>JAWPHD010000194.1:0-430000 GCA_037043455.1 Cyrtodaria siliqua | reverse complement strand
GTTTATTTTATAACTTTAGAAAACGGTTTACTTTTCCTGTGGATGCTGTGTCAATATCTTAGTACATTACCTTGTCCCGCCTTAATTCCACTAAGCGATGGGAAAGCTTATATTTAGACAATCTCTTTAAAATCATATCCTAATGACGCTTTGAGATGAAGTTCGAATGAAATGAACAAACCATAATCCACACAAAACGAATAGATCCGAATAAAGATAAAGTCTTTGTGTGTTATTGCTGTGGATTGGACGATAAGCTCAAAGAAATGGACTAAATGGGATGCTTTACATCCAGAATACGAAACAATCATAGGCGCTGTCATTCGTTTTATAAAATATATATTCCACCGAAAGGATTACGACATTAGATATTCTAAAATATGAGTGATAGTACATATGGCCCGCTTAGCTCAGTTGATAACGATGTCGACTATTCAATCCCACCACAGACCTAATAACACATTTGTACGATCCCACAAATCGGTACATTGTTTTGTACCGCTATTAAATTCCTCCAAACAGTTTTTCAGTAAATATTCAATATTAGTGTGTTATGTTTGTCAAAGCAATTATTTTGTGTTGTATACGACTATAAATAACGGACATTGCATCGATCTGACGTGACCTCCAATGCAGTGTTGTCAGATCCTTAGTAGTGTAGAGAAGCGTAACGTGATAAAGGGTCTGACTTAAATGATATTTAGCTGGAAGTTATAACGGATATTTGGACAATGAAACCCTTTATAAAAATATTTTACTGAAAAAATGCGATAACCTTTTAAAACTAATTGTTTTAATTTTACAATATGCTAACATTTTAAGCCGAAATGAATATTTTATTTCATACCCCAGCCAACCCCGTTTTCGCCTCTTGGAGAAGGGGGTTAGATGGGATATGAACGTTAATACTTGGACTACGTAATGGTGAACTTTTAAATGAAATAATTTTATTTGGCATATAATAAGTGCAATAGCTTACAAAAAAATGAGTATGACAATGGACCTTTGGAAACGGCCGAGCACGACACATAAGAAATATTGCAGATTGAGACTGTTCATGAGCGGTAGTGAAATATGCTAGCTTCCACTGTAAGTTGGCTAGTACATATGTTGACATATGTTGACATATTGTTAACATACTTCGTACCTATACTGTTGTAATGTCTCAGCATCTTTGTTTATATTGTTTACTTGAGTAAAATACACAAACTAAATATTTCAAAGTTAATACTCTGAAGTTGAGAGTTAAATAGGCAACAGTTGAAAGTATATTTTTGTAAATAATTTCCAATAAAAATGTAATTAAATAATAAATAAGTAAAATGTTTTTGCAAACACATATCCTGTCCACATATTGCTTCGTTTGCAATTATGCAACTTGCTCGAACATAACTACATTAATGCGGCACTAGTGTCAGTATTCGTCAGACCAATTTATCATACAAAATATATAGCATGTAGTCATTAAGGTCTATGTCAACGAAATACAAAAAACGATGTGATTGGTCAATACACAGAATGGTTAAAATATAATGATGCAAATAAAGCAAATTAAGAATATATATGTACATATATGCTCTTCAAAATTATATATTTAGTATGCGCGTGCGTAGTCATGTTTTGTTTCGGTAAAATTGGCAACACATGACCTATGACAAAAATGTACTGGTCATCAACACAGTATAGGTTGTTTGGAGATGCCCCAGAGAGAGGGGAATGATACATAGTGATACGGGAACCCGTTTACTCTTACTAATGAATACATTCAATTACTTCAATTACTTCACAATATGCTCGAATTACTTGGATACACAGGACCGCCCTTTTTAATTCCCTATTCGATCGACAAGGCTAAACGAAAGTGTATTAGTATTTCCCGCAAATAAAAGGAAACGCGTGGTGCCAATTACACTACCAACATTTATTAACGTTAACTCACGTTAACATAACGTGAATTTCACGTGAATTTGTAAAGTGAATTTCACATGAAACGAGCAACAACGTAAATTTAACTAAAACAAATTAAAGTCAATTTCACGTGAATTTAACGTATAATAACGTTAAATCCATGTGAAATTCACGTTAGAGCTCATTTCACATGAAATTCAGATTAAAAATTCCATTTGAAACTCACGTTTGTATTCATTTCAATTCACGTGAAATTCACGTTACTATTCATTTTAGTTCACGTGAAATTCACGTAAGTACTCATTTCAATTCACATGAAATTCACATAAGTACTCATTTCAGTTTACTTGAAATTCACGTTAGTACTCAGTTCAAGTGGACCTTTATATACAATCATTATACCCCAGCATGGGTTCATTGTTTAAGACTAATCTGCACCACTGTACTTCGTAGATGTGTCCACCACTGTACTTCGTAGATGTGTCCCTTGGGAGAACACACATTTGTTAGCCTCGTCAGTGAGAAGGGGGCGTAAAACGGGCAGTCCTGTGTATCGTAGCTTCGTGGAGCGCTGTGGCCTATTGGTAGAGTGCTGGACCTTGAATCGAAAAGTCAAGGGTACGATCCCCGCCATGACCTAAATGAGTTGTGATCCTGAGCAAGACACTTTATCTGCAGTGTTCAGTTCTGGTTCTACCCAGAAAGACATCAAGAGTGATTCAGAGGGTAAAATCAATGTAAAATAAATAAAATTAAACTTTTTTCGTCACAGTCTATGTAAATTTAATGTGAAATGCATAGTATTAAGTGTTTTTTTCTAAATTTAACAATTTATTAACATGACTTAGCAAAACAACAAGTCAATTATTCTTTACGTTTTATTCTCTTTTTCTTTACACGAAATGTCAGTGTTTCATATGACTGCTACATCTAGCTGCAAAAGAAATATTTTTAACAGATATTAGAGAATTATTACATATTTATATGCATTCATTACTATATTAAAAAACACCCTTGTAGTGACATAATTTGGCATTTAAAACTGAAATGTGTTGCATTCTGTAACACTTAATTTACATGGAAAAAAAGGATAAAAATATCGGACAGGGAAAGCAGCATTCAAGGACGACAGTCAACCACAAAACACAAAAACAAACACGCAAACAGACAAACGAAAAGACAAAAGTAATAAAAAATGCAAACGACATCACAAACACAAAAGGGTTGACAATAGGGCTACCGCCTTGGAACGTGGAAGTTATTATATTTTTAACATTGATCCTCAAAATAGTAATTAAACAGTAAATTATATTTTTGTTTAAGTATTTCCCTTGATTTGTGACCTTAACCTTTTTTTACATTAACTTTGCTGCTAAACTGCTAAACATACTGTCTATAGTTATTAATAGGACTGGAGGCGATGTGGACGTTTAATGGGTGACAATCCAAATGCAAATAAAACAACATTACTGTGTTTCAGTTTCATGTTCAATATGCATATGCATTAAAGTAGGTCACGTATATCTCATATGATTTAATTATTGTTAATGCAATAGTTATGTCCGGAAACCTTGACAACTACGTTATTTTCTTTGTTATATAATCATTATTATTATATATCATTTTATATACGTAGTTTTTATTGGCTGAAAAAACATATATAATTGTCTTACCAGACATATATAATTATTTGTCATTAATGCTATCACTATTAAACTAACCAGTTTAGCTGTAATAAGTAGGGTATCCTTTCTCTGATCCCCTCGAAATCTTCCAAAGAGAAACTGGGCCTAACGTGGTACGTCGAAACAACCATTATCGTCTCAATTTTCTGACATGATCTGTATGGAAATAAGACATGTATCAAACATTTTGTTTTTATTGATTTTTTACAGGAATAAATTTTGTAAAAATAACCAATACATTCTTTAGGATTTTAACCGAGACCTATAAAGAAACTTTCAAATTTACCTAATTTTACCTAAGCAATATTTTTTTTATGAAATCGAAGTTAATTTGATAGATGTTGTTCCCTATAAAATCTACTCACCCATCATCATAACATTTTATTACATATCTATTGGTGAATTACCTTGACATCATCAGTAAAGAAATCACTTGTGTTTTCAAAATAGTGTTAATACAATTTGCACGTGTACATTTCACTCATCATAATTAACTTCTTTAATTGTACGATGACCGGACAGGCTGTGGACCCTATGATGACGCCTACCTAAAGCCCATTGGGACGGTGGCGTTTGATGTTTGTCCATGATCTTTCTTGTCGTGCCCTTAATGGTGTATTCTCTTACTGCTCTGGCTTCTGCCAAGTCATTGAGTACCTTCATTGTGGCTTTCTAGGCTATTGTTTTTTTGTATTATATTTACACGAGCATATTTGTGTTTTACTTATATTGCCTATGGATGCTGCCTTGTTGGTTAGAGATTAGATCATGGCGGGGATTTCTTTATTTACACTGTCCTGTTTTAATGGGATGACAGTAGGGTAAGTGTGAGGTTTGGTGCACCCTAGAACCGGTTTAAACCCCCAGTTGCCTACTTTGCTACTGACCGTTCCATGGCGGTAGCCCTATTGTCAACCCTTTGTGTTTGTGATGTCATTTACTTTTATTACTACTTTTGCCTTCTTGTTCGTCTGTTTCCATGTTTGTTTCTGTGTTTTGTGGTTGACTGTCCTCCTTGAATGCTACTTTCCCTGTCCGATCTTTTTATATTTAGTTTTCCATAATTGGCGCCTTTGCAAAGATCAGAGTATTTTGGACAAGAATCCACACCCTCAGATCTTAATTTGCACCATTAATTGACACACAAGTGAAATTACATTAAACAATTGAATATATATATATATATATATATATATATATATATATATATATATATATATATATATCAAGTCAATAGTGCATTACATGCATGTGTGGTGAAATGAAACACTTCTTACAATGAAATAATAACAAATTCTATTCATATTTAATATACCAGTGCGTTCCAACAGGCACACACCCATAACGATCATTAGTAGACACGCTCAATAGATATACTCCAGACTAATGCATTTCATTGGTTTTCCCCGTCACATGATGTATGTGCAAACCGGAGAAAACCGGAGAATAAGGAAAAAACTCCCGTGTCCGAGAACAACGTACCCTCTCACAATGCCGGGACGGGAACTAGAACCCGGACTGCACTGATGGGATGTGAGTACGATATCAACTGTATTACCAAGACAACATTCTACACCGGAGCCGGTTTACCTGAATGAGTTTCACTACCGCTCATGAACAGTCTCAATCAAACCGAGATTGCAATATTTCGTATGTTTCGTGCTCGGCCGTTTCCAAAGGTCCATTATCATACTCGTTCGTAATAAGACACATACAGTTTCTTTGTACATGTGTAGAGAAAGAAATTCAAACATGTCTATGCATATAATTATGTTAATCATTTACAAGTATTATTCTTAGGTTATTTGACATTAAATGGACATAGGACAAATAAAAAGCTGTGCATATCATCATGCTTCCAAATAAACCAAAGGTCTTCACAAATGCCTTCTTTTTTTTTTCATAACCTCACTCAAACCCTTATATAACCAGATGCTGTTTTATTTTTTTGAAACATATCGGGGTTTAAACCAGGTTATAGGGTGTACCAAACCTCGCACTTACCCTTCAGTCATCCCAATAAAACGGGACAGTGTAAATAAAGAAATCCCCGCCAAGAACTATTCTCTAACCAACAAAGTAGCATAAATAAGCAATATAAGTCAAACACAAAGATGCTCGTGGATATATAAATTCAAAATCAATAGCATAGAAAGCTACAAAGAAGGTACTCAATGACTTGTCAGAAGCCAGAGCAACAAGAGGATAAACCATTGAGGGCACGACAATACAAGATAACAGACAAACATTAAACGTCAATGTCCTTTTGGGCTTTAGGTAGACGTCAACATAGGTCCACAGCCTGTCCGGTCATCGCACAATTAAAGAGGAAAGCATAGTGGCAAACTGTAAATGGATCCACCACCAAGCACGCAGTGCGTTGCAAAATGATAGGGTCATAACTTCTTTTGATAAACCTTTTAAAATGTTTAACAAAGATATATAAGTAATGCAATTTGACGGGGGGATGTTCTTTCTCTGACTAGTAAACCCATGAAAGATGAAGGTACATAACGCCGTTAGTGCTGCTAAACTCATTCATGTCATGTCGTAGAAGACTTAAAGAAGATTAAGACTTTGCAGAGTTTAAACTTGTACATACAAGTATGCGTACCTGTACGAGTAGTCGCGTGAGCACGCGTATATATATGTATGGGTATATTTAGTAGATTTTTATAGCCTCGTTGTGGTCTAGATATGTCGATCTGGAATATATAACAGTTGTAAAGACTGTTAAATTGCTCAGGTCCTTTCAAAAACGGTAGACAAAGATGCTCTGTGGCGTGATATTGATAAAAGAGATAGGTTCGATGGAATAAAGAAACACAAATTTAATCTGAACAAATCCAGAGTTACTCTGACAATTCTGGGCGCTGATATAAGCACCCCGCTTTGTTAAAAAGTGGAACACACGTTCCCATAACGAAGATTTAAAGCGTATACATCAGGCTTTATTTTAGAAGAATCTAACATTTTAAAAATGATAAAAATCAAAATCAAAATGTCAATCACAATATAGTGTGAAATACGGTGCAAGCACGGTGACTTTCGGGTCTAAAATTTGATTTATAGCGCCCCATGAAATAAGGGTTACGTCCATCATCTCCTTATCATAACAAGATAACAGTTCTATGGATTTCAATTTACCTTGTTTTGACGTACACATCTATTTGGACAAACATCGTATGTTTTCCTTCGTTATTGGTCGCTTATTTCCGAACTAGTTTGGCAAGGTACAGCTGCATCTGAGTTGCATATGTTTTTTCGACACATATCACGTTACTTAAATTATTTATGTTCGTTAGTGGCCTTTTTTCGAAATAGTTGGGCCATCTCCGGCTGCATTCAAGTTGCACATGGTTCACGAAAAGTGTTTTTTGGCATGCAAACGAATGCCTTTGGAATGCAGACAGTGGAATTTTGTAGGTACAACCAAGCTTAAATACATATTAGAATTTGCTTTAGGTCAACACACGTTCTATTCTAAATATGATGTGTGTGATTAGGAATGCGTACGTCAGGGAGACACCATGAGCAATAGCAGTAATCGAAACAACACGTATAAAAAAGAAAATAATAACTGTTGGTGATACGAATAGTGTAAACATCGAAAACATCCGTAAATGGTGGTTGATACATATGGAATATTTTACAACGCTAAATTTGTGTGAGGTTTTTATTATAAGTGTATTCAGATAACATTAAGACAACGAGCAAATTTTCAAATCATTAATATAATATTTAATTAATTGATTAATACACACGCTAATGGCTTACATGTGTGTGTGTGTGTGTGTGTGTGTGTGTGTGTGTCTATTTTCTACATTTCATATTAAACACCTTACGTGTTATCACTTCTTGTCGCCTCTTTACATCCGATTGGAATAGTGCTCGATATAAATTTAAACGGTCAATGATTTCGGACAAACAGTTCATTACTTACACAGTATATATACAAGTGTATAGTTAGTTGTATTATGTCGAACATCTTCTTGAGATGTTTACACAATGTCATACGTCACTGAGATTTTATCCCAGATTTATCCCTATTAAACACGTTTGATGTGTATGCATTTACTGTTTGTAAATATCATAGTTCATTTTGTATATCGTGATTACTCAATCGTGAAACCAGAATAAATGTTTGCATCTATTTCGGGTTTTTTTAATATTCGCGATTGGAGTTATAAATGTGTTACTTCCGCATTTGTGTGTGACCTTGTATAGATCCTATGCAGATTTTATATCCACTAGTTTATCAAATTGTTGACAGGTATATTATTCTAATATGGATAGTGTTACATACACATATTGTACCGTTACACGTGAGCTAAGCTTGTAGATATGCAACTATTAACAGATACTTCCGCAATCGTTTTATTAGTTTCAGCATATACATTCGAACAATTTGAACTCGAGAAATAAGATGTTTTGGATGTAACGTTTCATCGATTCTGAAAACTTATGCATAAAGTTAAAGACATCACACCAGAATCAAATGATCACGGACATTTTACAGCTAGAGACGATCATGAACTTGTTAATCCTCTTCTGTGGAAAATATGTATTGAGGCCCTGACATAATTTTATATAAGACTACAATGTGCAATGTTTCTTACACTTGCTAAATGTTCATTTTACTGTTTCGAATAGAAACATTTAAATATGGCAGATTAAAAAGGTAACATCTGCAAATTCAATTTATTTTATTATATCAAATATGTATAGACTGAAATAATATAAAAAATTAAAGTGCGCCGTCATGTACGCGATAGAAATGCAATCATAATTAATGTGTACGCCAGCAGAGAAAAGACACAGTAAATCAAAAAGACACGTGGCACGTGTCTGTGTCTATGGAAAAAAATTAAAAAACATATCTTCAGGCGCTAAATGTAGGCACGGTAAAACCTGATCTGTTCAATTGTATGACAAGGTTGGACCTGTAAAAACTCACGTGCAATATGCAATGAGAATTTGCAAGGGTGATAAAGACAAATTAAAATCTATGTTAGAGAATATTGTGCCACACTATGAGAACAAACATGAAAAGTGTGAACCAGCATCCAGATGTAAAACAGATAAAAAAATATGAGCCAAGTCGTATTATCATTACAGACCCTTTTGCAAAACAGCTTTTATTATCGACAATCAAAAGTGTTGACGTTTACAAAACCCCCCAGAATGGAGAAAGAAAGATAAACATTTAGTGGAATCATTTAATAACACACTAAACATTTTTCACGACAAAAGGATAGGTTCTTGTGGTGATATACAGAACATTTTAAAAACAAACTTAGCTGTGTGTCATTGGAATGAAACATTAGTTTGGACAACGCACGTCGATCATCCTATGTATACCGAAATCGAATTTGGTTAAGATGTGTCAGTTTATTGTTCAAAGACTGTATTTGGAAACCATTTTAGAAGACCCAATTAATGTAAGTTTACACAGAATTATTATTAAATTAACAATATAATATATGTTGTCTTAAACTTAACCAAAATCAATACTAAAAATATTGAAATTAAATCATGCTGATACTGTTACACATACAATTTAGAAATAATTAAATCGGATTTAAAATTGTTTGTCGGGGCCTCATAATATAACAGTACATACCAATCTCCAATTTTGCATGAAATTCTCGTACTTGTCACAATGCATGAAAAAAACAATCATAATTATGCCCCCACTATTTCTATAGGATGGATTAGGCTGGTGTGATGTCTTTAAGTACGTCATTTGCTTTGCATTATTTCATTTAAAACCTGTCGTCTGTATTACTTCTGTATCGACTTTTCAGTGATTTAAACATCATCGCCGTTTATTCAGTCACGATTTAAATATAGGTTCATCGAATGTTAATCTGGATAATTATCTACACATAAGCTATTATTTTCTATATAAGGGTAATCGCTTAATTGTTGTACATGTTGTCTTATCTTTAGTATCCATTTGAATCTGTAGAGTATTGTGTTTCCTGCGTTCATTCTGCATTTCCTTTCAGGCCCATGTATATACAGAAATAAGTACAGTAGGTTGGGCGTAAATAATCACTTGGGTCAAACGTCTACATTTAAAATGAAAGAAAAATGTCTATTTTGTTCTGATTTAGATTTACCTTTTAGTTGTACGATAGCACAAATTTGAATTTCACCAATATTTACATTATTACATTGTATCCCTAGAAGGGCCAAACGTTACCAAGTTCAATTATTTTATGATTACTTTTGACTTTTGACCCTACCATTTATTATAATAGCACATTTTTATATCTCTAATTTTTCGTTTCAAACACACACTTCATTTGGTAGTAAACAATCATTTTTTCTGACAGGTGTTGCACTTAGCGATACATTTTGCATGAACAAACAAACCAAATCATTTCAACACTGCATACATGTCTGCTTATATGATATAATATTATCTTGAAGCCTGGAAAAGGTTAATATTATCTAAAATACGTGAGCTGAGAAAACTGAATTTAAGTAGAAAATGATTCTTTACTACCAAGGATTTTATAAACCCCGATGCACTGTAATCATTGTAATCATTAATAAAGGTCTTCAAAGTAAAACTTGTAAAAAACATGGAAAAAATGTTTCGATAAATACTGCTAAGGGACGTCCTTTAGAAGCCAGAAACACAACCAAGATAATAAAGTAAAAGACTCAGTTGTATTGAGTCTGTTCATGAGAGGTAATGTAGGAAGCAAAGGCGTAACACATCTTACGCTACCTAGCACCGGCTTAATCGGTATTCTACTTGAAAGCCATCTATATTGGACTCGTTGATCACAAAGAACCAGTACAAATAATACTAAGTCTACTGATTCGTAGTAAGGATAGATTTTTACAGCCGCCACACTACACTAAACGAACGGTAATGTGAAAGTCAATAACGACTGATAATGGAGATCCTCTGGAAGCAACAAACACAACCAAGATAGTATCAGACGCGGTTTTATTGAGTCCGTTCATCCGAGGTAATGTAAAAAGCAACATCTCTCACACGCCCTAGCATCGGCTTAAGCGGTTTAAGTATCGGGTTTTGGAAAGGGATCAGCATCAACTGCAAGACGTTAGTTTCTTCTTTTCCAGACGAATTTAACGACCTGTTGGATCTCAGGAGAACTCTAGCTTTGACAAATCATCATGTTGATGGACATAACAGATAAATACAAATCATACTATTATATTTTTGACAAATGCTTTATTATACAATACTACACCAATACGAATAGGAATATCGATCCAGCCATTATTGGAGATAAATGGGAGGGGATGATATTGTGTTGTAAATTTTAATTAATGCACGTAACATGCGTAAAGGGACACCCTAATTGTGTTATTATTTTAACGTAAATTGTTTTCCATAGTACTATTATACTGCATCAACATTATATTTAAATATATTGTAAAATGAGAAAGAAAACTTAATCTCTCCCTAATTCTAGTATATTTGATTTAATTTCCATGCAAGCAGGCTTAACGTCAGAACGATGTTGGATTGATAAATATAGATGTAGTTTCGATTCCTGATAAATACGTTTACATGGTTCATTAATTCTCTTGACGTGTGTAGTGTTGGTTGTATTGTTGCTACACTGGCGGTGATGTGTTGATGTGATGGTCTTCGGTGGATCCTATAACCGCTGGTGGCTGTCTACCATACCTTTTCTACTTAATATGATCTCTACAGGATGATACTATTTTGGGGCTAGCGTCATACTCATTCCTCCAACACTCTTCAATACACTTACCAATCATCGTTGGTGCCCTGGTAGACACGATACGGGCCCATCCGCTGCATGCTATATGCTAAGGTTGTCTACTTATCATCTTTGCTGTTCCTTGTGTTGTTGCTGGTGTTAAATCAGTGGTTGATCTCGTCGCAGGTACCTACAAGAAAACAAACTCTTTAGAAGATGTTAAAATTAAAGTTTCATCAACTCTGTTTAATGATTGAAAAGGTATTGCTTATATTAAAATCAGACAGCACCAACAAGAGATACATATGTAGCTCTACACACAAACAGTTAGTAATATTCAAACACAATTTCCTTTATATTATTCTTATAATTAATATTAAATTTTCAACAAATTCAAGTTATGTCGAAAAACTAACGGGGCGCCGAGAGCTTTTAAAAGAATCAAGATTGCCGTTTGTCCCTTTAATAAAGTTTAACATCAGTCACTAATCAGTGACGATACCGATTTGGAACCCGCTGTATTCCTATGCTGAGAACAGAGTTATAGACTGCATCCCTGAAATTTACATCTAGTTCTTGTAGTAAAAACAGTTAGAACCAGTTCTAAGTGCATGCACAGATCATAATTTGTAGACTGTATCCCTAAAACTGATACGTAATTCAAGTAGTAGAAGACCCATACAATGCCTGTATACCAATTTGACTGCGTCCCGGTATTCTTTCTAAAATACATTTGTTTTATTAACAGTAAAATGACGTTGATACACAGCCTAATACCCATAGCAGCTTTCTGAGTCCATGCTAAATATAGCCGGAGCCTTAAGGCTCCAGCAATAACTTTACTAGTTGTGTCGTATGTGATATGCTTTACTTCGTCCTCGTCTAACATCAGCTTCAATTAAATTGAAATGCATATATTACATATACACACAAATATACATGTACTTGACCCATTCCAACTAATAAATACCCTAAATGTATCCAAGAAACTCAAATTATCGCAAAACGCTGAACGAACTAGCAAGAAGTACATTTTGGCAAAATCATGTTATTTGCATCAGTACATACATGTTTAAGAAAGAATGCATGACTGATATATTTGTGAAGTCATCATATGCCTTACATTGGGACATATTCATGAAATGTGTCAATTGCTGATCATCACTAATCTTGCAATTTGCGATTAAAGTATTTATGTGAAAACATGTCTGATGGAAAAAAACATCCTGCTTTTCTTTTCACTCTGAGGTTACTGTCCCAATATAACCTAATACTATATGATGTGTTAGCGAAACATTTACTTTCATTTCATTACAAAGACACATAATTTATTATACCAGCCCCTTTGTGTTTGTGATGTCTTATTTGGCATTTTATTCATCTTTAAATTTTTCTTTGTTTCTGTGTGTGTTTGTGGTTGACTGTCGTCCTTGAATGCTGCTTTTCCTGTTCGATTTTTATATCTATATTGTTTATAGACTATACGTAATTATGTAAAATAAAACGTAGTTTACAACTTTCGCATCAAGACAGATTGTTTGTGCTTGCGAACACGTAATCTATGTTATGGCAAAAACAATGCCGGTATACCTGTGATATTTTGTTAAACATGGAGATAAATTTTGGAATTGGTGTATAAGCTTGACTGTTCATTAGCGTATTTATGAAGTTGAACGAAATAGATAAATAAATAATAAAAAGTGGATCCCGTGTAAGCAACAAACACAAACAGATAAAAGTAGCAGATTCGGTTTTATTGAGCCTGTTCATGAGAGGTAATGTAAAGTGCAACACCTATCACGCCTCCTAGCACCGGCTTAAGCGATATTCTACCTTAAATCCACACAGATTGGGCTTGATTATCCCAAAGGACCAGTAAATAATAACACTACTGATTTATAGTCGGGGCAACGTTTTACGGCCGCCACACAGCACTAAACAAACGCTAGTGTGACTGTTAATAAATACTGAAAAGTGGATCTCTTTGAAGCAACAAACACAAACAAGACATAAAAGTAGACTCGGTTTTATTGAGTATGTTCATGAGAGGTAATGTAAAGTTCAACACCACTCATGCCTCCTAGCACCGACTTAAGCGATATTCTACCTTAAAGCCACAACTGAGTTACTTTGGCAATAGCGCTCAGTTAATAAATAAATGCAGCATTGCGATATGTTTCAATAAATACAATTTCGGTTTAGGTCTGGGTTTCGAAGTTATTGGTTTTGGATTATTCAAAACAATAACAAACAATTTATCTTAGAAAAGGTCGGGTTGCTTCGTATTTTGGACGAATGGTAAGTGAGTTATTGTGAGTGTATGTAAAACTGCCAGATTTAGTGGATTTTACCGTATCGATATTGCGCTACAAACAAAGTACGAGCGCGTATTTAATGTGTCACTGATTTTGAATTTGAAAAACGACTTCTTTGAGTATATCTATGCTTATACATAGTATCTGTACGTATAACTGCATCCTCTTTCACCATACAATAATTGACATATCTCAATCGTTTATGTATTATGTAACAGTCCTCATACTTCTTCTACAACTACAATGACGGCTTCTGCTACTAATTCTAACTTCATACAACAACTATATGTACATGTACTACTACTTCTTCTTCTACTACTACTACTACTACAGACCCAGTGGCGTTCAAGTACCCCAGACATGCATTCCGTTTGCGTTTCGTTTGCGTTCCGTTTGCATTCCATTTGCATTTCATTTTTTAAAAATGCAAACTATTTGCGTTGTTGGAGGCATTTAGCGTTTATAAACGAAACTATGCCTACATTACAAATGCACAGAACGAATGCAACAGAATGTGTGCGTTTAAATGCATAAACGGAGACAATGTATTTGCGTTCGTTCGTTCAGCGTTTACCAATCTCAACATCTCTCAAGTTTAAATCACGCATGATATCTTGCCAAGAGATTTTTATCACAAGTCTCCGTCTTATGTTTATGAGATCATATTTAAGAATGGGTCTTTTTGTTGACATTATTTGGTGGTGCACATGATTTTTTTTGTTGAAATTATGTGGTGGTGCACATGATTATTTTTTTTGTTGACATTATTTGGTGGTGCACACGATTTATTTTTCTTCCGGGTTTATATCAGTTTCATCAAAATGTAATATACATAACAATATTTAACGATATACCGGATGTTTGTATCAACATTAGTTCAGTTTTATATTGAAATAATTTAAATAGTGTGCTACACAATAATTAAAATATTTCCCCATTTTGAATCAGTATAAATTAGCGGTTCTAAAAGGCACAGTGTAATTCTTTATATTTTGCGTAACTACAGACTAGCCTCGATAATAAAATACTGATTTAAAATATTAAAATCCGAGGATTTAAAATTTGTAAAAGCTACGTACAGAATGATGTTAAATGATATTGAACTTCAACCAAATAAACAAAACTGGGCATCTTCTGTAAAAACATCGCTTGAAAGTCTAGGATTTAATGATGTTTGGTATTTTCCTGGAGAAGGAAATATAAATATATTTTTATCCGTCTTTATGCAAAGGCTTAGACAATTTTATACAAAACTGGAATGGACGAATAACAGATTCGTCTAGGACTAAGACATATTCGCTTTTTTATGTGTTTGCCTATAAATCATACCTAGATATAATAAAAGTACGTAAATTTCGCTCAATACTATCAAGACAGAATGTCTTCACATAGGTTACAAATTGAAACAGGACGTTAGCACAAACCACAAAGAATACATGTAAATGAAAGAAAATGGATCGTGTGTATTAAACTGAAGATGAATTTCATTTCGTCATGTAATGTGCACTGTTTAATGAGCTAGCTTAAAGACAGAAGTACATTAAAAATTATTTCTGGCGAAGGCCAAATAATCCTAAATTCATCAAATTATTAACATCTGAAAACGTGTCAAGAACCTGGCAACATATATTTTTAATAGTTTCAAAAATTCGAAACGAACTTGACTATATTAATTAATGTTTGCTTCCCCATATTTCTTTAACAAACCATATTGTCAAATATTAATTAGACGCATATATGTGGGACTTAGGTATGTAACCTGCCATTGACTATACTATACGTAAATATGTTATGTTAAAATGTATACTCATGGACCAAATGGTATTTTGTATTAATGAATAAAGTATGTATTAAAATACTGAAAAACACTCTTCGTTAAAAAAATCGGAATTTTAAATAAAACCTCAAAAGGATAATACTGAAAGTTATCCGAAATAGTGAATGTATTTGCGTTTGTTTCGTTCGTTTCGTTCGTTATCAGTGTTTAGCGTTTTAAAAAATGCATTCATCGATCATTTTCTAAAACGATAAACGCTGAAAACGAACGCAACGAACGAAACGAACGCAAATGTATTTTGAAAATATAGATCGTACAACGTTCATTCTGCGTTCGTTCTGCGTTTATTCTGCGTTCATTTTCCGCTCGTTCAGCTTTCGTTCTGCGTTCATTCTGCATTTATGTTCCGAATGAAAGTTTTGTATATGAACATTTGTGTTTAGACTGTCACTTATTCACTTAAATCCATGCGTTGCATTAACCACAGTTCTAAACGGATTGATGCAAAAGAAACAACAGATTTCTTCAAGACATCTACATAGTTCATCCGTCAGTAATTAGTATGAATATGTTAGTCGAACAGGAAATGCAAAATTCAAGGACAACAATCAAACAAAATCTCAAATCGAAACAAACAACAATTGCAAGAATATATATATTAGGCAAGACATGTGACATCCCAAACATAAACATGTGTTTGACAATAGGGCTACCGCTTTGGAACTGTCAGTAAAAAAAAAATAGACCGTGGATGGTTTAATCCATGTTCATTGGTGCACCAAACCTCACTCTTAATCTATTGCCATCCCCGCTAGGATATATCATCTAGGCAGTATTGAAAGGCAGTATATTAAGTATAACACAAAGATGATCATGTATATATGACAATAAAGCAAAATCAAAGAAGGCCACGAAGCAGGTACTCTTTCACTTGGCAGAAGCCAGATCAACAAGAGAATCAACTATTAAATGCATGACAAGACACGATAAGGCATATATTTAATGTTAGTATTCATGCAAACTGTGTTTCAAAGTGTGATGCGTTTATTATAATACATACTAATATATATATATTAATTGATTTTTTCCATGATAGCTAGCATATATGTCTTTCTCAAACATAGCGTACCTTGGTTATTTCCATGAAGGATTATTTCCTTAGTGTCATCGTTAGTGTGACCTTTTTATCCAATCAAAACACGTTTTAATAATAAATTCCATTTACTAATCAGTATTTGTTCATTATAACAACTATATAAATGGACAATGCTAAGCGAGTGTATACCTTTTGCGTTTATGTTTATGAAAAAGGTGAGAATAAAACAACAACACAATGTCGTATCTCATTGTTTTAAACGCTTGTGAATTCCATTCATTCAAATATTGTTTTACTAAGGAACGGATATACCTAACTTTTCAGAAATAAGGCGAGTCGAAAATATCATCATACTAAGAAGACAAACTTGCAAGATGAACTACAGCGGATGTGTCGCCCTCTATTCCTGGTTGTTGGTTACCGTAGTTTGTAAGTAACACTACTAGTCAAACTCAGAGCTTGTAGACTATACGCGTAGTTTGAAAAAATCACTTTACAAACCATTTGATATATGGTATATCATGTATATCATCCTAGATTTAAACATTTATGCAGAAAATAATGCGCATTAAATTGTTTATATAGATCTACTTGTTTATAGCACTGCATTTTACAAACTCTATACTTATTCTTCCTTAATGTGTTTTGTGAAATGTATATAATAATGAAATGTAAACTTTGGAAACTAAATATATTTAGATGCATACTTAGTACTTTATTGATTCTAGTTAAATGCATAACATACTTATATTAAAACTATAAAGAAAACGGTTGGCGAAGTATTCGGAAGCCTCAGATATCATAGGAAATTCCAATCAATATAATAGAGAACAACTTAGCAAAAAGTATGTTTAATACATCATGTGTGAACTAATGTACTGTTACGTCCCATGAACGAGCACTGTGTTTATGCATAAAACGGTTTTCATGCAGGACCACATATCTGTATAGTACAGGTAGCCGTGGGTTATTTAATGCAAATATAATGATATGAGTAAACGCTAATACTCGACATAAAGACTATATCATTTCCGTTATTCTTTTTTTTTTGTTATGAAAATATTTTATTTTTCAATTTGCACAATTATACAATAACACACATATTTACAAAGAGCAGTTACATTTTCTAAATACATGTTTACATTATATAAATCAACAAAACACATGTTTCGTTGTACACTTTTGTCTCTCGAAAAATATGATTATATTAGATGAGATAGGAGATAGGCTGTTAGAACGGTAATGAAAGGACAGAATAGATGAAAAGAATAGCAGAGAGGAATAGAAGTGTACCACCACACTGTACGAGCTGTTTTGAACGTGGTCAGTTCTGAGCTGCAAAATGTTCCCATTTATCGTTGTGCTGTCTGAGTTTTTCCCTAGATGTCGCTATAATTCTTTCTATGTTTTCAGTTTTGTTTAAATATAGTATAAAGGTTGCAACACTAGGAATTGTCTTTGTATATTTACTTCTGAAAATAAAATACTTCACAATCATTAATATACAATCTAAACTGCATGAGTTAGCCTTTTTTGCCATACTTTCAAATGAAATGGTTTTAAAGTCTACATTGCGTTGTATATTTTTAGTGATTAAAAGGTTTTGTACTTCTGTCCAAAAAGCTCGAGTAACTGGACATTCCAAAAATAAATGCTCGATAGTTTCTATGTGCATATTACAAAAATCACAAAGACTTGTATTTGCAATTTTACATTTATGCAAAAAGGTGTTTGTTGGGAAAACTCGCATTATATATTTATACTGGAATGTTCTAAGTTTAGTGTCAGTTAAGCATTCAAACGGTATAAGGTGAATTAGGTTCCAGTTTAGATTCGTAAACGTTTCGTCCCATTTTATATGAAGTTTTATAGCGAGATCCTTCTGAATACGTCTAATTTGCTTATGATATATAACTTTATTTGCATTCGTTGTTTTCTCTATTTCTTTTAACAGTGTTTGTTCAATATCAATATTGTTTCTAGTTTCCGTCTTTCTTCCACATCTTTTGAATGCTTTGTGTGATTGTATAATATTGAAGAAACTCAGAGTTGCTTAGATTAAAAACCGTTTTTAAATGATCGTATGTTTAGAATGTTTTAACCAAAGTATTATATAACTGTTCGATGTATTGTATACCTTTAATGTCCATTTTTTTTATAAAGCATTTTACCTCTGTATTGTTCCATATAATTTGTCTCGAGTATTGATCAACATTTTCCCTAAAATGTATTGTTGACCATGATTCAACTATTTGCGATAAAAATGGTAATTTAAGAGTTATTGTTTTTGCATCAATTGTATTAATTCTTTTATTTCAAACAATGTTTTTCCTCCACATTTATTAATTTATTTCACTTCCAATCACCGTTATTGTAAGAATCCAGAAGTCTTTTAATCCACCCTGCTTTTATTGAATTTATATGTAGGTTTATATCAATCATTTTTAACCCCCCATGTTCATAATCCTTGAAATATTGTGTTTCTCTCTGTTTATTTTATCGGGTTTACCTTCCCAAAAAAATTCAAACATTATGTTTTTTATTCGATTAATACAAACTTCAATTGGACTCTTTAGAACTGTAAGAGGATATATGAGTTTGGGTAGTGCAAATGTTTTAATAACGGTTATTTTTCCAATTATTGATAAACTCTGTTTTTCCCAACGTTTTCCCAACGTTCTAAAAAATTGCAGAATTCATCTATCTTTGGAATAAGGTTTTCCTGGTGGTATTTTGACCTATCACTTGTAAAAAACAATTCCCAGTGTTGTTGCTTTATTGTTTTTCCATATAAAGTGTTTATCTTTGCAATATTTTTCATCTGTATTTTTGAGTGAGCCAACACGCAATATTACCGATTTGTTTATGTTTAACTTGAGTCCTGATGTCAAACTGAATTTAGCTATTAGTCTAATTAAAGATTCTAAAGTTTTCTTCAAACCATCTAGTATAAAAGTGGCATCATCTGCAAACGCTGTATTTTTTTATTTCTCTATTAGCCATTATTATACCTTTAATGTCGTTTTCTGTTCTAATGGCTTTATAAAGAATCTCAATTACAACTTGGAAAATATAGGGTGACAGTGGGCATCCTTGTCTTACTCCTCTTTCTATTTTAAAAAGTCAGACATGTGTACGTTGTTTGATACACAACTTTGGGCATCTCTGTAAAACAGTTTAATCCAATTAACAAGCGATGTTCTAAAATTGAAATATGTTAAACATTGTTAAATAAAATCATGATCTAAGCTATCAAATGCCTTTTCGAAATCAGCAAAAAATATACGTCCTGATAAATTGTCTTCATTCAAATAGTCGATTATTTCAAGAATTGTTCTTATATTCTCCGCTATGTATCTCCCCTTTATAAACCCTGTTTGACTATTGTCTATAAGAGAGTATAAAACCTTTTTTATACGGTTAGCTATAAATTTCGTCGCGATTTTATAGTCGACATTTAATAAACTAATTGGCCTCCAGTTCATAAGTGAAGTTAAGTCTTTATTTTGTTTTGGCAGAAACGTCATAAAACCTTGTTTTTGAACTGTAGTTAAATTTCCAATTTCATACGAATGATTTAATATCAAATTCCTTAATTTCGTTCCAAAGTAGTTTATAGAACTCAGTTGTTATACCGTCCGACCCAGGACTCTTATTATTTTTCATTTCCTTTAGGGCATTTAAACATTCTGTCTCACTGATTATTCCTTCACAAGTTTCGTTTTGTTGGTCATTTAGAACATTTTCTTTTGTATTTGGGAAAAAAGTATTTTTGCATTCTTCGGTTTTAATTTTACTGTACACTTGCTTACAGTATGTCATTGTTTCTGTCAATATTTTTTGAGTCTGTTACTTCTTTATTATTTTTAATTATTCTGGTGATTGTCTTTTGTTCCGATTTTTTTTCTCGAGGCTTGCAAAATATTTTGTATTTTTTTCCGCACCTTCCATCCATTCAGCTTTTGCCCTTAAAAAAATATCTTGTGTCTTTTTCTCAAGAATATTTTCGAGTTTTGATTTCAGTTGATTAATTTCATTCAGTAATTCCACATTCGGGGTTATTTGATAAATTCAGTTCAAGTCTGTCGATATTTTCATTTAATATATGTTCTTCTTTGCGTTCGCGTTTTTTTTCTTTCCTGAGGAATATAATATTGTTTCATTTCGGATTGTAGCTTTAATAACCTCCAAAGAGTGTTAGGGTGTGCATCTTTATTTATGTTGACTGTTTCTTGTAATGAATTTCATATTCGTTCTTGGTAATCCTTATCTAAAATCACACTGTTGTTTAATTTAAAATCCCCTGGACCACGTGGTTGTTTTTCTTTTTTAAGATTAAAACATACTATTGAATGATCGGAGTGTAAACCTGCAGTAATTTTACACTTTGAAATAGCATTTATTTAACAATATTTGACGAAACTAAAAAGTAATCAAGTCTACGGAATATTGGAGGTTTGTGGTTGGAGTGCCATGTATATTGACGGGTAGTTGGATTTAAAACTCTCCATATATCATTCATGTCATTTGCCGATATAATTTGTTTTTCTCTATGTATTAGCCATTATTATACCTTTAATGTCGTTTTTTGTTCTAATGGCTTTATAAAGAATCTCAATTACAACTTGGAATATATCAGGTGACAGTGGGCAACCTTGTCCTACTCCACTTTCTATTTTAAAAAAGAAAATAGGTACAGCCCGGATTTGGCGAAATTAACAGGTGTTGTAATTTGTAAGTTATCGAAACACGAGATACTAGAGGAATGTAGTAGTATTTCGGTGGTCGTTCTGAATAGTTGCCGGCTGGGGAATATTGAACCTTGCCATGAGAATCTTGTTAAATTACTGCATTTTGTGTTGGACGAAAATGAAAAAGGCAAAAGTTGTTTGCTAGCACAACAGGGAAAAAAAGGGTCCAGGCGCCGGAAAATCCCCAGGAGGTTGGGGACGGGCCAAAAAGCAGACAACGGTATGTTTATGTTTTGTAAATATGTAATTCAGAGTTCAATAGTTAAGTAGCAATGAATTGTTTAATCTTTTATTGAAATACAATATACTCGAGTACGTTTATTTTGAGAACATGATACATGTATGAAGAAAGATGCGTCAGAGATTATAAAGTAATATTTGTGAGGCGCTAATGGTAATTTGGTAATGTGTTGTTTGCGAATAGGAATTGGCTATATATAATCATAATGTTTCTTAGTTTTATGTGAGGATAAAAGTCGAGTGTAGAGCAGCAAAATCAATTTCGTATGAAATGCATTAAAAACATTATATTATATTAAGATGAGAATAATTGGTTAACAAGTACAAAATGCAGACAACGTTTCCTGTTATAAGAACAGATGTGGTTTACATTCATAAGTAATGCATGCGAGATATACTGTTCTATAAGAATAAACTTATAAGTAATGCACGTGAGGAGTTCTTTCATAAAAGAGTAACATTGTCATAAACTTTGCATGCAGGGCATCTGCTTTATATTTACGAGCTGTGTAGAGTTGAATTGTTATAAAAATGCACGTTGGGGTGGTATTTTATATTAAAGGAATGTTTGAGTACAGTTGTTATAAGTTACAAGCTAGGCGTTTATTATATATAAGACGAAGATTTGAATACAGTTGTTTTAAGTTGATGCGATGCATTATTTTATATAAGAGGAAATTTGAGTACAATTGTTAGTAGCAATGCATGCGAGACATTATTTTATATAAGAGGAGATTTGAACACAATAGTTATACATGTAAGTAATGCATGCGAAACATTATGTTATACAATAGGAGATTTGAGTACAACTGTTATAAGTAATGAATGCGAGACATTATCTTATATAACAGGAAAGTTGAGTACAATTGTTATAAGTAATGGGTGCGATGCATTATTTTATATAAGAGGAGATTTGAGTACAATTGTTATAAGTATTGGGTGCGATGCATTTTTTTTACATAAGAGGAGATTTGAGTACAATAGTTATAAAGTATGCATGCGAGACATTATTTTATATAAGAGGAGATTGGAGTACAATTGTAATAGGTAATACATGCGATACACTATTTTATATAAGAGGAGCTTTGAGTACAATTGTTATAAGTAATGCATGCGAGATATTATTTTATATAAGAGGAAATTTGAGTACAACTGTTATAAGTAATGCATGCGAGATATTATTTATATCAGAGGAGATTTCAGTACAATTGTTATAAGTAATGCATTCGAGACAATATCTTATATAAGAGAAGATTTCAGTACAATTGTTATAAGTTATGCATGCGAGACATTATTTTATATAAGAGGAGATTTGAGTGCAATTGTTATAAGTAAGGCATGCATCAGGTTTTTTTGCAGACTTAAATCATGCAGAAAAAGTTGTTAATTCCAACGTTACTTTACATTTGTGATAGAATAGCTCGATGAGTCGACAAGAGTATCTAAATACTGGATTCTGGCGTTTTGCTCTGGAGATTTTTATTCAGGTGTTTTTGGTGTGTCTTTTGTGCAACAACGACAGTTGGACTTCACTGTTAGCATCTCATGGAGTCTTGATTAATGGGATTCAGGCCTTTTTCTCTGGGAAATAGATATCATTACCTTTGTTAAAAAAATCATTAAATGGACATATGGCGCCAGTTATTTTGATATTATGGAGATAAGCAGTGTTGATATACCAATTAATGTATTGTTTGCATTTGCGCAACAACATACAGAGATATAAATAACGTGTTTAATATGTATATTGTACATCTCAATGCTATTCTAGATGCAATCGAAATCATATGGTTCATAAAACTGCGTCCTGAAATTGTCACTCTTTAACAGATGATAGCTGTTTTTATTAATCCCGAAAAAGAATTGAAATACAAGCTTTATCCAGTATGTTCACGTGCAAAGTGTCCCTCAAATCATTTACAGCTATGGTGTCATTGCTCATGTATATACAACTGTTTCGTTCACTGCTTCTTTTTAAATGTGCATTGTACACAATAGCTCTAGCATCAATGAAGCCATCTTTTGTAGATATAACAGAGAAAAGAATACTATGTAAATCATGAAACAAATGAAACCTTTTCAATATGTTGCACTTCAAGTGTTCTATTGCAGCACATGCAACCGAAATCTGCTCAAACTCACTTTGATACAAATATGTCTTAACTTTGATTGTTCACTCCTGCATGAATAAGAATTACCATTGGAGGATAAAGGATTGCTAACCTTACTAAATGCTTTTGAACTGTGTGCACTAAAGCACCACATTCAGTAATTGGATTATTGAATGCATTTATTTCCAACAAAAATAATCATAGAATCTTCAATGCAAAGAAAATGACAGTTTTCCATATGCAACAAATGCCGAATCATTAACTATATTCTTCCCTAAAAAGCGTACTGCCCCTAAATTACACCTTATCGTCGGTAAACCCATCCTTTGAAGGCAAAGAAATCACATTTTTTTGACCTCTGTGTCCTAAAATGAACCAATCAGCTATAGATGCGGCCATAGAAGGCACCCATACAAGGGGTAACACAATTAGATAGAAGAGCTACAGTGCATGAAAGCTGATTTTCTATGATAAAGGTTATGACTGACAAGGGAAATGGAGGAAAAATAGCAATGTTCATACATCGAGACTAACTGACATTACTATTTGACCCCATCTCGGGGTCTGGAGGAGGGTAAAATGTTTTAGGGAATGTTCATGACTATCATTCATGCTATTGAAATCACGCGCCATTAAGTCAATTGCATGATCCTTGTAACCACCCCCCCCACCCCCCCCCACCCCCCCCCCCCCCCCCCTCCTACACATACACAAACACACACTCCTAAGAATAGCGTATAAGAAGAGTTTGGTTATATTAGGTGTGACAGCATTAATTGTCATAAAGTAAAGAAAGCATACGCAGTTTTCTTATAATCCAATACTTATCAATGAGGGCACGGTCTGGGAACTTGTAATGTCCTTCACTAGACGTGATTATGGGGTAATGAGAAAGGGAATATACAATATATGTGTAACTGATGTATGGGTGATAGAAGATTAAAAAGAAGAAAACAAGGGAGGTCCCTGGCATTACCTGTTTTCTCATTTAAGAAACTACGCTGTTTTCTTATAATCCAATACTTGTCAATAAGGGCACGTTCAGGGATATTGTAATATAGCTGCAGGTGATGAATATCCCCGCTTAAAATCTAAGTCAAACAATGGGACATAATTCTGTTATAAATTAGGCAATCATCAATGGGTTATGTACAGGGACATAAGATCATCAGTTTTTATGTATATATGTAGTTTGAGAACAACCCCTTCAAAAATGTTTGAGGAATTTCAAGTAATAAAAATATTTTACGGACGCGACGCGACTTGACGCGACGGGACAAACTGTGTTACGTGACGTATCGGGACGCGACGCGACGGGACGTTACGGAAAACGTGATCCTTATATAGCCACCACCTCACTTTGTGAAAGCGGAGGTATAAACATACATATTTTAATCCTAGACAGGATACATCTGTATTTAATTTGAAAGTTAATATGCAAGTACGGGTTAACATTTCTTACTACAAAGTATACTGAAAGGAAAAAGAAACGCAGGATCCGTATTTCCGCTATATATTGCATATACTGCACACTTAATTCCATATATATTCCAAGGCAATCCCAAGATGTTTTGTAAAAAAAAAAAGTGCAGTTAGTTAAAGAAAGGACACAACTGTGATGTTGTAGACGTTTTAATCACAGTACACGTTGTAACAAGAAATTCATAAATACTGAAATTCCTCTTTGAAAAATTAAGCCAGTTCAGTACAGTATTTAATGTTAAGTGATTGCAACATTTAAAGCCTATGTTTGCTCACCTGCTTGAGCCAAATGCGCATTCTGACGATAATGAAACTTTAAAGTGGTAACCATTGGTGTGTTCAGTGCTGTTTAAACCTTCATTCTGAAAGGACAGGCCTAATGTCGCCCTGTACCATTCGATTAGCAGTAGCATATTAAACATACAATATATAGCGGAAATACGCACCCTGCGTTTCATTTTCCTTTCAGTATATAAAGATATAAATTCTATTAGGGCAGTCATTTAAATGGTATTATTTCAAATATTGGCGCGTATTTACATTGATTAAGTTTATAACGAAAAATGCACAGTCATTTCTACCAAACAGCACATTCGTGCGTTAAATTTGGTTATTGAACGAAAGCAAGTGTATTTAAAATTTAGCAATGCTTGTAATATAAAAAGGTGCAAATATGGATCAGGAAGTGTACTATTCAAAGGGTGCAACCGTCCGAAACACATTTGTATATAGACTTAACATATTTAAAAATGAAGCTTCATTTAAAACTTCCGCATCAGGCAATTAGTTTGTTGTGCTGTGAACACATGCGCATTTTAATGGCAAAATATTAAAAACTAGCGGATATATACAGATAAACATGGAGATAATTATTGGAAAGTGTTTGAATTCATTAGCTTGACCAAAATAGGTAAGGTGTTTATAAGCGTTATACAACTACTACTACTACTGATACTACTACTACTACAAATACTACTACTACTACTACTACTACTACTTCTACTCCTACTACTTATACTACAACAACTACTACCACTAGTACTAATATTACTACTATTACTACTACTACTACAGCTACTACTACTACAACAACTACTACCACAACTACTACTACTACTCCTACTACTAATACTACAACAACTACTACCACTAGTACTAATACTACCACTACTACTACTACTACTACTACTACTACTACTACTACTACTACTACTACTTCTACTCCTACTACTACTTCTACAACAACTACTACCACTAGTACTACTATTACTACTATTACAACTACTACTACTACTACTACTACTACTACTACAACAAAAACATCTACTACAGCAACAACTACTACTATCTACTACTATTATTATAACTAGTACTACTTCTACTACTACTACTACTACTACTACTACTACTACAATTACTACTACTACTACTACTACTACTACAACAACAGCTACTACTACATTCTACTATTACTACAACAACTACTACTACCACTCTTACTACAACAACTACTACTACTACTACTATTACTACTACTACAACTACCACAACAACTACTACTACCTACTACTATTACTACAACTACTACCACTACTACTACTACTACTACTACTGCTACAACAACTACTACTTATTCTGCTACTACTACTACTACTGCTACTACTACAACAACTACTACTACTACAACAACTACTACTACTACTATTACTACAAGAAGTACTACTATTACTACTACTACAACTACCACAACAACTACTAATACCTACTACTATTACTACTACTACTACTACTACCACTACTACAACAACAACAACAACAACATCAACAAAAACAACAACAACTACTACTACTACTACTACTACTATTTCTACTACTACTACTACAACTACTACTACTACTACTGCTACTACTCCAACAACTACTTCTATTACTACTACTACTACTACTACTACTACCACTACTACTATTACTACTACTACAACAACATCAACTACTAATACTAATACTAATACTACTAGTACTACAACAACTACTACTACTAGTACTACTTCTACTACCTAACTACTACTACTACTACTACTACTACAACAAAAACAACTACTACAACAACAACTACTAGTATCTACTACTATTATTATAACTACTACTACTACTACTACTACATTTACTACTACTACTACTACTACTACTACAACAACTACTACTACAACTGCTACTACTACTACTACTACTACTCCTGCTACTACTACAACAACTACTACTATTACTACTACTACAACTACTTTTACTACTACTTCAACAACAACAACTACTGCTACTAATACTACTAATACTAATATTACTACAAATACTACTACTACTACTACTACTACTACTACTACTACTACTATTACAACAACTACTACTACTACTACTACTACTACTACTACTACTACTTCTGCTACTACTACCACCACAACAACTACTATTACCCATTTCTCTTTCTACTACTTGTACTACTATTACCTACTACTATTACTACAACTACCACTACTACTACTGCTACTACTATGACTACTGCTACAATTACTAATACTACTACTATTACTACTAATACTACTACTACTACTACTACTACTACTATTACTACAACTACTACTACTACTATTACTACTATTACTACTATTACAACAACAACGAATACCACTACTACTACTACTACTGCTACTACTACTACTAAAATTATTACTACAACAACTACTACTACTACTACTAAAATTATTACTACAACTAACTACCTACTACTATTACTACAACAACAACTACTACTACTACTACTACTATTACTACTACTACTACTGTTGCTACTAGGACAACAACAACTACTACAACAACAGCTACTACTACCTACTACTATAACTATAACTACTACAACTATTACATATACTACTACTACTACAACTACAATTACTACTACAACAACTACTACAACAACTACTACTACTACTATTCCTACTACTACAACTACCACAACAACTACTACTACCTACTACTATTACTACAACTACTACTACTACTACAACAACTACTACTACTACTACTACTACTACTACTACTACTACTACAACAACAACTACTACTACTTCTTACTGCAACTACTACTACTACTACTACTACTACTACTACTACTACACCTTTCAGAATTAGGATCAGAACTAACTCTTCTGCTACTATTACTACTTATTCTACTTATACTACTGAAACAACTACTACAGTACTGTTGCTGATACTGCTGTTACTTCCACTGTTAATACCTGTATTATTGGTATTTACTACTGCTACTAATACTGCTACTAGTACTACTACTACTACTGCTACTACTACTGTGTCATTTATTCACACCATACGTATTTTGAAATAAGCATATGACAAACCGCATATCTATCTAACCTCTGTGCGTGTTATGTCCAAAGACATAATCCTGAAATACACAGTAAAATACAGCAGACATTCCACTTGAATGAGAATGGAGGCCAATTGAATGAGTGATTTGTGTGAATCCAAATACCAAAGAAACCGTCATTATGTGTTTAATTTCATATGCGTTCACTTGAACTTAAGCTCGCATTACTTTCGGTTTAATTATTTATTATGAACATGCTTGGTCTGATAAATTTGACTCGGCTGTTTTTGTCGCTAAATCATAACTACTAAATTAAAAAGGCTTTACATTGCTAATAGTGAATATAATTCGAACTGTGTGTACTTTGATCACAGTCACTAGTTAATTATTTATAAGCATTTTAAAGAATCATAAGAGTTACTATAATTGATTTATACACCAAATACTATCTGAGTATAATATAAAACCAATACACTTTATGACAGTTTTATTCGTTTTTTGAGTGAAAGCGATACTTATTTCAGATATTATAACCTCTATTCGCTTTTTATCATCAGGTTAAATTTAACTATGAAATGAAAATTAATCTTGAAAAACACAAATAAAACAAAAATGCAAATTTGAAACGTTGGATTGAATTTATTGAGTGTGCAACCTGCAAGTACTTTCAGACCGGTCTGATACCATAAGCATCACACACACACACACACCCAACACACACACACACATCTTCATTTTAACCCAATTGTCATATTTCCACCATCGTATATTGTCCAGCTAACATAGCCCATGAACCATAGTCCAAATGAATCCGACGTATTTATTAAGTAAACGCACTCCTTCCATCAGAAATAAGTAGGCAATAGATACCACCTAATTAGTTTCACACACGATCTAGATTTTATTGATATGCGATGACGCACCATCGACTTACTCCAGTAATATTTTTATATATTTGACTGTTGTCCTTGAATTTTGACTCTTCTATATACATTAAGATAAAATGCAGCAAAACACGTCTGACTTTCCTATTGATTGCTAGTTAAGTATATTGTACTTCGCTAGTGGTCACAATCTTAGCTATACTTGATTTTAAAAGGTTATCCAAAGTCACTAACACTACTTTTGTTTTATTATTTGAATTGTGAAATTGGACAAATACATATTTAACGCACACTGTTACGTAGCTTTGAAGTCGTGGTGCGGTTGAATGTCTTCTTTGCAATTCTCTTAACTGAAACGATTTTATTTTGCATATAATAAGTGCAATATCTTACAAATTGGCCAGTACATATGTTGACACAGCTTAACATACTTCTTACCTATAATATTGTAGTGTCTCAGCGTCTTTGTTTATATTGTTTACATAAGTAAAATATTCAACTAAATATTTCAATAAATTGAAGTTAGCAGTTTGGTTAAATGTATTATAAGCTTGTATTTAAACATATAGGAAACAGTCTGTAAATAATTTCCAATAAATACGTCAGTAAATAAAAACAAAATAAAACATTTTTTGCAAACACATATAATGCACCTTGTTCAAACATAGATTTTACTGCATTAATACGGCACTAGTGTCACAGTTCGTCAAACCCATTTATCTTAAAAAAAATATACAGCATGTAGTCATTTAGGTCCGTGTCAATCAAATAACAAACGATGTGATTGGTCAATACACTGAATGGTTAATATATAATGATGCAAATAAAACAATTAAAATATAAACACACACATATATGCTCTTCCAAATTATATATTTAATATGCGCGTGTGTTGTTATGTTTTGGAAGTATGGCTAAAAAACACAGGGCAATTCTGACATATAGCGGGAAAACTACTGCAATACGGGGTGGAGGGGCCTGTGCACATTTGTGCACGTTTCAATTCCGGTATGATACAACTGGCATAACATGACATATGGAAAAATGTCAAAACAGCATAGGTAATTTGGAGACGCCACAGATAAGGGGAATGATACACAGGAAAAACGGGAACCTGTCCTACACATATTAATGAATACATTGAATTACTTTGATACACATGACTGCCCGGTTTCTTTCCCCATTCGACCGATAAGGCTAACGGAACCCAGGGCCTCTGCATTTCAAATCCGCCATGCTATCCATTGGGCCACGCCATCAGAAGAAACACATTGCAGTTGGATGACTTTTTTCTTCATGCAAGTGGTATCATGTAATTGTTCGAGAAATAAGTGTAGACCTAAAATTTATAATGTATAAGTTAATATGGACATAATAATGGTGGGCTATTATCTCAATACTCTATTTTTATTCGACTGTATTCATTACAGTGAGCGATTGTTAAATGCTTTTGCGATTTAACAATTCGTTGTTTTACGTTTATGTAAATAAACAAGAACAACGTGCACTTACGTCTTTTAAACGCTCGTGCATTTGATTTATCCATATATAGTTGACACTCATGTTTTGCTTTCGTCGGTGTGTTCTTGGGCAAGACACTTTCCCTTAGCCTCGACTGTCGGATGGGGTCGTAAACCGGGCGGTTCCGTGTATCGGTCTATCCTCCGAGCACGTTGAAGAACTATAGGAATCTATTCGAGAATAAGAGTAGGACAGGTTCCCGGATTCCTATGTATCCTTCCCCTCTCATTGGGGCGGCTCTAAATAACCTATACTGTGTTGATGAGCCGTTAAACAACATGCAATTCAATTCAATTGTTAGGAAACGAATTAACTTTTTTTCAGAAAAAAATGGCGAGTCCTAATAACAACCATTACGAGAAGACAGTCTGTGAGTACATGATGACACACATCAGCCGTATCGTCCTCTATAGCTGGCTGTTTGCTATAATAATATGTAAGTAAAACTAAAAAAAAAAGTTCAGTACTTTAACAAATGACTGTATACTATAATATCCTTTAGTTGATTATTTTTACCCACGTTTCTGAAAACAGCAGGGTATATTAAAATTGCCTCCGTCCGTCCGTTACCGCAACTCCTCCTAAACCGCTGTACTGATTTCAACCAAACTTAGGGTATAACTACACCATATGGTGACGGCGTGCAAAAGCAACATTATTTTAGGCTCTGCACCCAGGGGCCCTCGGGTGGAGGGCGGGGGTGGTCAAAAGGTCAAATACACCAATAATTCAATTATACTGTTATTTTTCCACATAACTTGGTATATGTAATCATCTTTGAAAGATAAACAGCACATCAAACGATTGTACACATTGATAAAATGCAGAATATGCTTATACGTCGTCAGCGAAAACAGTTGGCGAAGTATTTGGAACATTATACATTAGGTAGTTACGTATTCTAATAGATATAATAGACAGAAACGTTACAAACCCTATGCCTAAATGTGCATTACATCAAGTTCGAACTAGTATATTGTTAAGTTGCATGAACGACCAATGTACGTATGCAAACAGCGATTAGCATGCAGGGTCAACACGTTTAAGCATAGTAAAGGTATTGAACTGTATGTTAACAATAACTGAATTTCGCATGACGTTTTAACTTAACTTGCTCGTTGTTTCGATTAACTCCTTGGTACATCGGGTGAGTTACACTTATACTTAACAGCATCATTTAGGTAAAGGATGAACATAAACATAGATCTATTATCATGATTATGATGTTAATATTTTCATTATTGGCGATACATCTACATCTACATGTGCATGTTGCACTGTCATTTTTTACCATAACCCTACGGAAATGACTTGAATAGTAATTCTAAGAAGATGAAATAAAAGAGATGATAGATAGATAGAAGTAAAATAAAGAAAGAAATAAGGCATAATACGCGCACCATAAAGAGAGATTAACAAATTTATAATAAAATCAGTGATATAGAACCATCGGTGGATGAAATAACCAATTGTGATCGTTCATTTTCTGTATTAGACAAATTCGAATTCAATGGCATTAATTTTAAATCAAATTTCGAAATCAAAAATGTCGTGTAGATCTACACAAGTTTACGCGACAGACGTGCATAAACATATCAAAATGGGATTACATATATTAATAATATTATTGTTTTCTCCTTGGAATACAGGTAGTAAGTTAATTGAAGTTGACAGTTCAACAAGGTCATTGCCGAAGTATATGATAAATAGAATAAAAAGTGATATTAGGCCCTCGACCCATATTAGCCTGATATAGGTTGTGATATGAAAATACCCATTTATTATTCTCTATATATGAAATTCTAATTCGATATAACTAAAGTTATTCAATTTAAAAATACCTATTGCAGGCATCAACATCGCTTACGGATGTGATATTGGATGCGTAAATTGCAATGGGAGTGGAGACCAATGCACACAATGTGCCAGCAATTATTATCTCTATGATCAGAAGACCTGTAATCCGTGTCCATTTAAATGTACTAACTGTTCTCCCAACGGGTACTGTACTATCTGTGAGAATGGATACTATACAACTGATGGTGTTTGTACTGCTTGTCCATCTCACTGTGCGTCATGTACTTCACTATCATACTGTCATACATGCGAGTCTGGATACTACGGTACCACGTGTCAGCATAACTGTAGTTTTTGTCAAGGTAGTCTGTGTAATAAAGATGAATGCACAAATGCATGTAAAGCTGGATACTTTTATGAGCATAGTGGTTGTAATCCATGTCGATCGACATGTTTATCGTGCTCTTACTTTCACCAATGTAATCAATGTTTACCTGGTAAATGGGGAATAACATGTCAAGATAACTGCTATGTTCAAAACTGTAAAAAAAATACGTGCTCTATAACCACCGGGCTGTGTGATAATGGTTGTATAGATGGATACTATTTGGAGTTAGGCTACTGTTACCAGTGTCACCTTAGATGTTCTAAATGCTATGGATCGAATTATAGAACGTGTACAAAATGTACAGAGGGATATACATTAACGGGAAGTACATGCTACATAAATTGTCCTGCTGAGTGTTCGGAATGTTTATTTCCAACCGTCTGTGCATCGTGTCCCGCTGGCTACGTGCTATCAGGAAATACATGTTCTATACAATGTCCTGTCGATTGTGCGACATGCTCGTCTTCAAACGTATGTACATCCTGTATCCTTGGCTACGTCTTATCAGAAAATGCATGTTCTATACAATGTCATGTCGGGTGTGCGGCATGCTCGTCTTCAAACATCTGTGAATCGTGTACCACTGGTTACGTCCTATCAGGAAATACATGTTCTATACAATGTCCTGTCGATTGTGCGACATGCTCGTCTTCAAACGTATGTACATCCTGTATCCTTGGCTACGTCTTATCAGAAAATGCATGTTCTATACAATGTCCTGTCGGGTGTGCGGCATGCTCGTCTTCAAACATCTGTGAATCGTGTACCACTGGTTACGTCCTATCAGGAAATACATGTTCTATACAATGCCCTGTTGGGTGTGCGACATGCTCGTCTTTAAAGGTATGTACATCCTGTATCCTTGGCTACGTCTTATCAGAAAATGCATGTTCTATACAATGTCCTGTCGGGTGTGCGACATGCTCGTCTTCAAACGTATGTACCTCCTGTATCCTTGGCTACGTCTTATCAGAAAATGCATGTTCTATACAATGTCCTGTTGGGTGCGCGACATGCACATCTTCAAGTCTGTGCCAGATCTGTGATGATAATTTGTTTGGTCCAACTTGCTCTGACTCGTGCTCGCCTTCATGTCTTAAATGCGTAAATAAAGATTATTGCACTGCCTGCATGCCCGGTAAATACAGTTTCAGTAGTCTGCACACTGACTGCGGATGTGCTGCTTCTGAATGTAAAATAAACGGAAGCGGAAACATGTGTAGATCTTGCCACGAGACTGGCTGGTTCCCGTACATGGCGGGATGTTGCCCTTGCTCAGACGGATGCTTAAATAGAGAGTGTGACAGCGGTACAGGTCTTTGCGATCCTTGCAAACACACGTACTACGGCAAATGGTGTGAAAGAGAGTGCAGTGCCAACTGTATTCATCCTGGCAACAACGGGACTGTTTGCAGCCATATTGACGGGTTCTGCATATACGGCTGTAAGGACGGTTACACAGGTTTAACATGTAGCCAAGGTAATCATAAATATGCACATACAACTGTCATAACATATATTCAATTTTAATTTTAATGGTCAGTTAAAGTTTTTAAATATTTGTCAACACATGTTTTGTTTTGCCGTTTGATGTTTTTTAATATATTAGAAAATATGAATAGAAGATAGGAGGATGAATTCATTAAACGAGTTTGCAACATGATATGATGCGATGGCTCTTCGATATACATTTCTGACAACGAGTTTAAGTAGTTCAATAGTAATACTGTGGGATTATATGTATCGCATAACTCATAATGTAACATAACGTGCCTTAACGCTCATGAATATGAATGAGTCACTTGTGAAGTAGTTTCAAATAAGGCAGAAATCGATGCGTACAATTTCACATTTTATTTAGCCTCCATTCAGGAAATATTGATACATATACGGCTTCAGAATATATGTGATAAAAAAATAGTTGCCCTGAACGGGATTTGAACCACATACTTGCACTTTTAAGTTTTGAAGGATGTACGCTGAACCAATAGACCACGTCTATTTATTGGTATGTTGTAGCATTTTTAACACTAAATAGGCATTATGTAATAACTAGCGCGCACACACAAACACATCAATCGCTAAAACAAGTCGAGATATGATGGTTTTGAGGCGAAGTGTTAGTTTCATAGATAACACACAGTATTACACCAGGCAATGTTAACTTACAAGGTCATATTTAGCGCTATGAAAATCAATATTTAACTTGTATATTTTGTATCTATGCTAATAAGTCTGCATTTTCTTGATATTTAGCTCCGAAAGCAGAACTTGCTGTTGATGGTGGTGGGAACAATAATGTGGCCATATACACCGGTGTAGGTGGGGCGCTAGGCACATTTGTTGTCATGAGCATTGTTTTAGTAATAGTCATCAGATGCATAAGGTATGATATTTACAAATTATGTGGTTTGTATTATGAAAGTTTGAGCGTATATACGGCGTGTTTCAATAAATTGAATAGTGCGTGTCATTAAAGTTTGAGATTACATACGTTGTATTCTCTTTAACTTACATATACTGTATATTTATTATGCATAACCGACCTTAGATTAACTCCATGGACGTGTGTATTTGCGATTGAATCGGAGAATGTTCCTTTTAAAACAATTAATATATAACTTCTGCTTGTCTGTGACCCGACTGTGACAATACATTAAGTGTCTGTGTATAGTTTATACATATTTGTATATAAAATACTTAAACTCTATGTGTATTTATTTACTGTAATTGATTAATAATCAGCAAATATTCTTATTCGACGGAGTATTCCGTTTTAAATAATAATTTCTAAATCCGCCAAATAAGAGAATTAACTGATAACAAAGTTTCATACGGATATGTATGCAGTATATAAGGCAAATTCATTTTCACGAGTGGTTTGTGCGAATGTTTATTTTTAATGTTTAGACTTCCACATGAATCAAAAAGCTGATCATCTCCGCAGAAATAGGAAAAAATAATTGTATAGGTCTTACTGCAATGAAGATATAAAAAAAAGAAATTATAGGGTTCCTTTTTCTGTTGGTATGTAATATTTGAAGTTCAGATGTCCACATTATTTTTCAACAGGAGGCAGAACAATTCCACAAGCAACCAGGAATTTCCAGGTGACCATTAATTACACTTTTACATACAATTAAAATCAATGATAACCATAGGTTTGTTATGTTTTTTAATAATTATGTAATTTTAAGCTTTATTGCCCAAAGACTAGGTGAGTTTGTGCGGTGTTGCGCTGTCCGTTGTCCGTCCATCGCGCATTAGAGGTTTGTATTGAACACGATAAACGTTAGGAAAGGTTTCAGAGTTTCAAGAAATGTGATGTGACGCTTTAATTAATTAAACGCTCGGACACATGTACAGTATTAACGTTTTCTTTAAAAGATGGCTGCTTCTAATTTATCATTGAAATAGGCAACTTTCAGTTTGTGAAGACATTTATTTAAATACAAGGATTTTGATTTAGAAACAAAGAAAAAAATAAATAAAAAGAAAACGTTTATTTATTTTTATAGAATCTCTCAAAAAAAATGACTACATGAGTGAACTGAAGTATTGGCATTCAGAAGCAAAGCGAATTTCATCTTGAAAACATAATAACTTAAATGAACGGCATCTGATTTGCAAACAATACTATAATCGACAGTTTGCTTCACTGAGATCTACAGTTATTCTGACAATAAGCATCGCTATGATCATCGCATCAATATGATGATTTTGTAAAAAATAAACGACAAATTCGACATTGATTACTTATAATAAAGGAATTAAGTAAACGACTTCTGCTTTACATCAAATTTATTTAAAATAATGTTTTAAAAGATCTCGAATGAGTTGGACAAGAAGCAAAATGACGCATACGCTATAAAGTTATTGACCTTTTTTTCCTGAAATAATGGAATGTCAGCTCGTTTACACAATAGCATTAGTACATGGATAATGCTTGAGATTTCCATTGACTTTTTTGACGGCTTGTTTAAATAAAATCTCAGATTAGTATGGAAATGAACAACATCTGGAGATTTTGCCCTTGATTATTTCAAAATAAAGATATTTCAGCTAGACGATAAAAACAATACATTTAGTTAAAAGCTGTTGATTTCCACCAATTTGTATTGACGATTTTTCAGTATCAATCAAACAGTCTGCAATCAGTTTTGTATTTATCGTGTTAGCACGCTTCCAAATGTGTTGTGTTCATGCTAGGTTTATATATTACAGTAGCGTGGACTACGCAGTGTGGCGGCGGAAAAACGATAATTTTGATTTCTTTCTTTACTTTCGAATAGGTGGTTCCATTACCCAGACTAAGTATTGTTTAATCATTCTAATGAATGTTAGAGTATTACCATAAAGTCCCAGTCCTTAGTTATTTCTATACTATGCACTTTGAACTACCATACTGTTCCAGTCCTCGGTTATTTCCATACTGCGGTCTGTGTATTACCATAAAGGCCCAGTCCTCAGTTAATTCTATACTATGATCTGGGTATTACATGTACCATAATGTCCCAGTCATCAGTTATTTCTATACTATGATCTGGGTATTACCATAAAATACCAGTCCTCAGTTATTTCTCTACTATGGTCTGGGTATTACCATAATGTCCCAGTCCTCAGTTATTTCTATATTATGGTCTGGGTATTACCATATTGTCCCAGTCCTCAGATATTTCTATACTATGATCTGGGAATTACCATATTGTCCCAGTCCTCAGTTATTTCTATACTATGGTCTGGGTATTACCATATTGTCCCAGTCTTCAGTTATTTATATACTATGATCTGGGTATTACCATATTGTCCCAGTCCTCAGTTATTTCTATACTATGATCTGGGAATTACCATAATTTCCCAGTCCTCAGATATTTCTATACTATGATCTGGGTATTACCATATTGTCCCAGTCCTCAGTTATTTCTCTACTATGGTCTAGGTATTACCATATTGTCCCAGTCCTCAGATATTTCTATATATGATCTGGGTATTACCATATTGTCCCAGTCCTCAGATAGTTCTATACTATGATCTGGGAATTAGCATAAAGTCCCAGTCCTCGGTTATTTATATGCTATGGTAAGGGTATTAATATAATGTCACAGTTCTCCGTTTTAGCTATATTATGGTCTGAGCAGTACTATAAAGTCATTTCCATACTATGATCTGGGAATTAGCATAAAGTCCCAGTCCTCATTTATTTCAATACTATGATCTGGGTATTACCATAATGTCTCAGTCCTCGGTCATTTCTATATTATGGTCTGGGTATGACTATGAAGTGCCAGTCCTCAGTTGTTTCAATACTATGATCTGAGTATTACCATAATGTCGTAGTTATCGGTCATTTCTATAATATGGTCTGGGCTTTACCATAAGGCGCCAGTCCTTGGTTATTTCTATACTATGGTCTGTGCATTACTATAAAGTCCCAGTTCTCAATTATTTCTATATTGTCTGTACTATGATCTCTGCATTACCAATAAGTCCAGTCCTCAGTTATTTCTAAACTATGGTCTGGGTATTACCATCAAGTTCCATTCCTCAGTTATTTCTATACTAAGATCTGGGTAATACCATAAGGTCCCAGTCCTCAGTTATTTCCAAACTATGAACTGGGTATTACAATGAAGTAACAGTTCTCAGTTATTTCTCAACTATGGTCTGGGTATTACCATAATGTCACAGTCCTCAGTTATTTCTATACTATGGTCTGGGTATTACCATAATGTCCTAGTCCTCAGTTATTTCTATACTATGATCTGTGTATTGCAATACGGTGCCAGTCCTGTGTTATTTCTATAATATGGTCTGGGTATTACAATAAAGTACCAGACTTCTGTTCGTTCTATAATATGATCTGGATATTGCTATAATGTCCAAATCTTCGGTTATTTCTATACTACGGTCTCGAAATTACTATAATGTCCCAGTGCTCGATTTTTTCTATACTATGGTCTGGGTATTAACATAATGTCATAGTCCTCCGTTATTTCTATTCTATAGTCTGTGCATTACTATAAAGTCCCAGTCCTCTGTTATTTCTATGCTGTGGTCTTGTTATTACCATAAAGTCCCAGTGCTCGGTTTTTACTAAACCACGTTCTGGGTATTAACATAATGTCCCAGTCCTCAGTTATTTCTATAATATGGTCTGGTTATTACCATAAAGTCCCAGTCCTGGGTTATTTTATATTATTACCTGATCTCCTATATAAATGCTATATCGTCATTTCTTGCTAATTCACTAAGGAAAAGACTGTTCCCGGTGAAAACGAACTGTTACCGGGCTTTAGTTTCGACTGTTTCCCTCACGTGCTGGAATTTCGTTTGCGTGACGTCATGTTGCTTTTTTCGCCATAGGTTGCCATTATAAAACAAATTTTCATTTTCACTGTTTCGTACAGTAACATTAATCAGGTAATAAAACAGTTATCACATGTGTGTTTGGGGAACAGTCAAAACTGTTTTCCCTTGGTGTCGGGGGATGTCAGTGTGAACTGTTTCCATCGGCCTGTCCGTCTCGGGAAACAGTTCACACTGCCATTCCCTCCACCTCGGGAAAACAGTTTTGACTGTTCCCCAAACACACATGTGATAACTGTATACTGTGGTATGGGTATTGCTATAAAGTCCCAATCCTCAGTTATTTCTATACTATGGTCTGGGTATTACCATAAAGTCATAGTCCGTGGATATTTTTATACTATGGTCTGGGTATTACCATAAAGTCCCAGTCCGTGGTAATTTCTATGCTGTGGTCTGGTTGTTACCATAAGATCCTCGGTTATTTCTATACTATGGTTTGGGTATTATCATAAGGCACCAGTCTTCGGTTATTTCTATACTATGGTATGTGCATTACTATAAAGTCCCAGTCCTCAGTTATTTCTATATTGTGGTCTGGGTATTACCATAATGTCCCAGTCCTCAGTTATTTCTATACTATTGTCTGGGTATTACCATAATGTCACAGTCCTCAGTTATTCATATACTATGATCTGAATATTACCTTCAAGTCCCTGTGCTCATTTATTTCCATAGTATGTTCTGTGTAATACCATAAACATTAAGTCCCAATCTTTAGTTATTTCTATACTATTGTCTTGGTATTAACATAATGTCCCAGTTGTTAATTATTGCTATACTATTGTCATCATAAAGTGCCAGCCATCAGTTTTTTCTATACTATGAGCTATTACCATAATGTCCCAGTCCTGGTTTTTTTCTATAATATGGTCTGAGTATTACCCTAAGGTCCCAGTCGTCAGTTATTCCTATGCTATGGTCTGGGTATTACCGTTATTTTTATACTATGGTCTGGGTATTACCATTATGTTTCAGTCCTGGGTTATTTCTACATTATGGTTTGGGGATTACCATGAAGTCCCAGTCCTCGGTTATTTCTATACTATTATCTGGGTATTACCATCAAGTCCCAGTGCTCAGTTATTTCCATAATATGGTCTGTGTATTACCATAAAGTCCCAATCTTCTGTTATTTCTATTCGGTGGTCTGTGCATTACCATAACATCTCAGTCCTCGGTTATTTCTTTACTGTGGTATGTGCATTACCATAAAGTCTCAGTCCTCTGTTTTTTCAGTCCTGGGTTATTTCTATACTATTGTTTAGATATTACCATAATTTCTTCCCAGTCCTTAGTTATTTCTATACTATGGTCTGTGCATTACTATATTGTCCCAGTCCTGGGTTATTTTATACTGTGGTATGGGTATTACCATAAAGTCATAGTCCGTGGTTATTTTTATACTACGGTCTGGGTATTACCATAAAGTCTCAATCCTCAGTTATTTCTATACTATGGTCTGGGTATTACCATAAAGTCATAGTCCGTGGTTATTTTTATACTACGGTCTGGGTATTACCATAAAGTACCAGTCCTCGGTTATTTCTATACTATGGTTTGGGTATTATCATAAGGCACCAGTCTTCGGTTATTTCTATACTATGGTATGTGCATTACTATAAAGTCCCAGTCCTCAGTTATTTCTATACTGTGGTCTGGGAATTACCATCAAGTTCCAGTCCTCAGTTATTTCTCTACTATGGTCTGGGTATTACCATAATGTCACAGTCCTCAGTTATTTCTATACTAAGATTTGTTTATTACCAAAATGTCCCAGTCATCAGTTATTTCTATGCTGTTGTCTGGGTATTACCATCATGTCCTAGTCCTCAGTTATTTTTTACTATGGTCTGTGCTTTATCATAAAATCCAGTCCTGGGTTAGTTATGTTCTATGGTCTGGGAATTACCATAGGTTCCCAGTCGTCAGTTATTTCTATACTATGGTCTGTGTATTACCATAAAGTCCCAGTCCTAGGTTATTTCTATACGTTGGTCTGTGTATTACCATATTGTCCCAGCCCTCAGTTATTTCTATAATACGGTCTGGGTATTACCATAATGTCTCAGTCCTCAGTTTTTCTATACTATGGTTTTTCTATTACTATGATGTCCCAGTCGTCAGCTATTTCTATACTATTCTCTGGATATTACCATAAAGTCCCAGTCCATCAGTTATGTCCATACTATGATCTGAGTATTACCATAAAGTACCAGTCATCAGTTATTTCTATACCATGGTCTGGGTATTACCATAATGTCCCAGTACTCAGTTATTTCTATACTATGGTCTGGGTATTACCATAATGTCCCAGTCCTCAGTTATTTTTATACTATGATCTGGGTATTACCATAATGTCCCAGTACTCAGTTATTTCTATACTATGGTCTGGGTATTACCATAATGTCCCAGTCCTCAGTTATTTCTATACCATGGTCTGGGTATTACCATAATGTCCCAGTACTCAGTTATTTCTATACTATGGTCTGGGTATTACCATAATGTCCCAGTCCTCAGTTATTTCTATACCATGGTCTGGGTATTACCATAATGTCCCAGTACTCAGTTATTTCTATACTATGGTCTGGGTATTACCATAATGTCCCAGTACTCAGTTATTTCTATACTATGGTCTGGGTATTACCATAATGTCCCAGTCCTCAGTTATTTTTATACTATGATCTGGGTATTACCATAAAGTCCCAGTGCTCAGTTATTTCTATACTATGGTGTGTGTATTACCATAAAATCCCAATCTTCGGTGATTTCTATACTATGGTCCGGGTATTACCATAAAGTCTCAGTCCTCGATTATTTCTAAACTATGGTCTGGGTATTAACATAATGTCCCAGTTCTCAATTATTGCTATACTATAGTCTGGGTATTACAATAAGGTCCCAGTCCTCAGTCATTCCTATACTATGATCTGAGCGTTACCATAATGTCCCAGTCCTCGGTTATTTCTATACTGTGGTCTGTGCATTACCATACGGTCCCAGCCCTCAGTTATTTCTATGCTGTGGTCCCTCAGTTATTTCTATATTGTGGTCTTGGTATTACCATAACTTTCCAGTCCTCAGTTATTTCTATACTATGGTCTGGGTATTCTCATAATGTCCAAGGCCTCAGTGGTCTGTGCACTGTCATAAAGTCCCAGTCCTCGGTTGTTTCTATACTGTTGTCTGGGTATAACCATACTGTCCCAATCCTCATTTATTTCTATACTATGGTCTGGGTAGTATCATAAAGTCCCTGGCCACATTTATTTCTGTGCTATTGTCTGGGTATTACCATAAAGTCCCAATATTCGGTTATTTCTATGCTATGGTATGGGAATTACCATAATGCCCCAGTCTTATATTATGGTCTAGGTATTACCATAAAGTCCCAGTCCTCGGTTATTTCTATACCATGGTCTGGGTATTAACATAATGTCCCAGTTCTCAGTTGTTGCTATACTATGGTCTAGGTATTACCATAAAGTCCCAGTCCTCGGTTATTTCTATACTATGTTCTTGGTATTAACATAATGTCCCAGTTCTCAGTTATTTCTCTACTATGATCTAGTATTACCATAAAGCTCCTTCTTCGTCGGTTCTATTTTGAGTATTTCTCCTAAAAAATTTCATACTCGTTTCAATTGGATCTTGCACAAATCTGACACTTTGCAAAATTCAGGGTTTCTGTGCGGGGTCACTGCCCTTTATTTTGATAAAAAAATAACATTGATGCGTGCGGGCTTGTGTTGATAATAACTTGAGTACAGGGCTTCTGTATTTCAAAATGTATTTGAATACGTTCTTGTATTAGTTAAAAATAGTGTTCACATATTAACTAAAGTAAACGGCTTTTCATTTGCACGAACGTTTTTTTGAAGTGTTTTTTTTCATGAAATTGTGCACGAGTTTGAAAATGAGCTAACCTTAAGAATACGGTGTCAAAAGAAAGTTGTTCATCTTGTTTACACTATAACGGAAGTAAATGAATTATGATGTCCACCAGACTGTATTGAAAGATTTATTTCAATGTGACAATGAGCAAGCTCGACCTCTGCATTATGCTTTGTTGTCCGGTATTATGTTGAAAGAGGCGGATTTTAGGTTGAACATCAAAGGGAAAGGACAATACAGACAGGAAGTGTCATTTGTAGCAAATCGTGTGTTCTCAGGCCATGTTTGGCCGTTTATGTATTCACATTTTGTTTTGTTCTGTTTTACTTTCATAGTTTGTATCTTTGGCTCCAATGCTAATATTGATTGACTTCAATGCAACATTACGTCTAAACGCACTAACTTATTTCTGGTATTTTATACAGGTATACCAATAACGGACATGCACATTCCTGGTAACGGAACCAGTTCAGAGTACGAGCAAGTTGATGACATGTCACATGATAGTAGCCGTTGCTATGACAATACACGTGCGGTAGACACGCACAATACAGCGACTGACCAGGGTAACGATGATGGAGGTAATATTTACAAGAATATGGAAACAAATTGTCGCGTTTGATTCAATAATAAATAAAAGGAGACCGTAAAGAGACATATGGTCATTGGTTACAAATTGCACTTGTAGAATATGTTCTAATGTTGAAAATGACAGTGAAATTTCTCAGGGAAGGTAGTTTAAATGTAAGTCTTCATTACTTACAGTCTTCGAATTTTGGTTTGTTTTGTTTCAAATAGGATATTTAATATTTAAAAAAATAACAGAAATATATAAACAAGAAAATAACAGGGTTGCTTTGGTTTGACAAACTCAGTCAATGACTTCATCTTGTTTACTACGTATCATATGAAACGATGAGTGTCTCATGATGAAGTTTTATTTTTTCTTTCAATTTATTCAGACATATCCAAATATGAAGATTTAACAGATCGAGTGGCGACAGAAAATCAGTACAGCAGTGTTGTACAGCAGCCGTATGAAAACATGAAGATATAAATCAAACAAACACATGAAAAACGATAGTTCAAAAGTGTCTTTCACATGAATGAACATACACATATTTGATGTAACCAAATACGTTCGCTCATGTGTGATATTGTAACGATTACATTGCCACGAGGATCTTACGTGAGTGACTGTGTATTATGGATGTTAAAAAAATGAGTTCGATCAATAATACACAGTCACGAATGAAAGATTCTGTTAATCACTAAACACACCTAGATTGTGATAGTTTCAATGTTTTCATTTTACCTTATATACGGCGACAATTTGTAAACGAAATCACGACGTCGTTTTGTTGTTTACATGCCGTCGCTACGTTACGTGGCTGTAAAGGCTTTCGTCCTACAAATAATACGATACCTTCAACCACATTTAACGTGACTAACATGCATTTTATGAAGTAAGATTTCAAATATTGATAAATAGTTAACTTTAAAGGTGTCTGAATGTATCGTATGATATATCATGCAAATCAACTGAGATTACAAGTTTTACTGTATACAAACACAGTGATTCGGTCCTCATTTGCATCTGTAATAGTGTATTTCACGAAAAAATCATGGCTTCATTGCACTCCCACATTACTGGAAACGATGCCCTTTAAATGGCCATTACTTACCCATGACCACAATGCCATTAACATTCCCATTAATAATGTAGTTTTTAATGGAAGTTGTTACTATACATTTCATATAAGTGGCCCCATTATTTATGGCACTTTTAATGGCTGTAATATTAATGGCATCCAACAATCCAACAATGTAATGCCCATTACTTTAAATAATTGTCATTACTGAATATTAAGGACCCAATTACTATGACACTTTTAATGGTTGTAAAATTAATGGCATCTTTCACATTAATGGCACCAGCCTCAAATAAACAAATGCCCATGAAATGAACAGAGGGAAAATTATGGCCATTATTTGCACCAATTAAAACTACAAAATTAATTGGAAAGTACCATAACTCATGGTGCCATTACAATTTTGAGATGTTTTTTTAATGGGTCAGTACAAAATAATGACATTGACGTAGTTAAAATAATGGCCATTACTAGACTGATAATAAGAGTCATTACTGATCAACATCTCTTGTGAATAGTGGCCATTACTTTCAAATAAAAGTGATCATTAATTTAAATACTGTTTGCATTGATAAAAATTAGGGCCATTATTATTTACATGTACACATGATAGACGGGTGTTGCCTAACTACCGTTCATAAGGATAGCTATTTGTATTTATTTGTCAGTAGAGCTAAAAATGGAGGTACATGTACAGTACCGTACAGCATGTACGTACATTTTCTGTACTTTAAGCTTTAATATGGTCATTTTTCAGATAACTGGCAAAGTGATCACAATACACTGAGCCTTGGATGTCATGTGAGCTTTCAAAAAACATGTGTAGAGATCATAAATAGCATTTAAACGTTCATGGAATGAAAATATCTTTATTAATAAATATAGAAATATGAAGAAATACAAAACACTTAAACTGTTATTCAGAGAGCTAAAATACAAAATTTAAAGAAACTGATCATGAATGCCCCGGATGAATCAGGACAGACGACCAAACAACTTCTCTAATGGTTTATAGACAGATTTATGCATACAACAAGAGGACCCATATTGCTCTATAGGCTGGAATAATTTGGACATGATCAGATAAAATGTTTTCACTAGATCATTTGAGCGCAATCTAGTTGGTTCAAATACATGTCAAAGTGGTTATTAAGATAAACATTCCCAGTAAATTTTGTAAAGATCAGATGAAAAATTAGGGAGCTAGTGTTCACAGAACAAACATAAAGCATGTTTTCAATAGTCAAGTTTATTATATACCATCTGTGCTCAAGTTTGGTGAAGATCAGATGCTACATTGAAGTTCTCAAGCATCAACAAGGCAAACTAAAGCATTTTCTTTCTTTAAATCAGTTGCAAGGACTATATAACTTGGGTGTTATATTTTTTATGATACATGTATTATGTGGTTTTGGAACCTCATTTTGCATTAATATAAAGATTCTGACCAAATTTAGTCAAGCTGAGATGACAGAGGTGCTGAAGTGTTAAGGCAAACACATAACATTTTTCATGAAACAAGGTCCATAACTCTACAGTGTTTCTTAACCGATATGTAGTGGTTTTAAAACGTGTTAGAGCTTTCATCGATACACAAGCCCTGACCAAGTTTGATTAAGATTAGATGCAATATAAATGTACTTGAGTGCTAACAACAACACATAACAGACGCATGCACAGATAACGGACAACATACCATGGCATAAGCCGGTCGAGTAAAACAGTATAAACTAGTTTTATTATAAACAGAACAGAACAGAACAGATATTTTATTTAGACTTATACAAAGTACATCGTCATTTAAAACATCCTAAATTACATAAAAATCCATATAAGGCTCGCTTTATTTCGAATTCTAGTGTCTGCATCCCAACAAACATCTCCAAACCTTTAACTTCTTGTCTTACTGCCGTTAAAGATCACGTTAAACTATATTGTGATAAAACTTATGAAAACTCTGGGATTAATTTATTTTGGTCTATAAAAAATTCAGGAGACGTTCTTGATAAAATGTTCAAGAAAGGTCAAGTTTCATCAATAAGCACTTATGACTTCTCTACACTATATACAACCTTACCACATCACCTTATTAAAGACAAGCTAATTTCTCTTATTCTAAAAACATTTGCTAGAGAAAATACTACATTTTTGGCATGTAATAATATAAAAGCGTTTTTTACTAACGGCAGTTTTGACAATTATACTATGTGGAATTGCTATGAAGTTTGTGAAGTACTCATCTTCCTATTAGATAATATTTTCGTCAGGTATGGAACCACCATTTATAGACAAATTGTTGGTATCCCTATGGGTACGAACTGTGCACCACTTGTCGCAGATTTGTTCTTATTTTGCTATGAAAGGGATTTCATGTTGAGTCTTTCACCAGATACCCAGGTAGATGTTATTGAAGCCTTTAATGATACCTCTCGGTATCTGGATGACATATTGAACATTGACACCCTTTCTTTCCAACTATAGTTAATTATATTTATCCCAAAGAACTTCAGCTTAACAAAGCTAATATATCTGATAATAACGCTTCTTTTCTTGATTTAGATCTCTCGATTGAAAATGGTAAAATAATTAGCAAAATCTATGACAAGAGAGATGATTTTAATTTTGACATTGTTAATTATCCCCACTTGGATGGGGATGTTCCAAGAGCAACTTCTTATAGGGTATATGTGTCTCAACTTATTCGTTTTTCTAGAGCTTGTACTCGAGTTAAGGACTTTAATATTCGTAATCTTTGTATAACTAAAAAGTTACTCAATCAGGGTTACCGTTACCATAAACTTCGTAAAACCTTTGCAAACTTTTATTATCGTAACCCTGATCTTCTTTCCAAATATAAAAGTAATTTAAGGACTCTTCTGCGACAAGGACTATCACAACCTGACTTCTATGGTAATGTGATTTATAAACTTCGTAAGATTCTAGGTCATGATCACTTTCATACTATCTTTGTTAAACTTGTTAAAAAGTTTATCAAAAGAGGTTATGACCCTATCATTTTGCAACGTACTGCATGCTTGGTGGTGGACCCTTTTACAGTTCGCCACTATGCTTTCCTCTTTAATTGTACGATGACCGGACAGGCTGTCGACCCTATGATGACGCCTACCTAAAGCCCATTGGGACGGTGGCGTTTGATGTTTGTCCATGATCTTTCTTGTCGTGCCCTTAATGGTTTATTCTCTTACTGCTCTGGCTTCTACAAAGTCATTGAGTACCTTCATTGTGGCTTTCTAGGCTATTGTTTTTTTGTATTATATTTACACGAGCATATTTGTGTTTTACTTATATTGCCTATTGATGCTGCCTTGTTGGTTAGAGATTAGATCATGGCGGGGATTTCTTTATTTACAATGTCCTGTTTTAATGGGATGACAGTAGGGTAAGTGTGAGGTTTGGTGCACCCTAGAACCGGTTTAAACCCCCAGTGGCCTACTTTGCCACTGACCGTTCCAAGGCGGTAGCCCTATTGTCAACCCTTTTTGTGTTTGTGATGTCGTTTGCATTTATTATTGCTTTTGCCTTCTTGTTTGTCTGTTTGCGTGTTTGTTTCTGTGTTTTGTGGTTTACTGTCCTCCTTGAATGCTACTTTCCCTGTCCGATCTTTTTATATTTCTCTTATATATACAATATACGAATATAACAAAGTCACGTAAACAGAGTATATAAATCAACTGTCAGTATAGTTTACATCATCATAGTTAGAGGATGAACAATATTATATTTATACTAAGCATTCAAAATAGAAAGTCTAACATTTAAAGCACATTTTATATACCTCGCTAAATTTAGTAATATATCATTGTATTTGAACATAAATGGCCTCTTGTGGTAATATCTTTTAATATATTTGTTTCTTAGTTCATTGTAACATTGACACACACATATAAAATGGTATTCGTCTTCCAGATCTTGTGAGTTACAACATAAACAATATCTTTCATTTCTCGGTATGCGATTTCTTGCATACCGTCCAGTTTGTATGTTAAGAGAATGTGCAGATAATCTTATTCTAGAAACAAAGAATCTCAAATTGCTAGGTAACACATTTAGATAGTGTTCATATGAAAAAACAGATTTAAAATATTTATAGTTTTCAAGAACAGCACTGCTGTCAATTGACCCATACCACTCTTGCTTAAAACAGTCAATTATTCGTTGTTCAAAAACACATGGAAATGTTTTTACATTCAGCATATCCTGATTGTTAAATAAATAGGCAAAACCATAATTAGATAATAACTTTTTTACATTCGAAACCCAATTTTTACAACCTCTTTCACAATCATATACACCTTGTTCATAGAGCTTTTTCATCAGAATGTTATTAGTATTTATTACTTTACACCAATACTTAATAATTTTTATATATCTCGTAATATAAAGAGGGTAACGCACCAAGTTCACCATATACACCTACTGTGCAAGTATTTAATCTAACGTTAAGCAACCGTTTACAGAACTTTGGGTGTATTCTTTCTATTACTTTTGATTTAGAGAATCCCCATATTTCAGCGGCATATCCTAGTGCAGACCCTATAAAGAAGGGGTAAAAAATAATAATTGCTTTTATTACCAGGTACTAGCTATAATATCATAAGGTCTTACTTTCTGAAATACAGCTGTATTAATTATTGACCATACGATTTATGACAGAGGACAACCGATTTCAAACTGTGAATAGCAAATACGCAAATTACTTTAATTGACCGGAAAAAGGAACTTCCGGGATTCTGACATTTTTTATTTTATTACTTCTAACCTTCACATGTGGTTACAGATCTTGATAATAGTACTACGTTTCCAATGATGAAATACCCCTAGCGGAATTTTTTTGTATGTCAGGGGATATAACTATACTGTCAAGCATTTCTGTGCTGCGAGGAAAGTGACTATGCTGTTTGGCCAATATAAAACCAAATAAATAAACTAAACTAGGGTATAATGCACAGGCTTGCATTACATTAGTCGACAGAAAGGATAGACAGAAGAAGATATTGTGTTGTATTATATGTATACATGTAAGTCATATTTATTTACATCTACTAGAACACTTCTCTTCATTAATTTAATGCAAGCCTGTGCTACAATCTGCCTAAATTGGTTACACGAACAGGTAAACTTTTAGGCTGAAGTGACATCGAGTCTTCGTTTTTTGAATGTGTTTACCAAAAGAGATGAAACACTGACATTATTCGCGAAAACACATGACAATGTAGAGCACCGCGATTGAAACAATAAATTATCCACAGATAGATGCACAGTTATATCAAATACATATTAAATTAACGTTCATTGAAAGAATCTCACATCTCCATGCAGAAGTCCGTGGCATCGGGATCTAAAGACTGAGTCATGTCGTCCCGTATCCGATTTTCATCTCGGACCTGCCTTCATCGGACTATTTCCATTTTCCAAGTGAACTGACTTGAAATTATTGCCATTGTGCCATTTCATAAAATCGTACTGAATGTGAGCCATATCTTATTTTTTGTGAGAAACAGAACAAATGTCAATCAATCTCTTCGATTCAGATGTTTTCAAAATGATCAGCTGTTCTCGTTGCGCCTCTCGCTAGGCGAGATTAGAGAATCAAAGTACTTGAAGTACTGTGAGTATGTGGACGTTACAATTATGAGGATATTTAAAGCGAGAAAATGAAAAGATAAACATTTTAAAAGGGATCACCTCAAATGATAACAAACACTCCTTCAAATCAGGACACAGCAGGAGCAATTTGGAGTTATTGTCCTTTGTTATTTTATTCATGCATTTAATGTCAGTTAATGATACTCTCATTCCAATTTTCTCTTTAAGTAGTGAGCTTTCATTCGGCGAGCATTCATCGGTTCTACCTATATGTCTGGTTTTATTTGATTAAAACAAAACCTTGGCGATTACACATTGAAGCAATTATATATAATGAAGTAATGAATAGGAACCTTTATTTGTTGTATACAAGTCTTATTTCTTAACAGATCTTTGAAGGTGATAAGTCCCACCATTGTAGTGTAAGCATTATCTCTAAACAATAGTTACCATTTCAAATGACATGGTATTCGTGTAGGTAAGACCATGTTTCTGTATGGTCAACACTGTTCTGATACTGACATCAGTCAAGAGCATGGTCTTCGTGTAGGTAAGATCCCGTTTCTGTACGGTCAACAGTGTTGTGATTCAACTGCAAGTTTTAATCTTTGATTACATAGAAAAACTTCCGGCGACAACTCCTCAAAGGCTTCAAAGACTTCTTCTCGGATTTTCCTAAATTTTCATTGCTGGAAAAGTAGAATAGCCCGACGCCCGGGGCTCCTCGAAATCCATTCCGGGCCTGTCTCATTTTGCAGACAAGGAGCCCGTCGGGACTGTCTACAAAAAAATCCCATAGATCTATTTTACTTGATCTCAAGGTCCTTAATACTCCCATGTGTATTGTGAACTGTGAAAACACTTGCAATAAAGTAATTAAACTGTGTTTGAAGGATGAATATTTTGCCTGGCTTCGTGTCGGCAATTTGTCACAACAGAGATCGACAATTAGACATAAAACTACATTATCCTGCTATTAGTGATTCTTACTGTTGCTACTGTTTCACCCAATGGGATTCTACAATCTATACCAGTGAAACATACATTAATTGTCGGAAGAGTAAATAAGGATTGTTTCCTTTACTGTGTATAATGAATAGTAATGAGTATGCAAGACGCAGTTTTAACATATTGAGAAATCAAAAGAATTCAGGACTTGTGTCCATTTTTGGGACTAGTCACAATTTTTTTGGGACTAGTCACTTTTGACAGGGTGACTAGTCCCGGACTAGTGGCTAAAAAATATTTGTACAGCCCTCCGGAGGCCCTGATAGTCTAATAAAACCTGATTAAAAATTTGGCTCCAAGTTCGGCTCCAGTTTTACCAAGTCGGCTCTGATTATTATCGTTTGGCAAAAGTGCTAGTACTCTCCTATGCATTGGTTATAAATTACTATGTAATATTCTATTCTTACTTATTTGAAACTAAGTGGTAAATAAGTCCGCTGACTAGGGAGCATAAAGCGGTAGCAAAAAGAAAAATATAGTCAGCGGAGGTTCTGAGTTTGATTAATACATACGTAACAAATGTGTGCTATAAAAGTGAATAAAGACACATTTCCACTAAGAAAAAAATGGACTTTTCCATTTTAAATCAGGGCCTGTCCATTTGAAATCAGGGCCTGTCCATTTTCAGAAGCAAGAAGCCCTGGGCCTGTCTCTTCAACTAATTTTCTGTGAGCACTGATCTTAACCAGAACATGGTGTCTCTTTCTCTCTCTCTCTTTCAATTGTTTTTGAAAGGTGTTCTCTCTCTCTCTCTCTCCTCTCTCTCTCTCTCTCTCTCTCTCTCTCTCTCTCTCTATATATATATATATATATAAATATGATACTTAAAAAACAAAAATTAATGTAATGGCCATGATCTTCATATTGAGCTTTACTGATTATTTATTTCGTATTAATTTGCTACAAGAAATTCAAATAATGGCCAGTCATTTTTATTTTAATGGTCACGTTAACAAAGTTAAAACAATTAATGGTCATCATATTATAATGGCAATTAAAAATAAATTACAGTAACTGATAATGGCCATTATTACAATTAATGGGCATTATTTCAATTGAAACATAAACTAATGGGGCATTAATTTGTTAATGTCTCGAAGTTAATACCACAAGTTGTAAATATCTTTTTTAATGGGATAAATAATGGTTCAGTTACCTATTAATGACCATACTTTCTTTATTAATGGTACAGAACAGAGTTGCCATTAAATATTTAAAACAAGAATTAATGGCTATATTTGAAGGGTTTGGTGATTTTAATGGCATTTTCATGGTATTTTCATGGCATTTTAATGGTTTTGAATTGCAGTAGTGGGCCAGAAGCCATGCTATGTGATAAATATCATTTTTAAACTGATTTTGTTGAGCAATCATAACAACAGTATTAAATGAAGGCACATACTACCTACTACGGAAGAGAGATGTGGGGTTTTGTCTGTGCCGAAGATGTTGATTATACATATAGCAAACATATTTTGGTGGTTATCACAGGCATCATGATGGATTATAGCGAGTATCCACGAACACAGCTAAAACTTGAAAAACTAATCTCAATAGTGTGAATGCTGAAATATATGTTTTATTTTAGTTTTGAAAATATAATAATCGTTTTGATTTGTTTTGGTGTATATATACGACAGTTGTTAGTTAAATATTGGACGTGATTGTAAAGAACATTCTGGAGCTGAATAGAACAACATAAAATGCTTTTAATTAACATTCCATTTACACATTATATCATATTAGGCTATATAGGGACATCGACCATAGAGGCAGATGAAATTAAGAATGTACCACACATCTGTCCGTCAGGGAGTGAACCAAAGCAGGCAGAGGTCTGTAGCACAAGATCTATCCACTGAGATACAGAGACCGGTTTGAATAGACAGCGATGTTAACTAGACGATGCTAGACTTATATACTAAAGGAACAAAAAAAAAACACGCAACTCTGTATTGATAATCTGGCGTACGTCAAATACATTTCAGTACACTCTTATATGGTTTTCATAATTGCGCATGGTCAGGTATCAATGGACAGTTTCTTTGAGTTTTTCACTTTGATAACGCAATGTTATAATTACACAGTGTAACAGTGAACAGTTTATCTGTGTTGTAATGCATGCTAACTTACACGCATTGCTTACATGTGAACAATTGTATTTCTGTGCTGATGTGTAGTTCTAGCATGTCGTGCTACAAAGGTGAATATGTAATCAATATGTAACGCACTGACCAATACGTAGCGAGGTCGTCCGCATTGATTCAAAATGATTGGTAGGAAGAACTGATGGTAAACATTAGGAATAAAGTGTCTAGTAAGAAAAAACGGTCGTTGCATGATTATGTCTTCGTGACAACATTTTTTTTAAATATTTTGTTAACACACGTGACTCGATCTGTTATTATGTTAAACTTTGTTCCCAGTTCCTACCCAGATATAATGCCATTTTCTCTCATCAGCTATTTTACGCTTGCGTAAAACCTTGCTTGTTAAGGTCTGATATTAATATTCCGCTAATGTGTGAATCTTAATGTCAGATAATCGAAACCAAATGTTACGTCATATAATTTCGGTTAGAAATGATCCTGGCACGTATTCGGTTGTTAGGAGGACACTTTGTGTTTACGGTGGTTTCAAGACCGTTTCACGATGGCTTTTGCTGGGATGCGGAGGTGCTGACTTAGAATACGCGTCAACTTGACGTGACATAACATCTGGACGTCCTTGTTTAGGACGTTTTTTGGTCAATACAGTCTCTCTCAGACGTTGAGATGACCAGACACCAAACGTTGCAAAATATCGTTCAACAGCTATCTGACGGCATATTCAGATCCTCTTTATGTAGAATAAAGAAAACCTTACCAAATTTGACAAAAAACGCTGTAATCTTGATAAAAGATGTCGTGCGACGAAATTAAGACAGAAAGTGACAAGTGTTTACGAGTACATATGCCACGACACGTGCATTACGTGCATCTGTTAAATTTTGGTTTTTCATGATTTACATAAGATAATTTGCAAAAGGCAATGTGGTTTAAATACAGTTGAACTTTCGATCACTGTTAAATTAACAAAAACATATTTGAACAAATAATACTTTATATTAACTGACCCTAAAGAGTTGCGTTTTATTTTTCCTTAAGTATATAATGACAATTCTGCATCTAAGCTGTTTAGAATGGGTTATAGTAATAGTTTAACACGTGTTTATTTCGTTTTATGTATTCTAAATAGTAGATGTATTATATATATAGCATATGTTTGATCAATAAAGTGATATGTCGTAGCTTAATATATGACAACAACGTATATTTTTCTCTAAGTTTTATTAAATTGTCTGACCTGTTCTTGGATACTCCTGTTACATTTAGATTGCTAGTTCCCTTATTTAATTTGTATCGTTCCGGTACATCAGGTAAACCTATCGATTATTACATTATACGTAACTATATAGATTTAGCGAGAATTATGAACTAAGCCTTTTTTAAGCGGATTTGAATTCCAAAAACGACAACGCTGCCTGGCTATAGAGAAACAAAACTCGGCCAACAAGCCAAACTTAAATGATGTTTGTCCCTGAGCGAAAACTAACTAAAAGAAATATAAAAAGATCGGACAGGGAAAGTAGCATTCAAGGAGGACAGTAAACCGAATAATTAACTACTGGTACTGCCTCCGTTATAGGAAGATTAACTACAGGTACTGCATCCGTTATAGGAAGATAGGAACCAATAATTAACTACTGGTACTGCCTACGTTATAGGAAGATAGGAACCAATAATTAACTACTGGTACTGCGTCCGTGCCTCCGTTATAGGAAGATAGGAACCAATAATTAACTACTGGTACTGCATCCGTTATAGGAAGATAGGAACCAATAATTAACTACTGTACTGCATCCGTTATAGGAAGATAGGAACCTATAATTAACTACTGGTACTGCCTCCGTTATAGGAAGCTAGGACTCGAAAATACATATATAGTATACTTAGCGCACACCCTTTTGGTAAAACGTGAGTGTATATATTGTTCACGTCGTTGTTTATCCGACTTCCGTTACCAACACTAGGTGCCCTGGAGTGGGTTCAACATGTCAAATAAATTACACTACCAAATTACTCCTTCATATTCCATATGTTTTGTTAAATAAACTAGTACATGTATATATATATATGTATATATATATATATATACTCGTCTTTAACATATAAACAAGAGATCAATATATAAAATGGTATATAATTTCAAACTTCGATCTCAAACTAGGGCGATAGTGAGAAGGAGATAATCGGTGTAATGTTTCTCATTAGTCTCAGTTGGAACGCCTGGCATTTTGCGATGTATATCGATGTAGAAATAGTATTAAAGCATCTACTGTCGTAATATGTTTATGGAGTATTTTGTACCCATCCTCTTTATACCTGTATAAATAGTATTAAAGCATTTACTGTCGTAATGTGTTTATGGAGTATTTTGTACCCATCTTCTTTATACATGTATAAATAGTATTAAAATATCTACGGTCTTAATGTGTTTATCGAGTATTTTGAACCCATCCTCATTATACATGTATAAATAGTATTAAAGCATCTACTGACGTAATGTGTTTATGGAGTATTCTGTACCCATCTTTTTTATACATGTATAAATAGTATTAAAGCATCTACTGTCGTAATGTGGTTATGGAGTATTTTGTACCCATCCTCTTTATACATGTATAATTAGTATTCAAACATCTACTGTCTTTATGTGTTTATAAAGTATGTTGTACCCATCCTCTTTATACATGTATAAATAGTATTAAAGTATCTACTGTCGTAATGTGTTTATGGAGTATTTTGTACTCATCCTCTTTATACAGGTATAAATAGTATTAAAGCATCTACTGTCGTAATGTGTTTATGGAGTATTTTGTACCCTCCTCTTTATACATGTATAAATAGTATTAAAGCATCTACTGTCGTAATGTGTTTATGGAGTATTTTGTACCCATCCTCTTTATAGTGTTATACTTTTTAAATAAGTAATTGTTGTTGAAGCTAATTAAGCTGCTATAGGCAATAAGTAGTTATAAAACAGGAAATGTAGCAGAATGTTGTCAACCAAAACCACTCATTACAATAAACAACCATTACAATATTAATCAAAAGCAAGGCAGATGACATCACAACACCAACGGGTTGACAGTTCTGACAGCAGGTGACATCACAACACCAACGGGATGACAATTCTGCCAGCAGGTGACATCACAACACCAACAGGATGACAATTCTATCAGCAGGTGGCATCACAACGGGTTGACAATTCTGCTAGCAGGTGACATCATAAACACAAATTGGTTGACAATACCACAAGCCGGTGACATCACTAATACAAACGGGTTGACAATACCGCCCGCAGGTCACATCACAAACTCAAACTGGTTGACAATACCGCCAGCAGGTCACATCACAAACTCAAACGGGTTGACAATACCGCCAGCAGGTAACATCATAAACACAAACTGGTTGACAATACCGCCAGCATAAACACAAACTGGTTGACAAAACCGCCAGCAGGTGGTATCACAAACACAAAATGGTTGAAAATATGGCAGGAGGTGACATCACAACACAAACGGGTTGACAATACCTCCAGCAGGTGATATCACAACACAAACGTGTTCAAAATATCGCCAGCAGGCGACATCACAACACAAACGGGTTGAAAATACCGCCAGCAGGTTATATCTCAACTCAAACGGGTTGACAATACCGGCAGCAGATGACATCACAAATACAAACGTGTTACCGCCAGCAGGTGACACCACAACACAAACGGGTTGACATTACCACCTGCAGGTGACATCATAAACACAAACGCGTTGACAATACCGCCAGCAGGTGACATCACAACACAAACTGGTTCACAATACCGCCAGCAGGTGACATCACAACACAAACGGGTTGACAATATCGCCAGCAGGTGACATCACAACGCAAACTGGTTGACAATACCACCTGCAGGTGACATCATAAACACAAACAATTAATGCATGAATATAAGCGCTTATTGTTTGATGTCCCAACACGACCTGAAACAATTCATCATGACGTCGATGTTGGACATTCTTCTCCAATACAACCGCATACATATATAATTAATCCTTCTAAACAACCGTATCTCAAAGAAGAAATTCAATACCTATTGGACAATGATTTCATTTCAATGAGTAAATGTGACTAGAGGTCAGCATGGATTCTTGTAACAACACCAGATAATAAATACCGGATGTGCACTGACTATAGAAAAGCTAACAGTGTCACAAAGACTGATTCAGTTTCAGTTCCGCGAAATGTCCATTGTATAGGTAAAATTGGAAATGCAAAATTCGTTACAAAATGTGATCTTCTAAAAGGATTTTGGCAAGTACCTCTCACATAAAGAGCAAAAGTGCTGCCATTTGGAATAAAATAATCACGTCTGGTCAATATGTTCATCTCCGATATAGATAGATGTGACTCGTATATCGATGATGTCATCATATAAACCAACACATTGCAGATCATATGCGAATATGTTAATATAAGCAGGTATTTGACTGTCTTACAGATGGGAATCGAACAGTCAATTTTAACAAAAGTGATTTGTGTCGTGTTATCAGTGTCAGGTCAAACCTATTGAAGCTAAGGTAAAAGATACTTCAAAAGTTCCTGTACCGACTTGTAATGCTACACAGTGTCGTCGATGTAATCCGAATTAAAAATTGAACTCCATGTAGTGTATACTAATTGTTTGTCTGCATATGGGACGTCCGTGACCGAGTGGTTAGTGTCTCTAACTTGCAATCACCTGCACATCACCCTGTAGGTTCGATACTTCAGGGCCTCGGAATATGTATGTCAGGAAGCTATCCAGCTGGTTGCGGAACGTCGGTGGTAATACTCAGGTGCCCGCCCGATAGAGGATTCACATTACATGATTATAACCCCAGGTACATATACAAACATTCACCATAGAAATACGTCAGATCAATACTGATACAATGGATTTAGAATACACATATTTATTATTTGAGAGAATTAAATTCATAATAACCAACTTTCGTTAACGTAGGATCTATAAGATACAAGTACAACCATTAAATATTATATGTGGAGGAAATGTTGTACAAACCACTTACCAACGGATTCAAACCCGCTGCCCTAGACACCAGCCTCGACACAGGGCCTCGTCAATTAGCAGACGCCTTAGACAACTCGGCGACCTAGTCAATCTAAAAATATTAATTTCGCCAACTGGGTGATACTAAGGCTTAACTTTTGAACGCGTCGGATATATGCGGTCTTTTCCGTCAAATAACGTCAACCATAACGTATATTGATATGATAGAGGAATCACATTATATTTATCATGCAGATATGCACTTTTCTGCCTAATAAAGGGGTGACCTATTAAATTTTGTTTTAATGAGGCACTGGCCAATAAAACAAATCAATGCGGAATCCCTCGGCGTTTATTGTACGTTATCTGACGTCATGCACGTAACTTTGCCTGACGTCATAAAACAAACAAAAAACAACAACATGGCGAAGTCCTCGAAAAGCGTACCATTCTGAGAAATAGGTAATAATAGTAATTCATACAGAAAATATGGATAGTCTACATGGTAAATAGAATATTATGTCAGTGCCTTTTACTCTCAAGTTTATTAGGCTCGGCCATTCTTCGTTTTATAAGCCTCGCCTAATAGACTTTATAGTAAAAGGCACTGACATAATATTCTCTCTATATATACTGTCCGTTCATTCGTTTTCCAGCTGTACACATGCACTTGCTAGTCCGTGCAGTATAATTGCTGTGTATTGTATGTAGACCAGTGCATCCGTCCACGCGCGCTTTTTACAAATGTAGATTCCCGACTGCACAGTTATTATTGTCCGTCTTTATAAGTCTGTGCGTCCGCCTGTACACATATAATTTCCCGTCATTGTAGTATAATTACGGTCATTTCTTTGCACGTTGAATTATATATTTAGTAGTATAAAGTCCGATACATAAATTGTTTGACTCACAAACATCCACAAAGGACATCTACGAGGTAAAATTTTGGGTTTCATAATGCTACTGGATTAGTGATTTCAAACATATTAAATATAGCCATTAATTCTTGTTTTGAATATTTAATGGCAACTCTGTTCTGTACCATTAATAAAGAAACAATGGTAATTAATATTAAATTATTGGTCATTAATAGGTAACTGAACCATTATGTATCCCATTAAAAAGATATTTACAACTTGTGGTATTAACTTTGAGACATTAGCAGATTAATGCTCCATTAGTTTATGTTTCAATTGAAATAATGCCCATTAATTGTAATAATAATGGCCATTATCAGTTACTGTAACTTTTTTTAATTGCCATTATAATATGATGACCATTAATTGTTTTAACTTTTGTAGCGTGACCATTAAAATAAAAATGACTGGCCATTAATGGAATTTCTTGTAGCAAATTAATAAGAAATAAAATATCAGTAAAGCTCAATATGAAGGTCATGGGCATTACATTTATTATTTTTAAGTATCATATAGATGAAAGAGAGAGAGAGAACACCTTTCAAAAACAATTGGAAGAGAGAGAGAAAAAGAGACACCATGTTCTTGTTAAGATTTAGGAAAATCCGAGAAGAAGTCTTTTAAGTCTTTGAGTAGTCGCCGGAATTTTTTTTACAACACACTTCTATGTAATCAAAGATTAAAACTTGCAGTTGAATCAAAACACTGTTGACCGTACAAAAACGGGATCTTACCTACACGAAGACCATGCTCTTGTATCAGAACAGTGTTGACCATACAAAAACATGGTCTTGTCTACACGAATATCAAGTCATTGGAAATGGTAACTATTGTTTAGAGATAATGCTTACACTACAATGGTGGGACATATCACCTTTAAATAAATGGTGACCGTGATCTGTTAAGAAATAAGACTTGTATACAACAAATGAAGGTTGCAATTAATTACTTCATTATATAATTGCTTCAATGTTTAATCGCCAAGGTTTTGTTTTAATCAAATAAAACAAGAAATATAGGTAGAACCGATGAATGCTCGCCGAATGAAAGCTCATTACATAAAGAGAAAATTGGAATGAGAGTATCATTAACTGACATTATATGCATGAATAAAATAGCAAAGGACAATAACTCCAAATTGCTACTGCTGTGTCCTGATTTGAAGGAGTGTTTGTTATCATTTGAGGGGATCCCTTTTAAAGTGTTTATCTTTTCATTTTCTCGCTTTATTTTAACTTCTACATACTCACAGTACTTGAAGTACTTTGATTCTCTAATCTCGCCGAGCGAGAGGCGCAACGAGAACAGCTGATCATTTTGAAAACATCTGAATCTAAGAGATTGTCTGACTTTTTTTCTGTTTCTACACAAAAAATAGATATTGCTCACATTCAGTACGCTTTTATGAAATGGCACAGTGACACTAATTTCAAGTCAGTTCACTTGGAAAATGGAAATAGTCGGATGAAGGCAAATAGCCGAAAATCGGATACGGGACGACATGACTCAGTCTTTAGATCTCGATGCCAACGGACTACTGTATGGAGATGCGAGATTCTTTCAGTGAACGGTAATTTAATATGTATTTGATATAACTTTGCATCTATCTGTGCATAATTTATTGTTTCAATCGCGGTGCTCTACATTGTCATGTGTTTTCGCGAATAATTTCAGTGTTGAATCTCTTATGGTAAACACATTCAAAAAACGAAGACTCCATGTCAGTTCAGCCTAAAAATTAACCTGCCCGAGTAACCAATTTAGGCAGATTGTAGCACAGGCTTGCATTAAATTAGTGAAGAGAAGTGTTGTAGTAAATTTAAATAAATATAAGACTTACGTGTATACATATAATACTATATCTTCTGTCTATCCTTTATGTCGACTAATGTAATGCAAGCCTGTGCATTATACCCTAGTTTAGTTTATTTATTTGGTTTTACAGTGGCCAAACAGCATAGTCACTTTCCTCGCAGTACAGAAATGCTTGACAGTATACGTATATCCCCTGACATACAAAAAACAACAACAGGCGTTGGTTTTTTCTCTCCTTCTATAGGTTACAACAATCTTGTGGCATATAGTGTTTCAATAGTGCTGTATATTCATTATAGTGCTCCATTTATCCATGGATTATCTTTATTGACGCATAATGAGGTGAATTTCATATTCAATCATCAAAAATAATCCGCTAGGGGTATTTCATCATTGGAGACGTAGTACTATTATCAGGATCTGTAACCGCATGTGAAGATTAGAAGTACTAAAAAAAATAATATCAATTAGAAAATGTCAGAATCCCGGAAGTTCCTTTTCCGGTCGATTAAAATAATTTGCCTATTTGCTATTCACAGTTTGAAATCGGTTGTCCTTTGTCATAATCGTATGGTCAATAATTAATACAGCTGTATTTCAGAAAGTAAGACCTTATGATATTGGTAATAAAAGCAATTATTCTTTTTACCCATTCTTTATAATAAATTAGTTTATACTGTTTTGCTCGACCGGCTTATATCATGGTATGTTGTCCGTTATCTTTGCGTCCGTCTGTTATGTGTTGTTGTTAGCACTCAAGTACATTAATATTGCATCTACTCTTAATCAAACTTGGTCAGGGCCTTTGTATCGCTGAAAGCTCTAACACGTTTGAAAACCACTACATATCGGTTAAAAACACTATAGAGTTATGGACTTTGTTTCATGAAAAATGTTTAATATGTGTTTGCCTTAACACTTCAGCACCTTTGTCATCTCAGCTTTACTAAACTTGGTCAGAATCTTTATATTAATTCAAAGTGAGGTTCTAAAACCACATAATACATGTACCATAAAAAATCACACCCAAGTTATATAGTCGTTGCATCTGATTCAAAGAAAGAAAATGCTTTAGTTTGCCTTGTTAATGCTTGAGAACCTCAATGTTGCATCTGATCTTCACCAAACTTGAGCACAGATGGTATATAATAAACTTGACTATTGAAAACATGCTTTATTTTGCTCTGTGAACACTAGCTCCTTAATTATTCATCCGATCTTTACAAAACTTACTGGGAGTGTTTATCTTAATACCCACTTTGACATGTATTTGAACCAACTAGATTGCGCTTAAATGATCTAGTGAAAACATTTTATCTGATTATGTCCATATTATTCCAGCCAATAGAGCAATATGGGTCCTCTTGTTGTATGCATAAATCTGTCTATAAACCATTAGAGAAGTTGTTTTGTCGTCTGTCCTTATTCATCCGGGGCATTCATAATCAGTTTCTTTAAATGTTGTATTTTAGCTCTCTGAATAACGGTTTAAGTGTTTTGCATGTCTTCATATGTCTATAGTAACTGTTATTAATAAATATATTTTCATGAAAAATGTTATGTGTTTGCCTTAACACTTCAGCACCTTTGTCATCTCAGCTTGACTAAATTTGGTCAGAATCTTTATATTAATGCAAAGTGAGGTTCAAAAACCACATAATACATGTATCATAAAAAATATAACACCCAAGTTATATAGTCCTTGCAACTGATTTAAAGAAAGAAAATGCTTTAGTTTGCCTTGTTGATGCTTGAGAACCTCAATGTATTATCTTAATAACCACTTTGACATGTATTTGAACCAACTAGATTGCCCTCAAATGATCTAGTGAAAACATTTTATCTGATTATGTCCATATTATTCCAGCCTATAGAGCAATATGGGTCCTCTTGTTGTATGCATAAATCTGTCTATAAACCATTAGAAAAGTTTTTTGGTCGTCTGTCCTGATTCATCCGGGGCATTCATGATCAGTTTCTTTAAATTTTGTATTTTAGCTCTCTGAATAACAGTTTAAGTGTTTTGTATTTCTTCATATTTCTATATTTATTAATAAAGATATTTTCATTCCATGAACGTTTAAATGCTATTTATGTTCTCTACACATGTTTTTTGAAAGCTCACATGACATCCAAGGCTCAGTGTATTGTGATCAATTTGCCAGTTATCTGGAAAATACCATATTAAAGCTTAAAGTACATAAAATGTACGTACATGCTGTACGGTACTGTACATGTACTTCCATTTTTAGCTCTACTGGCAAATAAATACAAAGAGCTATCTTTACCTGTCTATCATGTGTACATGGAAATAAGAATGGCCCTTACTTTTATCAATGCGAACAGTATTTAAATTAATGATCACTTTCATTTGAAAGTAATGGCCACTATTTACATGAGGTGTTGCTCAGTAATGACTATTAGTATCAGTCTAGTAATGGCCATTATTTTAACTACTTATAATGGGACCATTAGTTTTGGCACTTTCTAATTAATTGTGTAGTTTTTAATGGGTGCAAATAATGGCCATCATTTCCCCTCTGTTCATTTCAAGGGCATTAGTTTATATGAGGCTGGTACCATTATTAAAGTAATGGGCATTAACGAGTAAGATGCCATTAATATTACTACCATTAAAAGTGTCATAATAATGGGGTCCTTAATATTCAGTAATGACCATTATTTAAAGTAATGGGCATTATTTTGTCGGATGCCATTAATATTACAGCCATTAAAAGTGCCATAAATAATGGGGCCACTTATATGAAATATAGTAACATCACCTTTATCAGTATTTATTTCCATTAAAAACTACATCATTAATGGGAATTGTAATGGCACTGTGGTCATGGGTAAATAATGGCCATTTAATGGGCATCGTTTCCAGTAGTGATAGCTTCAAGTATGTTTTTAATGATGGATTATTCAAACTGTTATGCACAGCATTACCACGACTTCAGTCAATTTTCGAGACATTTTAACATACTGCAAGTTCTAATATGTTGACATAAACACAATTTATATCGGTTTATATGGCAATAAGCATGATATCACGACCTTAAAGTTGAGATAATGTATGTTGACGTACAAAAATTGTGTTTCCCATATTTGACAGCTATGTAATGACGCATAAATATCCCGGTAAATACAGCTTATATTGGAGCTCTATGCGTACGAGACGTTTCGCATGGTGCTCCGTTATTTGGAGCTCTATGAGTACGAAACGTTTCGCATAAAACTCCGATAATTGGAGCTCTATGCACCAGGTAGATCTTTGCACATCATAAGTATAAGCATAGAGTTCAAACATGACATGAGGAGTTCCTTGATTTGGAGGTCAACCGGATCTATGCATAAAACTCCTAACCACAATTGCAATGGTTTTATATTTTAGACAGGATGGACAATATTTGGTATCATGGGTTTGTTCATACATGTGCGTAAATGAGTCCAGTATGCCCTATACAGATTGGACGTTGTTGTAATCGCTCTCACAAATCGATCGCTTGTGAAAGTTATAGCAGAATAGAACAAAACAGAACTATCATAAAACTCATCTTACTTTCCCTAACGATTTCTTGCGTTTCTCTCGAACATGTAAAAACACACGTGTTTCTGCCATTATAGAAATAGATATATCAGCGACATTGGATTCTACTATACACAATCATTTGCATATTTAAATGTTACTTTTTAAAACATTGCTGACAACGGTTAAACCCCTATACAAATCGAGGAAAATGACGACGGATAAAACATCTCGTGTTTTTACATGCTATATGCGCCCCACTAGCATACATACTATGATATTTTTATACATTAGAAAGTAAGTGTTTCGTTCAAGCAAATACATCTTCGAACATATAGAGTTATCTAAAATCGAATATTCCGCAGTTAGAAACATACTGTTTGTATAACGTGGAAACGACCCTATGCCTTGTGTTAAGTGAAACATTGATCTTGTTTTATAAACCAGCTAGATGTTGACAGACGGACTGTTTACGAGCAGACGGAATGACGGACGAAAGGACAATGGACATATTGATTTCAGAGTAGCTCGACTTTTGCACCTCAGATAAGTTAATCTAAATATGAATCCCTATGTGAGAGGACTGGATGCGATCTTGAAGTATTATGGATGTCAATCCAAATACGATTAAAACCATCACGGTGTGTTTCAGTTTTATATGCAATATATATATGCATGAACTTGGCCCAAATCCGACCCATTAAACTATTGTTAATGAAATAGTTTGTTCTGATCAACTAGACGACTCGGCTAGTTTTTGTTATATTAATATTAATATTAGTCAATATGATGCTTAACGTCTACTATCTATAAATTCTTATTCTTGTTGTGTCATCAAAGTACGTGTTATTTGAATAATATGCACAACTTTTAGCAATATAAACTCCCCGTTTTAATTAATATTGAAGATTAAGCAAACAAACAAAAACAGCAGAAAAGCCGAGCAGATCAAACATTTTCAACAAATCACTAATTAAACAGAATATAACATTTATCTTATTTTAATAGATAAGTACATTTTTTATGAGAAAAGTAAATTATAGGGGTTTTAAATTGTATTCGGACTGACATCAATCACTCTTCCAGATCGCATTCAGTACCTGTATGCGATTCTAAAGACGTGTGTACATCATTTACGCATAGAGCTCCATGGGAGTTCGCATACAGCTCAGTTGAGCTCACACGGTATTTCAATGCGTCGTAATATAGCTACGTGCCACCGTAGCGCAGTTCATACTAAGTATATATGTTCATGTTGTTTTGTTGCAGTCGCCTGTAACGACTACTTGGTGTCGGGTCACAAGGGATACCAGATGAATCCCTCACTGAATCGTCATATTTCTTCGTTTTACCATGGCACACTCCAAACTTTGCCAAATTGAACCCAATAGAAACGGAACACGGAAATGGTGCATGGCCTGCTCTGACAGGTGACACGATGCAATGGATTGAAGTAGATACAGTTTTACTTTTGTATTTACAGCCGCTTTCCTGGTATTTAATACTATTTAATGTAGATATCCCTATGACATTGCAATTGCAATTAGCATGTATTATATCTTAATTATTTCTTCTAAATTGTTTATGTGCACAGTTACTATCATGTCAATATATTTGAAATAACATTATATGTGATGTTTTGCAGAATGTAAAACAGATTTAAATGGCAACCCGTGGTGCCTCACCTGATTAGTGGCGGGAATCACTAACCGTTCTCTCAGAGGTCAGATAGCTTCGAAGCACTGCTGCTTGCAGTCGCATTCATAATTGTTCAGCTTAAATATTGTTTTATTTTCATTACAATGGAATTTACAGACATATTGATTGGACTTAAGCTTTCTGAACAGTCAATTGACATTTTAAAACAAAAGGATATAACAACATTTGATGAATTTAAACTGTTAACAGACGATGTGATACAAAAGCACTTTGCTAAAAAACCTCCATTGGGACAATTGCTACTTCTGTCTGACGCTATCAAACAGAGCAAAGCACCAGCCTCGTCAGCCGACTCAACCGTCGCTGGCGGACTTTCAGCCGACGACATACAGCGATTAACGCGAGAACCTCAAGGACAAGGTACGTGTACTTCCTCTGTTCAGGAGTTATTTAGTCGGTTGCCGGAAAGTTCGTCTAAAGTTAAACAGATAGGTGACTATCTAACTTTGAAGTCAAAACAAGATCCCTCAAACGTCGCCATGGGGGATTTCGAACTGAGGCTGAGAGAAGAATCTAAGCCCAAACTGGACAGCGTGTCTCCTGCCCAGTACCTAGAAGGCAGTATGCGAATACTCCTGGAACATATTCTAACCGAAGGAATGTCAATTCCAGCTGTTATACAACATATAGAATATCTGCTGAAAATCGGGACATTTGCACAAGGGTTTGCCTGGAATTCAGTGCTCCAGTACGATGCTGAATTTCGGCGTCTTCAAAAAGAAAACAATCGGCCATGGAACACTGACGACACATATCTGATTCAGCTGTATTTGCGTACTCGCCAGCCTCCCCTAGAACGTCAATCGGTTCCAGGTCCAAAGAGCGCTTCCAAATCATCGAGTGGGAAAAATAAATTCGATCCCCACACAGGACAACCGATTTGTGAAAAATTCAACGGAAGAATAGTTGTAACTATACGAATTGTAGGTACTCTCACGTCTGCATGTCGTGCTATTCTAAAGAGCACAATGAATTCACCCATAAAATTGATCCAAAAAATGGACAATAGGGGCGTCAATGCCGACGTCATCTCTTCAGCGGAAACTTGCTGTTTGGGTAAGAGAATTAGTGGACGATGTGGACAGTGATTTTTTGTTAAATGGAATTAAGCACGGATTTTCAATCATAGACGAAGACAAAATTAACAATATCCATCAGTCATTTACAAACAATTCATTTTCTACCATTCGTGATGAAGTTTTAGTTAACAAACGGATTAATGCGGAGATAAAGGAGGGTAAGTATGTAATTACTGACACGAAACCTATTGTTGTTAGCGCCCTTTCATCAATTCCAAAACCAAATGGTGATATACGTTTAATTCATGACTTGTCTAGACCTAAGGATAACAGTGTAATGACAATGCATCTGTTGAACATTTTAGATATCAATCTATAAATGAGGCAATTAGTATGCTTTCGCCGAATGCATACATGGCTAAGATTGACGTCTTAAACGCATACAGGTCCGTCGATCTTGCCACATCAAATTATGCATATACCGGTCTGAAATGGAAGAATAAATACATGTATGGCACTCGTTTACCATTTGGGGCCCGGAAAAGTCGTCAAATTTTCAAAAGAATTACGCAGGCCGTGTGCAAAATGATGGAACGAAAGGGATTCAAGTGTATAATTGTATATCTTGACGATTTTTTGGTTATTGTACAATCTTATTGGGAATGTTTAATTGCATATCGGACGTTAATGGCTCTCCTGCGTTCACTGGGATTTAGAATAAATTATATGAAATTGGTGAACCCTTGTCAACGTTTAGTTTTTCTTGGAATCGAGCTGAACACCGCCGCCGGGACAATTGCACTCGAACAATCCAAGGCAAACAAATTCATGGAATATATTCAAACAATTCTATATAGACAGAATTTCTCGGAAGAAGCTGGAACGGCTTACTGGTAAATTAGCGTGGGCGGCAGTCGTGATTCCATGGGGTAGGCTTTATTTACGACCGCTTTACAATAAACTCTCACAATTAAAAGCAGACAATCATAAGTGCTTAGTCATGGATCTCGCAGACGATCTTGTATGGTGATCGTCTAGATTGATTCTCGCTAACGGAACCAAACGAATATGGGATTTTCGGGAGGAAATCCATGCTTACACGGACAGTTGTACGCTTGCCGGCGGAGCTTTCTGCAACGGCGAGTGGCTTTACACAGCTTCGCTCTTGAACGAGCCGCATATTCAGTCTCAGCATATAAATACTAAAGAGTTGACGATTATAGTGAGTGCCGCGAAACGTTGGGGCCCAATGAGGGAAAACAAACACGTTTATATTGTTACTGATAACATGTGTGCCATGTGGAATGTAAACAATGGAACAAGTGTTAATTTGACCTCTCTTCACCTGCTAAGGGAGCTCTGTGACCATAGCCTAAAGTTCAATTTTACAATTCTGTGGTCAGATCACACGAAAACTATGTTGCAAATTCAATTTCAAGATTACATGAGAATGGTCAATTTCAACGCTTTCTCAGTGTATTACCAATACCCAAACCTAACTATATAATTCTTAATAGTCACATGTCGGTGAAAAGTATGTTTTTCATGTCATTCCAGATATGGAAATGGATAAACTTGCAAGACAGTTGGACACGGAGGTTAGCCAGTTGCGCTCATTGACATTTTCCGAGAGCACCAAAAAATACTACTCAACTCGCTTACGGGTGTATACTCGCTTTTGTAACCTTATTGGATGTGATCCTACACCATTATCAACTGTGAATCTATGGCGTTACATTGCTATCCTAGGTAGAACTAAGACGTACAGTACGGTTTCACAGTATCTAAATATCGTGCGCATCTTACATCTCGAACAGGGTCTTACAAACCCTTTGGCCGACAATTTTCTCTCCAAATGCGTATTAAAGTGCTTGAAACGCAAGATTGGGAATTTTAAACTACAGAAAAAGCCTATCTCCCCGTCGCTGCTTCTTCACGTTAAATCCAAATTGAATTTTTCTAATCTTTTTGACGTCTGTTTTTGGGCCGCATGTCTCACGTGCTTTTTTGGTTTACTCAGGATAAGCAATGTGTGTGGTGGAAAAGCATCAAGCGCAATGATATTACATTTACACTCGAAGGGTGTGTGATTAATATACGGTCATCTAAGACTATTCAATATGCTGACAGGATATTCCAGGTTGTTCTACCATTTATGCGATGAAGCCCACTCTATCCGACTTCCGCGCTCTTGAATTTTATTGGTAAGGCAGTCTCCCACGTGGTGTCAAATGAACTATTCGCCTATCAGCTAAATGGTAGTTTTACCAGTGTAAGTTAGGTCAATTTCAGGGCAAGATTGAAACAATGCCTACCTTTCAATGTGAACTCGAGCGAGTATAATTCGCATTCTCTAAGGCGGGGAGGCTGCAGTTATTTATTGTCCTGCGGGGTGCCTCTGGAAGCTATCAAGGCCATTGGCGATTGGAAAAGTTTAGCAGTTTTTTATTATCTCCAACCAGATTTGAGGTTTAAATTTCGCTCCGCTTCCACCGCTTTAGAGGAGGCTATTGATATTTCGATTGAGTAGTTACATTTATATAGTCAGCTAAATATAGGTGCGCCGTGCATTCAAATGATTTGTATTATAATTTATATTAATAACTTCACTTCCTGCCCTACTATGGATTGAATTTCAATATGTTCATATTATAAATTACGTAATGATGCATAATGTTGTATATTCATATCACTGCTTAATTTGCTTGCATAATGCGCATACCATATTATGTAATACTTTATTTAGTTGTAGTAAATTATCTAATGCAAAATTATTTAAAGAAAACAATATAACTGCACACCTGTTTTTATTTTCTCATTCTCTCAGTTCTCTTACAAGAGAACCAGAAATCTATTTTATTTATATTCTTTTACGAAACCGCAAAATAACAAACTCTCAAACTCTCAAACATGTTATATCAAATATCGAGGATAACTTACCAGAAACAAATATGTTTTCATATTAGAAATGGTTGATACAAATAATTTCTAAGCACCAGTTTGCCAGTTTTCTGCTAATACATTTAGCGGATACATGTACACAACACTCTTAAATATACTTACTCCGTATCTATTAGAAAGCAGAGGTTTAACATTTTGTTGTGGAAGTTGAAGATGTGTTCAAATGTATATGTAAGTGTACAGTTGAGTACAGTTTATATTCCTAAAAGCAGTCCTAAATGCTTGCCTATTGTTCATTATCTTCCTCATTTTTCATTGAATAAAATGATTCAGACGTGAAATTAAGATACCGTTTGTAAAACAGCGTATGGGAATTAAATGAAACAAGTTAAGATTACTAATTGTCTAGTCAATCTAGATTTTTATTTCTTTTTCATTCAGGACATCTAATTACATTTGGCAAGTCTACGTACTACTTATACTAAGTTTAGACATTTACAACCAAACAGATGCGATGTGCAATTACAACTGATAAATTAATTAAACCACACTGCAGATGCACACCTGTAACATAATCAGTATTGCATGATGCATATCAATGTATCTAATACTTTATCATGCATTTTATATTTAAAAATAGCAGTCTAATAGTTTGGAATATTTTTCATACATAAAAAGGAATTTACCGTTATGATATATACCCATCATGTATGATTCAAAACACATGTAATACATATGTTTACATACGTACACTTACTTCATATACATAGAGAGACGTATATTAATTGTTTATAGTTGTTTCTAATGACGAACTTGCTTGCAATGTAACAATACTATAGCAGTATGAAACAGAAAAAAAGAATAAAGTAGATGTGTCCATGGCTTGAGGTAAAATGCCCACCTAAGAATATGTCAATACTATTCTCATTGTTATTTGTATTTCAAGCATGTTTGTAGATACGGCTGAACTGCAAAATAACGAGTGGAAATAGTCTGCTCTGATTGCATGAACACATTCTAAATGTTTCAAATCGATGTGTTTTCTTAGAAATAAATTATAACAGATACACGCATGAGTATACACGCATGAGTACTTAGGATTTTGTTAAGTACTTTGAATTAATTCAGCCTTTGATATTCCTAATTTGAAACTAGGTCAAACAAAATTATTTTGATATTATCATGTTTTACTAGCATTACCACTGCTATTCCGTCTACAAAATATGTTTTCGAAGTATTTATTGTTGACGCTGAATTAGAGTTACGTAATTTCAAACCATATTCAACTAAACGGGAAGTAACTTAGGACTCTCCATGTTTTTTTCCAATTATATTTTTTATTATAGACGTAAATCTGCAATAAATGGATGCAACTTTTGTTTCTTATATTATTTCCTACCAATTTTAAAAAGTGTATATCTATCAGCGGACTTTGAGTTATTTTATGAGTTTCTCGGCCGTTTCCAAAGGTCCATTACAAACTATTATTATAACTCCCGTACAAAATTTTAACCATCCCGAAGATGGCATCTTCTTCGGGATGGTTAAAATTGTGTGCTTGTGATTTTATGAATAGTGAGTTTTCCTCAACCCGGGGCTAGAGGGCGTGAGCGGTAGCTAGCATATTTCACTACCACTCATGAACAATCTCAATCAACCCGAGACTGCAATATTTCGTATGTGTCGTGCTCGGCCGTTTCCAAAGGTCCATTATCATACTCTTTTTTTTATAGCACAGTGGCGTTGCTTGTGCAGTTTGGCGGCAGTTAAACGTCTCACGCGCTTGTAATCAGTACTGTTATTCATTCGATCATTTGAGATCTCTGAGCCCGATACTTATAGTTAGTTATCGGTGGTACATTTTCAATTTCTTTTGTTTTCTTACTTAATTTTTGATTCGGTGGTTCCACTACTCCGGCCGATAAAAGGCTCTGGGTATTGTGTAACCACTCATAGGATATGTTGTCTGCTTTTTATACGCAGGCTTCATAACCGCTGCTCCCAACTAAATTCCATTATGTTTATTTCGCTCTTCGGGGAATTTCATTTTATTAGATACTGGGACCATATGCCGTGCGACATGGGGAATACATTAAAGAAGGATACCTCCATGTCCACCGACATATGCATGCCATCTTCGGGATGGTTAAATTTTGTGCTGTTGATTTTATGAAAATTGAGTTCTGCTCAACCCGGGGCTAGAGGGCGTGAGCGGTAGCTAGCATATTTCACTACCACTCATGAACAGTCTCAATCAAACCGAGACTGCAATATTTCGTATGTATCGTGCTCGGCCATTTCCAAAGGTCCATTATCATACTCTTTTTTTATCAGCACAGTTCATGTTTATATAACAAGGAAAGGAGGGTACCTCTAAAAAGGTGTAACGATTTAAACAAACAATATATATTTTACAAACTATTTGTCAAAACAATATATTTATCAAACAAATATTCTCATTATACTGTCTATTGTAACAAATTTGACTTTCATTTCAAACAGTTTTTGCATTTTTGCATAGACTTTATGCAATTCGTTGCTAGAAAAACTTAACAATTATGATCACTGCTCCCTGTAATAGATGTTTGGTCGGAATATGACATCTTAACATTTTATTTGTATGTACGTTAATGCAGTCACTTCCACGGAATGCGAGTGTAGAACACCTTAATTTTGCTATGCTCCGGTCACTACTGGTAATTTTGATATTATATATAAACGTATTCGGTATTTGTTTTCTAAAGGTCGGAAATATAGATTGCCTTCTGTTATTGATTTTAATGAATATCGTGGTCAGATCGCCCAATCCATTGAGAATTTTAGTATTAAATAGTGGCGTAGGGAACATGCTGACCCTAACTCACTTTCTACTTGGAAAAAGACTATTGCTAACATCACAGATACGTATATATACGGTTAACCCTCCCTATTTCCCTCTTGACATAGATTTCATTTCGTAATTTAAAATCGGGAATCCAGAAATTTCATAATAAGTTTGTTTTAGTTCCTGCTGATAAAGCAGCTAATAATATAATTATTGTTTGATGCCTGCATTATATCAATGTTTTATCCCAGGAGCTCGGGAGTACTAATTCGTACACTCCATTGCAATCTACTGAAGATAATGATGTTTCGACGCATATTACTCAGTGCACGATTTTCAAGGCTGGAATAGACGAAAAGCAAAACAGAATACCAACGATGTACTGGATTTCCACATTACACATACAAACATATACAGCCCGTTTTATTTTCAACTCTAGTTCTTGCCACACTACAAATATCTCCAAACGTCTTGTCTTATGACCGTTAAAGATCATGTTAAACAGTATTGTGCTAAAGCTTATGAAAACTCTGGGATTAATTTATTTTGGTCTATTCAAATTCAGTCGATGTTCTTGATAAAATTTGCAATAAACGTCAAGCTTCATCTATAAGTACTTATGATTTTTCTACATTATATTCAACTTTACTTCACAACCTTATCAAAGACAAGCTTATTGCTCTCATTCAAAAAAACTTTTGCTAGGGAAAATACTATATGTTTGGCCTGTAACAATATCAAAGCGTTTTTTACTAACGGCAGTTTGGACAATTACACTATGTGGAATTGCCATGAAGTTTGTGAGTTACTTATGTTTTCTATTAGATACTATTTTCGTCAGGTATGGAACTACCGTTTATAGACAAATTGTTGGTATCCCTATGAGTACGAACTGTGCACACCTTGTCGCAGATCAGTTTTTATATTGCTATGAAAGAGATTTCATGTTGAGTATTTCACCAGATACCCAAACAGATGTTATTGAAACCTTTAATGACACCTCTTGGTATCTGGATGACATATTGGACACTGACAAACCTTTCTTTTCTACTATGGTTAATAATATATATTCTAAATAACTTCAACTTAACAAAGCTAATATTTCTGAAATTAACGCTTCCTTTCTCGATTTACATCTATTAAAAATGGTGAAATAATTAGCAAAATCTATGACAAGAGAGCTGTTTTTAATTTTGATATTATTCCACGAGCAACTTCTTATGGGGTCTATATGTCTTAACTTAGTCGTTTTTCTAGAGCTTGTACTCGAGCGGAGGACTATAATATTCGTAATCTTAGTATAACTCAAAAGCTACTCCATCGGGGCTACCGTTACCATAAACTTTGTAAAACCTTTGCAAATTTGTGTAACCCTGATCTCTTTTCCAGATATAAAAGTATTTTATAACTCTTCTGCGACAAGGACTATCACAATCTGAATTCTACGATGATGTGATTTACAAACTTTGTAAGACCCTTTGTCATGATCACTTTCATACTATCTCTGTTATACTTGTTAAAAGGTTTATCAAAAGAGGTTATGGCGCTATCATTTTGCAACGCACAGCATGCTTGATGGTGGACCCATTTACAGTTCGCCTTTCCTATGCTTTCCTCTTTAATTGTGCGATGACCGGAAAGGCTGTTGACCCTGTGATGACGTCTACCTCAAGACCAAAAGGACGGTGACGTTTAATGTTTGTCTGCAATCTTGTCTTGTCGTGCCCTCAATGGTTTATAAACTCATTGTATTAGGCTATAATGGTGCAGTCACCTCAGAGGAATTTAATAGTAATGACAATAACATAAGCAACCTTAGAGAGATTGACAACGCAAAATAAACAATACACACTCCATATTCCATGACCTAATATGATAAATATCGGCAATTTCAACCAAAATACACTACTTGTAAAATCATAACTTTCTTAATAACTTGATTGTGTTTCATGAATGAAAAGCCATAAATGACCTCTCATGAACAACAATGGTCTCAATAAAACCGAGTATGTTACTTTTCTCCCTTGTTTGTGTGTGTTGCTTCCAGGGGATCGATCACCTTTTCTGTATTATTGACATTCACACTAGCGTTTGTTTAGTGCTGTGTGGCGGCCGTAAAATGCCGCCCCGACTACAAATCAGTAGTGTTATTATTCACTGGTCCTTTGGGATCATCAAGCCCATTCTGTAAAGTATTTTAAATCTAAATTTTATTAAATTTAAAGTAGAATATCGCTTAAGCCGGTGTTAGGAGGCATGAGAGGTGTTGCATCTTATGATTACCTCTCATGAACAGACTCAATAAAACCGAGCTACTTATTTCTCTTGTTTGTGTTTGTTTGTTGCTTCTCCTTTTCAGTATTTATTTACTCTTTATCAATAGACTAAAACCAGCAAAATATCATTCATCAGATACGCATTGATTAAAAGTAGAACGCTTGGCAAAAATCGTTTAAAACCTCTATTCAATATCAGAGAAAATGAGGCGCAATAACAACAGTTAACAAATCTAAGTACATATGCACCAGGTTTACATATGCATCGCATACACTGTATTATGATTTCTTATGGTTCGCATTAAAGCGGTTACATACGGCTTTGAGCGTATTTTGCTTAAAATATAAAAAGCTATAATATGACCATTTTAAAACGTGAACCGGTTCTAATACAAGATGGAATATTAACAGCTTCCTATATTAAATCGCAACAATTAATAATTACAATATGCAACATCTCTTACCAGTCCAAAGCGGGATATCCAAGTAATAAATAGCTGTCACACGATTCACATCGTCGATTTCAACAAATACCGCAATGCAATACTGCTCAAGTTGCAAAGCAATTGCGATGATTTTACCACCAAAAAATAAAAAATCTAACCCCGGCTCGGAACCATATATAGGAAAACATGTGTTCGGTTATTTAATTTGTATTATATACTGAAAGGAAAAAAGAAACGCATAATCCAAAAAATCCATATACAACACTATTATACGCATCTAATTCTACGTAATATTCCAGATATATCTCAACGTGTTTTTTACAAAATGGGGCTACACTTATTACAGAAAGGACAACCCGGTCATGTAGTAGACCGTTTAATTAAAGTATGCTTTGTTACAAGAAATTTATAATTGTCGATGTTTCGCTTGAAAAAGTCAAAATAAATTCAGTAGTGTTTTTAATTTTAAGAGATTGCAACGTATAAAGCCTAAGTTTGCTCACCTGCTTGAGTCAAATGCGCATTTTGTCGATAGTGAAAGCGGTAACCATTGGTGTGTTTGGTGCGGTTTGCCGAAAGGACAGGCCTGATGTCCCTCAATACCATTCGATTAGCAGTAGTATATTAAACATACGATATATATATTAGCGGAAATACCCATTATGCGCTTCTTTTTCCTTTCAGTATGTTTGTTCAGTGCAATTCATTTTGGTGGTTTATGGCTCATTTAGGTTATTCATCTTGATACTTTAAGTTAAAGAAAAATCATCCGGATGTACTTCAAGTTACTTTAATAATAGACAGTTATATTAAATGTATGGCATTACAATGCTGTCGTTTCTGGCTTTTCTATCTTGGATCATGCTGTGGTAGCCATTGTGGTGATACACACGCACGCAAGTTATTGTTCGCGTGTCTATTTTTGATATGCTCTTTAACAATATGTGGTCCTGCCAAATATATGATACATTTGTTTCGTCCTGGTGCGATGATACACTCTTGATTATACGATATTGTTTAGTCATATGAACAGTAGTAATTGTTATGCGCTGTACAGTTTCAGAATTTCAAACAGAAAGAAAATGAACAATAAGCGAGCACTTGACACTATTTTGTTAATACTTATTGTTAATAATCTTAAACACTAGTTCACTTTTCGAAAAGCTACAGTCGTCTGCAGACAAAATGTTTCATCCGCTTACTTTATTTCACTAAGAACAATAATTTCCGGGATCAACACACATTTAGGTAAGTGATTATTGATTTTATATTTATTTCTGTTAGACTTGTTTAAATGTTGTACACATTTATAAGTAATGTATGCAGGGCCTCCTCTGGCCATTTGTTTCCTTTCGCAACCAATTTCGTCAAATGAAAAACGTTATAGTCAAATTGGAGATATTGGAGCCAAAATTGGCACAAAGATCGAAATTATTTTACGTATCTTTAAATGAAGTTTGGCCCAGCAATTATAATTATAATAATACAATTATATTTAAAAAAATATTTTACTCATTTTTTTACATAAATTAAAACTTATTAATCTGGAAATGTTTCAGTTTCGAAAGAACATGTATACAAGTACAAAATATTATCTACTGATCACTGGCCATGGTTTATTTTATCCTGTCAGTTATAATCAAAGCCTAATTTATACTTGACACCAAATGTGTGTATTTCACACCTCATCATGGACAGGTGTTGCCTTCTGGACTTGGAAATAAGAGGTGCTAAGAGTTATTAGGCGATTATACACGGGAAAATTAAGGGGTATGACGAGATTGGAAAGTAATACACAACATTCATGACTGACACTGGATGTTTCTTTCGTAAATCACATTCGTCAAACTTATCTTTTTATCGCCACTTTTATTATTTTGTCTCATTTGGCTCAATTTGCGAATCCCTGAGGAGGCCTTGTGTATATGTATGGCTAACATGTGCTCGCGTCTTTGGACTAAGAGAAATTTAGAATTATTATTAGTCTTCATATTAACAGAGAATTGCGTCCGCATTAGTCAATAGTATAATGGTTTATACATTTCACCGTTCAGTCTAGTTGTTTATTGAACTAGTAAATGCAGACGTGACAAACTGTATTGGTCGAGAGGCCATATACTGGCATACACTGAAACACGTCTGCCCTGTTTTAATGGGATGACAGTATAGTAAGTGTGAGGTTTGGTGCACCCTAGAACCGGTTTAAACCCCCAGTGGCCTAGCCACTGACCGTTCCAAGGCGGTAGCCCTATTGTCAACCCTTTTGTGTTTGTGATGTCGTTTGAATTTATTATTACTTTTGCATTCTTGTTTGTCTGTTTGCGTGTTTGTTTATGTGTTTTGTGGTTGACTGTCCTCCTTGAATGCTACTTTACCTGTCCGATCTTTTTATATTTCTTGGTCGAAAGACCTTGACCTTATTGTCTTATCTCTCTTGTTTAATTGTTTGCGTAATTTTCAGCACATGTTAGGCCATATATGCTGGTTGTTTATTTTTTATGGTAGAGGCAGACCATCCCATTTTCCTTGGTAGAACCAGTACTGCATGCATCCCGTCATCCGTAAGAACCGAAACTTTCTCACTCACAAGTCGAGCCCCCATTGGGATAAGAACCCACTGCGGTTGGCGTCTGTACTGAACTGGCCACGGTGAAATTATCCTGGCTTTAAACGTGTTGACCTTACTTGTTATTGTTTGGCATGCCCTTAGTCAGCAGAACTGAATGACAACTTTGCAATGAGGTTCTTTCGAAAACGTTTTAATATTAAATAATTATAAATCATGCTGTTAATTGGTTGCATTTTATTACATGTAGCATTCGTCATGAGATTTCAGTGGTAGTATTCATGGGAAGTGCTAAACGAAAAAGAAAAAGAAAACAGTGTACGAAAGAGAATTCAATATTGATTAGGATATTCTTTATAATTATACGAACAACAATATGAATAACTATAAAATTATGATTTTTAATTGATTTAATAATTGAATAATTGATACATTGATGACTAGATCAATTTGTGTATAACAATAGATTGATGCGATCATTATAGTTCAATACATAAGTTATAAAATGATAGTTCCGTACAATGTTTTCGGAAGGTGGTTAATGAATGGTTAAATGGAACTGAACGGGTATTGGGTTGGTGGATAGGTGGTGGATGGTTATACGGGTAGTTGGTGGATAGATGGATGGATGGTTATACATGTAGTGGGTTAATGGATAGGTGGATGGATGGTCATACGGGTAGTGGGTTGATGGATAGGTTGATGGATGGATATACGGGTAATGGGTTGGTGGACAGGTGAACGGATGGTTATACGGGTAGTGGGATGGTCGATATGTGGATGGATGGTTATACGGGTAATGGGTTGGTAGATATGTGGATGGATGGTTATACATATAGTGGGTTGTTGGATAGGTGGATGGATGGTTATACGGGCATTGGGTTGGTGGATAGGTGGATGGATGGTTATACATGTAGTGGGTTGATTGATAGGTGGACGGATAGTTATACGGGTAGTGGGATGGTGGATAACTGGATGGATGGTTATACATGTAATTTGTTGGTGGATAGGTGGATGGATGGTTATACTTGGTAGTGGGTTGATTGATAGATGGGCGGATAGTTATACGGGTAGTGGGTTGGTGGATAGCTGGATGGATGGTTATACATGTAATTTGTTGGTAGATAGGTGGATGGATGGTTATACGGGTAGTGGGTTGGTTTATAGGTGGATGGGTGGTTATACGGTCATTGGGTTGGTGGAAAAATGGATGGATGATTATACATGATGTGGGTTGATGTATAGGTGGATGAATTGTTACACGGGTATTGGGTTGGTGGATAGGTGGATGGATGGTTATACGGGTATTGGGTTGGTGGATTGGTGGACTGATGATTATACGGGTAGTGTGTTGGTGGATAGGTAGATGGATAGTTATACTGTTTTGGGGATTAGGATAGGTGGATAGATGGTTATACGGGTATTGTTATGGTTGATAGGTGAATATATGGTTATACGGGTAGTGGGTTGGTGAATAGGTGAATAGATGGTTATACGGGTATTGGGTCGGTGGATAGATGGATGGATGGTTATATGAGTATTGGGTTGGTGGATAGGTGGATGGATGGTTATACGGGTATTGGGTTGATGGATAGGTGGATGGATGGGTATACGGGTATTGGGTTGATCGATAGGTGGATGGATGGGTACACGGGTATTGGAATGGTGGAAAGATGGATAGATGGATGGATGGTTATACGGGTATTAGGTTGATGAATAGGTGGTAGATGGTTTTACGGGTAGTTGGTTGGTGGATAGGTGGATGGATGGTTATACGGGTAGTGGGTTGGTGGATAGGTGGATGGATGTTTATATGGGTATTGGATTTGTGGATAGGTGGTTGTATTATTATACGGGTTTTGAGTTGGTGGGTAGGTGGATGTATAGTTATACGGTATTGGGTTGGTGGATAGATGGATGGATTGTTATACGGGTATTGGGTTGGTGGATAGGTGTATGGATTGTTATACTGGTATTGGGTTGGTGGATAGGTGGATGGATTGTTATACGGTATTGGGTTTGTGGATAGGTAGATGGATTGTTTACGGGTATTGGGTTGGTGGATAGGTGGATGAATGTTTGAATGGATGAGTGGGTCATCACATGTTGGGAGGGTGAGTAGTGTGATAGCACGTTTATATGTGGTTGGTGTTTGGTTGATGGAGGGACAAATTGATGCATTCTATCAGTATTTCTGATTATATAGTTTACCTAATGGATGGGTAATAAAGTAGTTTAAATGTAAAGGTGATTGGAATATATCAGTGGATGCCATGATTGATGCATAGATTGGCAGATAAAATGAGTCATTATTTATTAAGATAAACTAAAGCGAGGTGAAACATTTGTCTCGGAACTCATGTGGTTTCAAAATTCAGTTATTTTTGATAAAAAAACAATGCACGTGTGAACTAAAACGTTGATCTCTTAAAGCATGTGCTAGTTTAATAGAGGTGATATATTGAGCAGGTTTGACTGTATGTAATGCACACTGTACACTATGTGTTCACATCTAGGAATTGTTCTCATCATTCTCATCATTTATAATTATGATAGCAACTGATATCAACGGATGCTGGTTGATATTCTTTTATTTCGCTTTATATATGTCTCGACTGCTACATGGATTACGCAAACACTATAACAGTTACAACATGTACAATGTCAAACCTTTGCACAGTCGATCTCGTCCACAACAAATAGCATGTTATATATGTTGACATCGAAAACATTATACAAGGTTACCATACTTAACATCTTTGAAAATGGTCCTTCAGTGAACATTTTAAAAATTTACGACTCATTTTTCTAAATTTGGTTAATTGGACGTCTTGTTTTAGATATTAAAGTACAATTTGTGAAACATATTTAAAATAAGGTAGCAAAGTAGTTCAGTTTGTAGGTCATGATGACTTGGAAACGTGAAACGTATGTACATGGTCTTTGCATGTATGATTTGACTAGATATTTTCATGACAGTGACATGTTTTAAAGTGGTCATACCGTTAAATTATACTGTTACGAGTAAAATGTAACAAGAACGGAAGCAAAAGCAGCCACACAAAATTATAATTAACAAATTTATTTACATAAAATAGTCACTTACAGAATACACAAATCCAGTTTTTCATTAATATCGAATTTTTGAATTAAGTTCAAATAAAATTGTCCAGTGTTACTTTAATTCACATTAGCAAGTGTCTTTTTAATCCAGAACAGTAAGTGTCTCTTTAATCCAAAACAGTAAGTGTCTCTTTAATCCAAATCAGCAAGTGTCTATTTAATCCAAAACAGTAAGTGTCTCTTCAGTCTAAATTAATTTCCAATATATCTGGTGTAGTCCAAATATCCAAAGTCACTGTTATTATGAATGAATGAATATGTATTAAAGCCTCTCACAATTATAAAAGCTTATAAATCAAAATCAACTTTATTGAAGAATACTGAAATCTCAACTCAACTGAACTGCTGGGAGCGTGTGTGTGTGTGTGTAGTTTTAAGGTTTATAGTCCCTCCACCAACAAACTCGATAAGCCGTGAGGTATCTTAAAGAGATGGGTACAATTTTTTGAAGAAGCCTGAACAGCCTTTAACAACTGAACAATGTTGTATTGTTTAAAGGCGTGGCCCGTTGCTATCATATTGATTTCAAGAAATAAATTAAAAGTGTTGGAAAACAATCAAATCAAGTTAAGTGTAGTTACATTTTAAATATCTTGCCTGATTAATAATGACATCGGTCATTTACAACATGTTTAGCTAAGGTAGGTCCCTCTTGTGAGGTATTAACGTTGTGCATGTAGATCGCACCATTGCCATAATGATACTTTAACTTGACGCGAATGATTACACATAGAAAATAATAAGGATTATTTTTGAAAGTTTAGTCTTTAAACAATATATCACTGTGAGATTACAATAATGTTTAGATCTAAATGATTTAATGACAACAATTTGGATATATAAACAACAATGGCGTAGCTGCCTTTACGCCACAACGCCCGTTCCTGAACTTATATGTCCTCAAACAAATATATTATACGCACAAGCTCACCAAATGCATTCTTAAAACATTTTTTTTCTAGGTCGATGTGTGGGGTGGAGGGTGCGCATGCCAGACTCACATAGCAACATTGGGCTTGTACATCGGTTGTTGTCCAGCTGCGCCACTGATCACATCCACAGTCATAATAAATATTTTGGTTTAAAACATACAAACACAAATATCAAGATGTGCGCATTGTTTAACATGTAATAATTGATTCTGATAGTTTAAAGTTTGAATATGTTTTATAAGACAGCAATATAAGTTCGTGAATAAACAGATTAAGCATGAAACATTAAACAATGATTCACGAAACACAGTCTTGTCTATTTGGGCGCTGCATACAGGATAATAGCGAGGATTGTGCGCATATAAAATCGATTCAAGCTAACCAGAAGGTCTTATTGCCTACTGACCGTTCCAAGTCGGTAACCCTGTCTTCACCTCCATTTCTGTTGTTTTTTTGTCTCTTTCATTGTAGTTTCAAGTCCTTGTTTGCAGTACAGTGCGGACCTACGATTCCATTGCGTTCGGACGCTGTGGTTTCTATAGGACACTGTATATTATTTTCTAATTATTATATTGTATATCCGGATGTCGTGTCTGGTCATAACTTTACACTGTTCCAGGGTGTTGAAACTTCATATGCTTACTATTATTTCGAACAGTATGTTTTATGAGAACTGTTTCAAATCTAAAATGATACTTCATTTATGTCAACAATAAAATGGATATGTTTTAAATGCTATATGTACTTGTTGTATTGAGCTGTTAAGTCAATGTTTTTGTTTCCATTATTATGTGTGGTTTGCCATGAAATCGATATGCTATTTCATAATAATTATAATAAAAACATGTTTCCATTATATCAACAAAGGACAATCACTGGTGCATTACGTCATCTTAAGACACTCATCGGATGCATTATGCCATCTGAAGACAATCACTGGTGCATTATGTCATCTTAACACAAATATCGGATGCATTATGTCATCTGAAGACAATCACTGTTGCATTATGTCTTCTTAAGACAAGTATCGGGTGCATTATGACATCTTAAGACAATCACTTGTGCATTATGTAATCTTAACACAAGCATCTTATACATTATGTCAACTGAAGACAATCACTGGTGCATTATGTCATCGTAAGATAATCATCGGATGCATTAGGTCATCTTTAAGACGATCACTGGTGCAATACGTCATCTTAAGACAATCGTCGGATGCATTATGTCATCTTAAGATAATCATCGGATGCAGTATGTCATCTTAAGACAATCATGGGATACACTATGTCATCTGAAGAAGATCACTGGTCCAATACGTCACCTTAAGACAATCATCGGATGCATTATGTCATCTGAAGACAATCATCGGATGCATTATGTCATCTCAAGAAAATCATTTATGTATTATATCATCCGATAACAATCGCTGGATGCATAATGTCATCTGAAGACAATCACTGGTGCATTATGTCATCTTAAGACAACCATCGGATGCATTATATCATCTGAAGACATTAACTGGATGCATTATGTCATATTAAGACAATCATGCATTATGTCATCTGATGACAATCACAGGTGCAATATGTCATATTAAGACAATCACTGGATGCATTATGTCATCTTAAGACAATCACTGGTGCATTATATCATCTTGAGACACTCATCGGATGCATTATGTCATCTGAAGACAATCACTGGTGTATTATGTTATATTGAGACAATCATCGGATGCATTATGTCATCTGAAGACAATCACTGGTGCATTATGTAATCTTAAGACAATCATCGGATGAATTATGTCATCTCAAGACAATTACTCGTGCCTTATGTCATCTGAAGACAATCATCGGATGCATTATGTCATCTGAAGACAAACACTGGTGCGTTATCTCATCTGATGACAATCATCGAATGCATTAGGTCATCTGAAGACATTCACTGGTGCATTATGTCATCTTAAGACAATCATCGGATGCATTATATCGTTTTAAGACAATCATCGGGTGCATTATGTCATCTTAAGACAATCATCGGATGCATTATGTCTTCTTAAGACAATCACTGGATGCATTTTGTCATCTGAAGACAATCACCGGATGCATTATTTCATATCAAGACAATCACTAGTTCAGTATAGCATCTGAAGACAATCACTCGTTACATTATGTCATCTGAAAACAATCACTGGTGCATTATGTCATCACAAGACAATCCTCGGATGTATTATATCATCTAAAGACAATCACTGGAGCATTATATCATCTAAAAACAATCACTGGTGCATTATGTCATCACAAGACAATCCTCGGATGCATTATTTCATCTAAAGACAATCACTGGTGCATTATGTAATCTTAAGACAATCATCGGATGAATTATGTCATCTCAAGACAATTACTCGTGCCTTATGTCATCTGAAGACAATCATCGGATGCATTATGTCATCTGAAGACAAACACTGGTGCGTTATCTCATCTGATGACAATCATCGAATGCATTAGGTCATCTGAAAACATTCACTGGTGCATTATGTCATCTTAAGACAATCATCGGATGCATTATATCGTTTTAAGACAATCATCGGGTGCATTATGTCATCTGAAGACAATCATCGGATGCATTATGTCATCTGAAGACAAACACTGGTGCGTTATCTCATCTGATGACAATCATCGAATGCATTAGGTCATCTGAAGACATTCACTGGTGCATTATGTCATCTTAAGACAATCATCGGATGCATTATATCGTTTTAAGACAATCATCGGGTGCATTATGTCATCTTAAGACAATCATCGGATGCATTATGTCTTCTTAAGACAATCACTGGATGCATTTTGTCATCTGAAGACAATCACCGGATGCATTATTTCATATCAAGACAATCACTAGTTCAGTATAGCATCTGAAGACAATCACTCGTTACATTATGTCATCTGAAAACAATCACTGGTGCATTATGTCATCACAAGACAATCCTCGGATGTATTATATCATCTAAAGACAATCACTGGAGCATTATATCATCTAAAAACAATCACTGGTGCATTATGTCATCACAAGACAATCCTCGGATGCATTATTTCATCTAAAGACAATTGCTGGATTCATTATGTCATCTGAAGACTATCACTGTAGCATTATGTCATCTGAAGACAATCACTGGTGCATTATATCATATCAAAAGATACTTCGTGGTCATGCATTATGTCATCTTAAGACAATCACTTTTGCATTATGTCATCTGAAGACAATTACTGGTGCATTTTGTCATCTGAAGACAATTACTGGTGCATTATGTCATCTGAAGACAATTACTGGTGCATTATGTCATCTGAAGACAATCACTTGATGCATTATGTCTTCTGAAGACAGTCATCGTATGCATTATGTCATCTTAAGACAATCACTGGTGCATTATGTCATCTGAAGACAATGACTGGTGCATTATGTCATCTGAAGACATTCACTGGATGCATTATGTCATCTGAAGACAATTACTGGCGCATTATGTCATCTTAAGACAATTACTGGTGCATTATGTCATCTGAAGACAATGACTGGTGCATTATGTCATCTTAAGACAATCACTGGATGCATTATGTCATCTAAAGACATTCACTAGATGCATTATGTCATCTGAAGACAATCACTGGATGCATAAGATCATCTAAGAAACAAAAGCTTGTTTCATTATATTACCTTAACACAAAAACTTGTTGTAATAATAATATTAATAGTAATAATGATACTTATAATAATAATAATAATACTAATAATACTAATACTAATACTACTGCTGCTACTACTACTATTACTACTACTACTACTACTACTACTACTACTACTACTACTACTAATAATAATAATAATAATAATAATAATAATGATAATAATAATAATAATAATAACAATAAAATAATATCATTAAAGTTGGCAAGGTAGAATTGATGGTAGCGTGTCCTACAGTGGGAAGAAATCGGAGTACCCACAAACAAATACCTGTCCAATTTGATGACAATTGCTACATCTCCCATACTTCCCAGTCCGGGATTCGAACCCGGGTTGTAATAACGAGAAGCGAATGTGGAATGCATTGAGCTAACTAGAGAGTCGGAATACTACATTTGCCAATATATTTATATATTAAACTCATCAGACCCCATGGGCCCCTATATATATATCTATATAGATATCATTATGTAACATGAATATATGGACACAAAATGGTATAGTATTGGGTCATACCCATTTTACCTATATCAGGATAATACGTCCATTTAAACAGGCATACTAGGCCCCTACACTAACATTGAAAAACGTTATTGGGTCATTGACCCAATATCCTGCCAATATTTAGGTTTCGACCCAATACTCATGTATTAGATTTACGTGAGACCCAACCGTCTGGTGAATTTAAAACTAACATGTCATTTAGGGTAATGCCTTGGGATGAGTTTTCCAAATTATATGTTCATGTTTATCCTTCTCTTTCCTCCTCCCATCCGGTTAATATTCTCCTTTTTCTCATCACCGTTTACTTCCTTCTCTCCGTTGGTATTACGCATATACCATACCACTCATCGCATTTAAACAATTGACGACAATAGGCGACGACATCATTCATTTTTCTAAATATTAGTTTCCCTCTCCAAGTTTCAATTATTGATGGTTTTATATACCAGAAAATAATAACGAATATGAAACGTTAACTTCCATTTTCTCTAATAATATACAGACATAATCGCTGTATTGTAAGTAATATAATCCAATCGGGTTTTAGAACGTCGATAAAATGGTGTTAGACATTTATAAGTCAAAATCCTGCCATGCGATCATGCGATGACACGCATGACAATGTGAGGACAAAATATCGATCCACACATCTCCTATCGTTTAAATGATAGCTAATTTGAAGATTGAGACATGTAGGGATGAGGTCTTGTGAGGACAAGAAATACAATAAGAGAGGGGGAGGGAGTTATTTGTCTTATAACATATTATACATCGTTTTATTTCAGGATATTAAACATAAACTCGTCCTCCAAATACGGACTGAGGTGCATAATGTTTCGGCGAGGACAATTCTGTTTGTTTTCAGTCTTAGCCGTACTTATATTGGGTAAGTCAACAGAGAAGATGGTATAATATGGAACAGTATTTTTACGTTCAAATTGTCGCACTATTTACTGCCTATATCATATCGTGCGTTCGGGGTTCTCCCATCGGTTACCGAAAGCACTCTCGGTAACCGTCGGTTTCAATCGGTCACCGTCGTTAGCAATTGGTTCGTCGATAGGTAGAACGTTGGTAACCAATCTTCCTGCGACTCTACACCTGAGGTAGTATCGGTGACCTCGTTGTTACCAAATGTTACCATCGATGGCTATTGGTAAAAAAGAAAGATATAAAAATCGGACAGGGAAAGTAAGATTCAATGACTACAATCAACCACAAAATACAAAAAAACAAACACGCAAACAGACAAACGAGAAGGCAAAGTAATAAAAAATGCAAACGACATTCCGCCTTGGAACGCTCGGAACAGTCAGTGGCCAAAAATGCCACTGGGGGTTTAAACCAGGTTCTAGGGTGCACCAAACCTCACACTTACCCATTTGTCATCCCAATTAAACGGGACAGTGTAAATAAAGAAATCCCCACCATGAAATATTCTCTAACCAACAAGGCAGCGTTAAAAGGTAATATAAGTAAAACACCTAGATGCTCGTGTATATATAAATACAAAAAAAAGCCTAGAAAGTCACAATGAAGGTACTCGATGACTTGGCAGAAGCCAGAGCAACAAGAGAATAAACCATTGAGGGCACGAAAAGACAAGACCGCGGACAAACATCAAACGTCACTGTCCTAATGGGCTTTAGGTAGGCGTCATCATAAGGTCCACAGCCTGTCCGATCATCGTACAATTAAAGAGGAAAGCATAGTGGCGAACTGTAAAAGGGTCCACCACCAAGCATGCAGTACGTTGCAAAATGATAGGGTCATAACCTCTTTTGATAAACCTTTTAACAAGTTTAACAAAGATAGTATGAAAGTAATCATGACCATCGTGGTTGCCCATGGGAGAACCCTGAACGCACCCATTGTTTAACTATTTAAATCGTTAAATGTATCGGAAACTATGGATAACAATGCACATTTCACACCATACCATTCTAAAAGGGTGTTTATATACTCCAGGGCTGAAAGCAAAATGTAATATAGTTATTTGGTACACTCACTCTAATTAGTTATATAACAAATATATTACCGCTCTTCCTTCACTTTAAGCTGATAATTATAATAATACGTTTAATATATATATATGAATGAATAATCCATTAGACATGTCGGTTAATAGGACAGACTTTTATATGTGTTTACTATTTAATTCATTTAATATACGTATTACAAGTAGAATATACCTTGTTCTGTTTATTCTAATTAATGTTTCCATTTAACAGTACTTGTATATGCTTCCATTATATGATTCATTTATAACTCATATGATCGCCATCTTTACAGGCATCCCTGTCCACCAGGTCCACTGCAAAGATTGCGACGTCGGATCTTTTCTTCACAGTGATACGTGCTATCCGTGTGAACCAAGCCATTGTACAGCATGCATATCTAATTCAAACTGCACCACGTGTGATCCTGGGTACTACGGTACCACTTGTCAGCATGACTGTAGTTTATGTAAAAATGAAATTTGTTCTAGAAATGGCTGCACCCAAGGGTGTAAAGATGGTTACATGTATGTCATGGCGTCTTACACGCACTGTTTCCCCTGTATGAGTCGATGTTTAACATGTAACAATTCAGTACATTGTGTTACGTGTAAAACGAAGGGAAAGTGGGGGATTACGTGTGCGTTAAGCTGTAGTCCTGGATGCGCAAAATGCTCAGGAATATCCGATTGCATAACATGTTCAGATGGTTATTATATGGATAAACTTGATGGAAAATATAACTTAATAACTTTATGTATACCGTGTCAGAATGGGTGTGATATATGCTTATCTTCAAGAGACTGTTTAAAGTGCTCTTCTGGTTACTATAAGGCAGGAGATGAATGCATAAAGTGTCAATATGGGTGTGATATATGCTCATCCCCAAGACATTGCACAATGTGTTCGTGTGGTTACTCTAATTTGGGAAACATATGCTACCCTGCTTGTTCTGAGAATTGTAAAGGATATCATCGATCATGCAATCTACCAAATGAGACTTGCTATGGTGGTTGTATGGACGGATGGAGAGGACCCACGTGTAAGAATTCATGTCGTCGTGGCTGTGGTGTATGTGATCAGTTCAATGACACGTGCTTCGAATGTGAATATGGTAACTACGGTGACAAATGTGATAAATTATGTAGTAACAACTGTATGGCAGGAACCGATGATGATGGAGCAGAATTGTGCAATAGGCAAAATGGCAGTTGCAATCATGGATGCATTAGTGCCTTCATAGGAGTAACATGTGACAAAGGTAATCATGCAATAACACTCTTAAAACTTTAAATTGTACATTCCTACTGAAAGTATTTCCTGAAAATCTATTTAACATGTACCATGATATTTAACTTCATGATATTAATCAATACAAAAAAAAAACTAACCAAAAACGCATGTGCTGGTGAAAACTAAATGAAAATGTTGGAAATATTATTTTACAATTTAATTTGCTTTACTATTTGTTCTGGCATAGACACATCATACCAGCAGGACTACACCTACTCATACTTGCTAGGAGGATCAATGCTCGTTCTGATGATAGCTGTGGTCATCATTGTGACGTGTATCGTCGTGAGAAAAAGGTACGTTGTGAGAGTAGCGTGATACATTGATGGAACCGTTTCATTATTTCAGTGTCGCTATGATAGAGGCTTTCTCGTTGATGTTATATTTTTTAGTCCCCTACCGGTGTATCACCGGAAGGGACTCTAGGTTTGCCTACCGTCCGTCCGTCAGTCCGTCAGTTAGTCCGTCAATCCGTCCGACCAATGTGGATCCGGCGATAATGAGAAAAATGTTTAAAATATTTTTTCTAAAACTGAACATGTTGGTAGAGGGCAATAAAGAGATTATGCACGCTATTTTATTTTGTTGATTTGACAAAGAATGTGGTTGCTATGGAAACGGAAATAGTAACACTACACAAAATATATGGATCATTGGATAACAAAAAAATGCTTAAGATAATTTTATGAAAATGTGTGTGTAGTTAAAATGGAGTGAGGAGATCATGCACATTAATTTGATTAATTAAAATGTCAAAAACTGAGGTTGCTATGGCAACAAAAATTGTAAAAATACACAAAATACACCGTTAGTAAAAATACAAAAAAAATGGTTTCCGCCCAATAACTTTAGTTAAGAATGAGATATTGGAATTAAACTTTACGGGTACATAGCCTATATGAAAATGGGGGCTTAGGATTCCATTTGGGGTCACTGGGGTCAATATGAAGGTCACTGTTACTGAAAATAGAAAACATTTCTGCTCAAAAACTTTATTTACGAATTTGATATTGGTCTGAAATTTGATAAGTAGGTAGCTTATATAGAATACAAGTTGAAGATTGCATATGAGGCCACGGGTTCAAGGTCAAGGTCAGTGTTATTAAAAATTAGTAAAAAGATTTCCCTCATTAACTTTAGTTAGGAATGAGGTATTGGAATTAAACTTTTTGGGTGGGTAGCTTATATGAAAAGGAAGCTTGGGATTGCATTTGCGGTCACTGGGTTCAAGGTGAAGGTCAATGTTACTAAAAATAGAACAATGATTTCCGCTCAGTAACTTCATATAGGAATGAGATATTGGCCTGAAAAATGGTGCATATGAAAAGCAATTTTGGGATTGTGGTCTAGGTCACTGTTACTAAAATATGCCCGGTATGGCACGTGTATTGCTTTGCAATACTTCAGCATCTACTAAATTATAGTATTAGTAGTCCTGGTGTGTATCAACATGAATAGATATCATTTTATACTGGCAAAATGATAGAAATGAAATGTAATACAGTAAGAATTCAGTCTATGCAATGCTAATTATTCTTAGACAATAAATCAACTTTATAAATGTTAGTTAATATACACTAGTAACAGTATTTGTATGCCAGAACACATTTAATCAAAGTAACTAACATGTTTACCCTTAAGCAAACGTGTATACATCGTTTTCTTCATCTGCTAATCATGTATCACTGTTATATAATTTACTATAGGGAACGAAGTCAACGAAACGTCATTTCAGAAATGCCGACTTCCAATGCGGTTGTTGTTTATTATTCAACAACTATTGACAACGAGGAAGCAGGTATGTGTACCGGACTACTAATTATAAAGATAAATGTATGGTAAACTGTGTACATTTATTTTGCCTTGTATTCAGTAACGTATCTTTCATTCAATATTCTAATGACACCATTATGACTTGAAACTAATCAACGCATAATCCTTTCGCTAACAAGTGGCTTTATTTGTAACTAAAGTATGTATAATGAAGCATGTGGAACACATATAAAGTCTACAACACATTACGCGATAATTTATAAACTCCAAGAAATCATGTCCATGTTGGTTTGTACTTTTATCCAAAACTAGGTGTTTTAAATCAGCAGTATATTTGAGTATGAAAGGAGAACTATGGAACATTCAAATTTGTTTTTGCTTCACATGGAGTCCAACGCAGCCAGAGTGTTTTGGAGCATTTCGGTGTATTTTCTTGTCAATTATATCTAACACATACGAAAACAGTTATGTTGATGACGTCAATTCGAGCTAGATGTGTTTCACATATTGAAATTATATCTGCATTTAAAGAGTTTAATATTACTTCGCGTAACTTTACATTCTCACTTGTTCAACCACAGACGTTAAGATTGGCGATCTTAAGAGTCTCAGAAGGTGGGTGTGATTCCTATTGTTTTCTGGTTGCCTAGCTTGCTGTTCGGTGCGGAGTTTGATCCTTCCGTTAGCATCGAGGCGAATTGAACGTCCTTGTGGTAGCGTGGAGAACAGTCTTATTGTTCAGCATGAAGAGGCGTTCTGCGTGGGACTTGCTGATATTCAAATAAACGTTATAGCGTATTTCAATGTCTTTCAGGTTGTGTTTGTTTCGCAGGACAAACATTGTGTCGTCCATGTTTCTTAAATATACGTACACTTGTCTTTTTGCCTCAGTAACTTTCACCGATGACTAAACGTAATCATCAAGTGCCAAACTGATGGATTCTGCTTTCTTGATTAGGTCTTCTACTTCTGATACCGGTACATCATTGGCTGTAATGGTAGTTTCTATGTTATCCAGTTGGTTTTGGTGTTAAGGTGCGCCCTGGCACCACCGTTATAACACGCTCCCGTATCGTACCCTCTTGAGAAGTCTAAAGCGTCAACTATCGTTTACATGGACTGGATAGGGTTTATCATCAATTGAAGGCGTAAGTGCAAGAATGTGGCTCAGTCACACATTTTTTTTGATTTTGAAAAAAAAATCAAAAAAATCGTTGTTTCTTATCAAATCAGGAATAATTTAAAAGAATTGGTTTTAGTGAAACATGTGTCATTTGAAGAATAACTATGAAATATTGTAAAGTTCATTGCAGCTTTCCCGTTGCATCCCATAAAACTGTTGTTTTCTTTTTTTAAATAGGTTAGTGTAACATGCAGTTCTAAGGTAGCTAAGTCCTAGATGGACATATCCACCTTATAGCACTAAGCAAATTGATGTTTCTACTTAATTATGAGTTAGAAATGGACCCGCCCCCAACCTCCACACGTAATATGAAAACTGTAAAAATGGTAATAAAGTGTAATTCTATATTCCGGCATTACACATATCCAGATAATAAAATACAACAAAAATGGCGTATCGGCTTGCGTTTAATGCAATAAGTGGGTTAAGTCCATCACTTGACTTCCATCATTGGAGAAATCTTTGAAACGTTGTATGATGTCATTGAACATGATATGACATCACACCTATACTAGCATGTGATTCATATTTTTATGAAGTGTCTAAAACAGTACACATGTTGTTTATTCTGTTTAAATGGACTTTTTTGCTTCTAAGGGATCCCCTTTTCAGTATTTATTAGCCACATTCTTGCACTAACAACTTCAATTATTGATGTTTCCATATTAGTGTCAATCGACAGTTCATCTCGTAAGGCTCGTACTTGAGCTTGTCTATCTTGGATACCGCTTTTGAAGCCATAGTCTTTGCAATGAGGTGTAAAAAGACGCTGATACTTGAAATGCCATTTTTATTTGGTTGCAATACATTCACATCGGCAGTATCTTTGGTAAACTTTACTCAAAGATACTGCTGATGTGAATGTATTGAACCAATGCCGGAGGCTTGACGGACTTAAATTAAATGTAATTTTGCATGAAACGAACTCCGTTCTCTTTAGTTGTAATTTTGCATGAAACGAAATCCGTGTTCTCTTTACTAAAGAGAACGGATTCCGTTTTTACTAAAGAGAACGGATTCCGTTTCATGCACAATTACTTTTAATTTAAATTTAAGTCCGTAGTAAAGAGAAAGGACTTCGTTTCATGCAAAATTACATTTAATTTAAATTTAAGTCCGTCAAGCCCCCGGCATTAACGTGCGCTGGGGTCTTATTAAACTCTCCCTGACCGACCCCGAAACTACTATGTTGTTTTGTCTTGCTCATTACAAATCACCGTTTCATTAGACATAGGGTTGTGTAAATAATTGCCCATGTATAGTTTCCGATGCATCGCACCAATGCGTGACGAATCACGATTCATAGGAGGCAGAGCTCATGACAATTACAAATATCGCACTTGATAATGCCATAAACATGGATATATGCCACTGTTACATATAACACAAATACGTGACGATCACGATTCATAGGAGGCAGAGCTCATGGCAATTACAAATATCGCCCTAGCTAATACCATAAATATGCATATAAGCCAATGTTACATATAATACCAGAGCGTGACGAATCAAGATTCGTAAGAGACTGAGCTCATGGCAATTACAAATATAGCCCTAGCTAATACCATAAACATGCATATATGCCAATGTGACATATAACAGCAGAGCGTGACGAATCAAGATTCGTAAGAGGCTGAGTACATGGCAATTACAAACATAGCCCTAGCTGTAATACCATAAACATGCATATATGCCACTGTTACATATAACACCAGTGCGTGACGAATCACGATTCATAGGAGGCAGAGCTCATGACAATTACAAATATCGCCATAGCTAATACCATAAACATGCATATATGCCACTGTTACAATATTATTTATCAGTCATATACTGAAAGGAAAAAGAAACGCATACTGGGTATTTCCGTTATATAGTGTATGTTTAATAATTATGCCACTCTTAATCGAAAGGTACAGGGTGACATAAGGCCTGTCATTTCAGAAAGAATGTGTAAACAGCACCGAATACACCAATTATTGTTATCCCTTTAAAGTTTCATTATCGACAGAATGCGCATTTGGCTAAAGCAGGTGAGCAAAAGTAGGCTTTAAACGTTGCACTCTCTTAACATTAAACACAATACTGAAATGGCTTGACTTTTTCAAGCGAAACTTTATGAATTTCGTGTAACAAAGTATACTTTGATTAAAAGGTCTACTACATGACAGAATTGTCCTTTATGTAATTATTTGTAGTCCCGTTTTGTACAAAACACGTTCAGATATATCTGGAATATTGCGTGGAATTAGGTGTATATAATAGTGTAGTATCGGCAATTTGTTCATTATGCGTTTCTTTTTCTTTTCAGTATATATATATATACGAGTATATACACTGAACAAAATTGCTAAGCATCAACTTTTGTATCCTAACTAACTTTCTTATTTTAAATATACTTTAGAAAAGATGTATGATAAGTATTTTGTTTTGACCCATAGTTTGTAAAACATTTATTTTTTGTTTAAATTATTACAACTTTTGAGAGTTACCTTCCCTTTATATGAAAACATGAAATGTGCTGATAAAACACATAACATGAGCCAAAGATATCTTAAAGATATAACATTCTTAAAATTGGTATAAAATAATAGAAAAAAACATAAAAATGTGACCCCTTTATCGCAGATTCTCCGTCTATACAAAAAATGAAATATGGATAATCTTAAATTACCTCCCTTTAAATTGAATATTGTTTGAAATTTAAGTAACTGTAATTCAGCGTTAACATTAAATATTTCGAAAATTTCTTTTGCAAAATCATTTGTAGTGGTAATGCTAGTAAAACATGATGTCAAAATAATTTTAACTGGCATATTTTAGAATAAGGTACATCGAAAGCTTCACTAATTCGAAGTACTTAATAAAATTCTATATACCCAGTTGTATAAGTGTTATAACTTATTTCTAAGAAAACACATTGACCTAAAAGTTTTAAAATATGTTCATGAAATCAGAGTAGACGATTTACACTCATTATTTTGCAGTTAAACCGTATCTCTAATCAAGCACAAAATACACAAAACAATGGGAATATTATTGACATATTCTTAAGTTGATACTTAGTAATTTGGTTAAGTATATATGACGGATAAATAAAATTGTTCAAATACCAAAAAAGGGCGGCTAGAATAATTCTTAACAAAAGTTCTAAAACACGTACATCTGAACTGTTTAGTTAACTTAGTTGGCTATCTTTTCAAGATATGTGTTAATACCATGCAGCTCGAAATTATATATTAAAGCTGTTAAACTTTCCAGAAATTAAACCTATTTATGTACAAGTATAAATTCTTTTTACAAAATGTCTTTGCGTAAATGAACGTGTTTGTCAAATGAGTATTACATTTCATTAGTGGAAATATATTTGCTTTTAATTTGTTTTTGAAATAAAGTACATTGATGTTATGATGTGCTATTATGTTGTTTATTATAAATAAGTACCTTGTAATATTGTGGGCATTGTCGTAATATGTTACCTTCTCAAAATAACGTCTTCTTCTTCATCTTCTTCTTCTTCTCCTTCTTCTTCGTATTAGTATTAGTGTTGCTATGCAACTTTAAGGTTAACCCAATGAATTGTTTCTGGTATTTTATCCAGATATACCATTACCGGATCTCCATATACCTGGTAACAGAACCAGCTCAGAGTACGAGCAAGTTGATAACGTGCAACATTGTAGTAACAGTAGCCATGACAATGCGCGTGCAGAATGGACGCAACACACAAAGAGTGAGCAGGGCGGAGCCAATATTTTTTTATTATAATTATTACTATTATCAGGGGTGTGGGGGGGGGGGGGGAGGACATGAAGACCATCGATACCAAGGGCCATAGGTCCGCGGTTTCGAGTGTTTTAAGTCCCAAACACCAGGTTTTTGATCTCGCACAATATAAACCCGCTGGAAATATTTTATTTTTTATCTGACATGGATTGTATGTATTGTATACACTAAATTTCATGAGATTGAACGTAATACAAACAAATTATCACAACTGACATAGTATGTCCTTCTTTCAGCACCAAACGAAGAAAATGTACAGCTTTATCGTGTTTTTAACACTTTCAATTTGTTGTTTGAACGTAACTTTGCTTTAAACTAAGTTTAACGTAATTGTTGTTTTGGAGGTTTTCGGCGTTTAAATTCATTAAAAATGTCGTCCTAACGGTTGAAGGAAGTGACGTCAGAAGTGTTGATAGCATTTTTAGAAACTCCTCAACAACCAATCAGCAATACGTGTTTTAATAAACCCAGTTAGAATTATTATTATTATCATTATTATTATTTTGTTATTTTTATTATTATTTTATTTTATTATTATTATTATTATTATTATTATTATTATTATTATTATTACAAATTTAACGTTAATACAACGGAATATTTCTGGTATTTTATCCAGGAATACCAATAACGGATCTCCATATACCTGGTAACAGAACCAGCTCAGAGTACGAGCAAGTCGATAACGTGCAACATTGTAGTAACGGTAGCCATGACAATACACGTGCAGAATTGACGCAACATACAGAGAGTGAACAGGAGGGAGCCAATAACGGAGGTAAGTATGTAGTTGCCGTCACGTGTCTGTTATTCAAATACGGCTTTGTCTTGTCAAACTTAGTAATCAACTTTAGCGTATGTAGTGAGTTTATAGAACGCCACTTTGTAAATAAATACCTTGTAATATTATGTGCATTATCCTGATGTGTTTCCCTTACCCATCCCCCAAAAACGAACATATTATAATTATAATTATTATTATTATTATTATTAGTAGTAGTAGTAGTAGTAGTAGTAGTAGTAGTAGTAGTAGAAGTAGTATTGTTGTTTGTATTATTATTATTATTGTTATAATTATTCTTGTAATTACTATAGTTATTATCATTAATATTATTACAACATACAAGTTAATACAACTGAATATTTCTGGTATTTTATTCAGGAATACCAATTACGGATCTCCATATCCCTGGTAACAGAACCAGCTCAGGGTACGAGCAAGTAGATAACGTGCAACAATGTAGTAACCGTAGTCATGACAACACACGTGCAGAATCGACGCAACATACAGAGAGTGAGCAGGCGGGAGCCAATAATGGAGGTAACTATGTAGTTGGCGTCACGTGTCTGTTATTCAAATACGTTTGTGTCTTGTCAAACCTAGTAATCAACTTTAGTTTGTGTAGTGAGTTTACTGTGGTAATAAGAAAGTCGTTTTATAATATGAAATGATGAGTGTGTCATGATATAATTCACTTTTTGTTTCAGATTATTCAGACATATCCAAATACGAAGATCTAACAGACCGAGTGGTGACGGAAAACCAGTACCAGGACATTGTACAACAGCCGTATGGGCATTTACAAATTTAAATACAAGCGAAATCGTTTGGATGGTTAAAGCGTGTTATCCCATGATATAGCACACATATAACCATATCTGAGAACTGGCACCAAATTCCTAGATTCGTGCCAGCTGTCTACCCGTTTCTCAGCCATATTAGCATGATGATGTTGATCTTTCATAACGCATGTTTTAAGTGAATGGACACGTTACAAACATGTGTATTAGTTGAGATATGGGACGTCCTTACAGCAGTTACAAATTGCAAACAAGTATTGAGCGAACTAATACACAATCGCAACAATTGAAGATATGGACAAATGTGCAGACTATACACCAACTGTGGACTGATTTGGAATAAGTAACATTTGTTTACGGTGATAGGATCACTTTGATTAAAAGCGTAAATTTAAAACTAAAGGAAATGTTCAAGACCGTTTCTTCCTAAATTCTGCTATCTCAGCAATATGCTTCCTAAATTCTGCTATCTCAGCAATATGCTAACCAAAATTATTATGAACTATGCCTTATACTTGTATTTGTTAACTGTTGAAAATCTGCCGTGTTTACGGAATCAATGTACCTAAAAGTTAAAATCTCTAAATAAAGAATCGTTTGATGATCAGGCCTGAACATTTTACAGCAAAGTGTATTAAAAAAACATCTGTTCATTTGTATTTCGTTTTACCTGTATTGTTTTTCATTTAAAAACATCACACCCTTCATGCAGTAACGGATCACTTTTCTTGATAGGTGCTACACTAAGTGGGTAGTTACTCAAGGAAATATGTGCCGACTCTTTGCGCTAATGCATAGTTGTATGCTTACATGATCAATCTTCAAATAAAAAACAAACGCATACGAGCTGAATAAATGAAATGTAAACATAAACTGATCCGCTACTGCCGATGATCCGCTACTACCGCAAGCACATTTTTGAATCATTATTGTCGTCATTACATATGTAAATGCCTAACTAGATAAAATACATTTTAACAGTAATCTTTGAGATATAATAGACAGTGTTAATGCTTAAAATTAAGTAAATCATTGTTAATTGATTTACATTAGTTTGACCTATATTTTTCTTTCTTTTTTTGTTTGTTTTTTTGTTTGATTTCTTTTGTTTTTAGCTCACCTGAGCACTTTGTGCTCAATTGTTAGCTACTGTGACCACTCTTCGTCCGTCGTCTGTCGTTTGTCGTCCGTCGGCCGTCGTCTGTCCTCGACTTTTAGCTTGTTTACACGATAGAGGCCACATTACTTGAACAATCTTAATCTTTTTTTTGTTAATTTTTTTTTTAACTTTGTTTTTATTTTACTTTCCCATTATTGTTTTTTTCATTTATATTATTATTTTTATAATTATTATTTTTTTGTTATTATTTTGTTGGATTTGGCGAAAATTAGCAGGAAGCATTGGTATGATGTCTAGTTGTGCATATCGCGCTTTTTTTCCGGTCCGTTGATTTTTGACGTAGTTATGGCCACTTGACATTTTTACTTTACATTTCTTGTCGGCGCTACTACTCCCAAATGCCTCGGTGGATTTTGGTGAAACTTGGTGGGAAGCATCGGTAAGATGTCTAGTTGTGCATATCTCGTTTTTTTGCTGATTCTTTGATATGCCTTGACATTTTTACTTTAAATTTCTTGTCGGCGTTACTGCTCCTAAACGCCTTGTTGGATTTTAACGAAACTAGTATGGCAGGAAGCATCGGTAAGATGTCTATTTGTGCATATCGCACTTTTTTCCGGTTCACTGATTTTTGATGGCCCTTTGACATTTTTACTTTAAATTCCTTGTTAGCGCTACTCCTAAACGGCGTGTTAGATTTCTACGAAATATGGCAGGAAGCATCATTATGATGTCTAGTTGTGAAAATCTCTGTATATCACTCTTGCTAGTAATGACAGAGTTATAGCCCCCACAGACGCAGCAGACTTATTTCCCTTGATTACCAGGTGAGCGATATAGCGCCATCCTGACCCCTTGTTTTATTAACCGTGGGTGATTGCGAAGCTGTAAGTCTAAAAAGATTTTAAAAAATTATGGTTGCCAGTTTTACTAGTCCTTACTTGGATAATCATGTCTGCTTGGGATTTTCAGTTCCCGTAATCATAATTAAGCATTGTCAATAAAAGCCCCGAAGAGCAAAGTTCACATATTCAACCCCAATAACTCTGTTACTCGAATATCATCGAGAGTCTCCATCATCACGTACGTACACACGGAAAATTAAATTATGATTTGTTTTTACACCACCTGAAACTGAAAACACACTGCAAATGCGGAGAAGAAGTCGACGATGCAGAGTAATATTGTTAATTGTAATTTGTATGACACTTAAAACCGGCTATCTAGATATCCATTCCATCTTTTGTTTGTTGCCGAACTGTCACGAATATAATTAAAACAGTAATCAAACGTTAACTATAGTATTTAAAACAAAACGTGTTTAAGCTAGCATACCGCTCATATCTCATTCTCATTTCCAAGGTGTGCAGATTATTCAGTTCATTTTTTGTTTCCTATTCATACATATCCGTTAACATATAATTGCATAGTCATAAAATGAAATTAAACACATATAAATCCATGTTGACACTTTGTATAGTGTTCACAGAATGGCCCTTAATAATGGTGTAAGCTTTTGTTATTGTGGTCCAACGCATTTGTATAGTTGGCAGTAAAATACATTTAAAACAAACACCTCTGGAAGCTGACAGATTACAACAATCCACTGTTATGAGATTATTTTTACCACTGTAAACTCCGCACTACTGATATTGAGAGGAATCCTTTTATAGAACTAATTTAGCACAGCTTCCTATTCAATTTCCGTCTTTAGCAGACGACACAGGCGAACTTGCATACTACCGTGGTGCACATATAGGGGCCCGGTCCATGGCTTAAGTTTAACCGTAACATGTATTCTTCAAAATACAGGATCTCGAGCATTTTGTAACAAAGGGACAACTTACTATGTTACAATTATTATGCAACAAAACGCCATTACATATATAAAAGTGACATTTAAATAAAATATTGCACATATCGTCTATCAATTGTAAAACGTCTAAAAGCTACATTGTGCACCAATTACAGTTCAAATCACCTGCCTGCAATAGTACCAGTCGTCACATAATGAGTTTATACATGTTGTGTTTTGAATTCAATTCAAATAAGTAGATGTCATATTTGCTATATTGAACTTATAACCATTTACTTCATGACTAAATATGTCCTGCAACGGGATTCGGTAGTGCGGATTTTACCCAATGTGTTTATATAAGTATTATAGTGTTGTCGATAATTGAATTCATAGTGAACTTATTGCAGTATTAATGATGTTTGATTGAGAAGTTATAAATATTTACTCCTATCGTAAATGTGGTTGCACAGGGTTTAGTTTAACACATCTTCGTAGTATATCATGGGACTTCCGAATCATTTTGTTTACACAGATAAATGCTAACATGCGTGTGCTAGTTACATGATATAAATGCTCCACTTCACGATTCACGTGTGCATTTACTTGTCCTTATATGTTTGTATCTGTAGTATACCTGCACTATATCATTGTATCTACATCATATCATGCATGAGTGTGTGTGCTAGTTACATGATATAATACTCTACTTCACGATTCACGTGTGCATTTACTTTTTCTTTTATGTTTGTATCTAAAGTATATCTGCACTATATCTACATTATCGACATTGCATCTACATCATATCATGCATGAGTGTATGCTAGTTACATGATATAATACTCTACTTCACGATTCACGTGTGCATTTACTTTTGCTTATATGTTTGTATCTAAAGTATATCTGGACTATATCTACATTATCGACATTGTATCTACATCATATCATGCATGAGTTTGTGCTAGTTACAAGATATGAATATTTTACTTCACGATTCATGTGATTCATGTGTGCATCTACTTTTGCTTATATGTTTGTATATGTAGTATATCTGCACTATATCTACACTATCGACATTTTATCTACATCATACCATGCATGAGTGTGTGTGCTAGTTACATGATATAATACTCTACTTCACGATTCACGCGTGCATTTACTTTTGCTTATATGTTTGTATCTGTAGTATATCTGCACTATACCTACATTATCGACATTGTATCGACATCATATCATGCATGAGTGTGTGTGCTAGTTACATGATATAATACTCTACTTCACGATCCACGTGTGCATTTACTTTTGCTTATATGTTTGTATCTGTAGTATAACTGCACTATATCTACACTATCGACATTGCATCTACATCATATCATGCATGTGTGTGTGTGCTAGTTACATGATATAATACTCTACTTCACGATTCACGCGTGCATTTACTTTTGCTTATATGTTTGTATATGTAGTATATCTGCACTATATCTACATTATCGACATTGTATCTACATCATATCATGCATGAGTATGTTTGCTAGTTACATGATATACTATTCTACTTCACGATTCACGTGTGCATTTACTTTTGCTTATATGTTTGTATCGGTACTGTATCTGCACTATATCTACATTATCGACATTGTATCTACATCATATCATGCATGAGTGTGTGTGCTAGTTACATGATATAATACTCTACTTCACGATTCACGTGTGCATTTACCTTTGCTTATATGTTTGGATCAGTAGTATATCTGCACTATATCTACATTATCGACATTGCATCTACATCATATCATGCATGAGTGTGTGTGCTAGTTACATGATATGAATATTTTACTTCACGATTCATGTGTGCATCTACTTTTGCTTATATGTTTGTATATGTAGAATATCTGCACTATATCTACATTATCGACATTGTATCGACATCATATCATGCATGAGTGTGTGTGCTAGTTACATGATATAATACTCTACTTCACGATCCACGTGTGCATTTACTTTTGCTTATATGTTTGTATCTGTAGTATAACTGCACTATATCTACACTATCGACATTGTATCTACATCATATCATGCATATGTGTGTGTGCTAGTTACATGATATAATACTCTACTTCACGATTCACGCGTGCATTTACTTTTGCTTATATGTTTGTATATGTAGTATATCTGCACTATATCTACATTATCGACATTGTATCGACATCATATCATGCATGAGTGTGTGTGCTAGTTACATGATATAATACTCTACTTCACGATTCACGTGTGCATTTACTTTTGCTTATATGTTTGTATATGTAGTATATCTGGACTATATCTACATTATCGACATTGTATCTACATCATATCATGCATGAGTTTGTGCTAGTTACAAGATATGAATATTTTACTTCACGATTCATGTGATTCATGTGTGCAGCTACTTTTGCTTATATGTTTGTATATGTAGTATATCTGCACTATATCTACACTATCGACATTGTATCTACATCATATCATGCATGAGTGTGTGTGCTAGTTACATGATATAATACTCTACTTCACGATTCACGCGTGCATTTACTTTTGCTTATATGTTTGTATCTGTAGTATATCTGCACTATACCTACATTATCGACATTGTATCGACATCATATCATGCATGAGTGTGTGTGCTAGTTACATGATATAATACTCTATTTCACGATCCACGTGTGCATTTACTTTTGCTTATATGTTTGTATCTGTAGTATAACTGCACTATATCTACACTATCGACATTGTATCTACATCATATCATGCATGTGTGTGTGTGCTAGTTACATGATATAATACTCTACTTCACGATTCACGCGTGCATTTACTTTTGCTTATATGTTTGTATATGTAGTATATCTGCACTATATCTACATTATCGACATTGTATCTACATCATATCATGCATGAGTATGTTTGCTAGTTACATGATATACTACTCTACATCACGATTTACGTGTGCATTTACTTTTGCTTATATGTTTGTATCTGTACTGTATCTGCACTTTATCTACATTATCGACATTGTATCTACATCATATCATGCATGAGTGTGTGTGCTAGTTACATGATATAATACTCTACTTCACGATTCACGTGTGAATTTACCTTTGCTTATATGTTTGGATCAGTAGTATATCTGCACTATATCTACATTATCGACATTGTATCTACATCATATCATGCATGAGTGTGTGTGCTAGTTACATGATATGAATATTTTACTTCACGATTCATGTGTGCATCTACTTTTGCTTATATGTTTGTATATGTAGAATATCTGCACTATATCTACTTTATCGACATTGTATCGACATCATATCATGCATGAGTGTGTGTGCTAGTTACATGATATAATACTCTTCTTCACGATCCACGTGTGCATTTACTTTTGCTTGTATGTTTGTATCTGTAGTATAACTGCACTATATCTACACTATCGACATTGTATCTACATCATATCATGCATGTGTGTGTGTGTGCTAGTTACATGATAAAATACTCTACTTCACGATTCACGCGTGCATTTACTTTTGCTTATATGTTTGTATATGTAGTATATCGGCACTATATCTACATTATCGACATTGTATCGACATCATATCATGCATGAGTGTGTGTGCTAGTTACATGATATAATACTCTACTTCACGATTCACGTGTGCATTTACTTTTGCTTATATGTTTGTATCTGTAGTATATCTGCACTATATCTACACTATCGACATTGTATCGACATCATATCATGCATGAGTGTGTGTGCTAGTTACATGATATAATACTCTACTTCACGATTCACGCGTGCATTTACTTTTGCTTATATGTTTGTATATGCAGTATATCTGCACTATATCAACATTATCGACATTGTATCTGCATCATATCATGCATGAGTGTGTTTGCTAGTTACATGATATAATACTCTACTTCACGATTCACGTGTGCATTTACTTTTGCTTATATGTTTGTATCTGTAGTATATCTGCACTATATCTACACTATCGACATTGTATCGACATCATATCATGCATGAGTGTGTGTGCTAGTTACATGATATAATACTCTACTTCACGATTCACGCGTGCATTTACTTTTGCTTATATGTTTGTATATGCAGTATATCTGCACTATATCAACATTATCGACATTGTATCTGCATCATATCATGCATGAGTGTGTTTGCTAGTTACATGATATAATACTCTACTTCACGATTCACGTGTGCATTTACTTTTGCTTATATGTTTGTATCTGTAGTATATCTGCACTATATCTACATTATCGACATTGTATCTACATAATATCATGCATGAGTGTGTGTGCTAGTTACATGATATAATACTCTACTTCACGATTCACGTGTGCATTTACTTTTGCTTATATGTTTGTATCTGTAGTATATCTGCACTATATATACATTATCGACATTGTATCTACATGATATCATGCATGAGTGTGTGTGCTAGTTACATGATATGAATACTCTGTTTCAAGATTCACGTGTGCATCTACTTTTGCATCTTCTATTGTATCTACATTTACTCTAGCTCTACATTATATCTACATTACATCCACGTTATAAACACATTATATGCAAATTATATCTGCAATACCTACATAATATCTAGATTATATCTACATACTACCTATCTTTGTATCTACATTAAATAGACATTATGTCCACATTATATCTACATAATATCTGCTTTAATATCTACAGAGATTAAATCTACACTATATTTACGTTTTATCGACATTATATCGACGTAAGTATCATACTCATATGTAATATAGTCTGTGATTTTTTTTTCTAATATGTATGCTTTATATGTTTGTTTTGCACATATAAATACAAATAGAACTGGTGCTTACACAGAATGTCTTCTTTTTAATACTACCATTTTCAATCAGCTAGAACAGTGTATTGATCTATACTGATGTTAAACATTTGTTTAAATATTATTTTTATCTTTTTCATAAGGACAGGTCGTACTCAAATAACTCCCCAAATTTGTACTGCATAGTGTATGTTTATTTAACGAGCTTAAGCCAATCATCATGTAATCAGTTAAGCTCATTGTCCCACCTAGATGTGCTTGCTGAGGTCAGTGCATTGAATCAATTAATGGTGGATGTAAATATTACGCACCATTGAAGTTCAAAGGTGTTAAACTGTACAAATTGCCGGCTGGTTCTTAAGTTGTATCAAACATTCAGGTTGTATTAATTAAAATGTTACGATGTTCCCGTTTTAATGAAAACCTATACAGGATATGCATATGTATATCAAAGGTAACGGAAGGCACGCGTAATCATATCTTAAATGTGACCTCACAGTGACACACCATTTTAAACAGTTCCATTTATTTAAAGATGAATAATGTCCGGACAAAGGTATTGCTCCGATTGTGGTAAAGGATTTGCAAGATCAGACTCATTACACAGACATAAGTCGAGTGGTGTCAGTCAGAATTAACAAACCCAGATAGCGAAGAAATCCAAACGGACAATGATTTCAAGGGTAAGATTAAAAATAATATATTTTCAAAGGTAGTATCCGGACAAAGCGAATCCAATAGCGAAGAGTCAGAGGAAGACTCAGAATTTGAAGAAGAGAAACTGTCTGGAAATATATCGAACCAAGATCACTATATTTGGAAACAGATGACAGATGTTGGATATGATAGACTACAGGAACGGTTCAAGAGAAGACATTGGAGAACCTATAATAGAAAGCGAGACCGAAGACCGAGACGATACAGCTGGCAGTAATATCGATTCAGACAGTTAATGTATGCATGCACAATTATTATTATCATGACACCTTGTAATCTATTTCAAATAAAGTGTTAAAATTAAAGATGATGTGTTTTGTCTTTTATGTTTGATGTGTATCTCTTTCGAAGAGAATCGCATTGCCCCTAATTATGATTATAACACATCGTATAAAAGTTTTACGTCAATTGCCTTAGAAATATAGTTCAATTATATGTGTGTGATAGTGTAACACAATATTAAATAAGACGTGTGCGAAAAGAAATGTATTATTAGTAAAATGTCAAGTAATTAACGTTGCGTTGAGAAAGCTGTCCGGTTCAAGAAAATCAACATTGAATATGCAAATATATACATGTTGTTGTAAGGGATGCGTATACTCTTTCCGGGTAACATAACAGAGCTAGTGAGCTGAACAATATAATTACATGTTTAACACCATACCCAGTACTTACTAACATCTATAGGTAGGGGAGTATTTACATTAACAGTAATGTAATAGAACAAGTATCTAAATGTATACTCATATCAAATACAACTTATATTAACCGCAACACACAAGTACAAATTCATTCCTAAAGTTTGCGACTTACACTGATGATAAATCGAATTACCTTATTGTAAAATAATGTCAAGGTAGTATTTTCGTGGGTATACTACTGTAGACTACAGTATTTATATGAAAAACAAATATTTTAAGACATGGCCTTTATTGCCATCGTTTATAATATTTCTAGCTCTTTGTCAAATAAGTCAGAGGAAACATTTACTTCTAATTCTTTCACATTTACTCCACATTCTTCCACATTAACTTCACATTCTTCCACGTTTACTCCACATTCTTCCAAATTGCTCCACTTTCTTCCATATTACTCCACATTCTTCCATATTTACTCCACATTCTGCCACATTTTTCCACATTTAGTCAACTTTCTTCCACACTTAATCCACTTTTTTCCACATTACATATACTCCACATTCTTTCACATTTACTCCACATTCTCCCATATTACTCTACATTCATCCATTTTTCCACATTTGTCCACATTTAGTGAATTTCTTTCACATTTAATATACATTTTTCCACATTTGTCCACATTACTACACTTCCTTCCACATTTACGTCACATGCTTCCACAAAGCTCCTTTCAACACATGGAGCACCAATCTATGTTAGGATCATTTGGGTGCCAGAAATTATCATATAGGAATCACTTTGTCCGTCGCTTCGCGTCCCGTCGTGTCCCTTTGCTTTATATTATTTATTCCACTAATTAAACAGGCTTCATGTTACACTCCACACATTTTTACACAAGATTCCACACAGCTTTTAATTATTTGTTATTTGACAGATAATAGTTGCATATGTTCTTTTTTTCTTTTATGACGTGAAAATATGTAGTAATAACCTCATAAATGTATACACTACTAATTGTAAGACCGCATAAGGTTACACTCCACTAATGAAATCTGTGTCGCGACTCGTCACGTCCCGTTGCATTGTTTAACAGATAATGTTGCATTGTTGCATATTCGCTTTTCCTTTTTGGTGTGATGTGAAAATACATTATGAAAACCACATAAGGTTACATTCCACTAATTATACAGACTTCGTAATGTTACACTCCACTATTTTTTAAACACGAGTTCACTAAGTTTTTAATTATTTGTCCTGTTATTTAGCAGATAATGTTTTCATATTTTCTGTTTTTTACTTTATGATTTGAAAATCCATAATGAAAACTTCATAAAGTTGCATGCTATGGATTTCAATATATCATACTGTTACATTTGCTTTTCCTTTTTAGTTTGATGTGAAAATACATTATGAACACCACATAAGGTTGCATTCCACTAATTATACAGACTTCATAGGGTTACACGCCACTAGTTTTATATAAGACTCCACATATTTATACCCCCGCCAAACAAGGTTTCGTGGGGGCTATATAATAATCACTTATTAAGTTATTTAGCAGATAATGGTTGCGTGGTTACATATTTGCTTTTCCATTTTGTTATGATGTGAACATAATTAATCCAAATCATATATGGTTCACTCCACTAATTATACAAATATAAGACTTCATTAGGTAACACTCAACTTATTTGTACTTAAGACTTCAGATATTTTAATTATGTGTCTCTTTATTTAAAAGATAATCAGATAATTGTTGCATATTTTCTTTAATTTTTCTTTTTCTTATTTAATATGTGAGATTCCACATTTGCTTTAGTTATTTGTAACTGAGACTCTGCACAGCTCAAACTTCAGAGTATTCCCACTCATCCATATTAAGGTAATGATACCCGATCTGACTGGACACCAATGCGGTAGAGTTAATCACCTTAAAATTATTTGGATTATATTTGTTTTTGTCTCGCCTTTTCGAAGAACAAAAAAGACATATATGTTGCTTTTCCTGCGGCGGCGAAGGCGTTAACATCCAAGTGTTGTTCTCAAAAACTCATCGAAACGTTACAAAGCAAATCGAGGGCTCAACGCAAGACTATGGTAACTTCTTTTTTTCATTTTTTTTAGGAGAAGGAAAAAACTGAATATCTTCCAGAAAAACTTATCTTTATAAAATGCCTTTGAGATTTAAGTTAATAAATAGATTCCTGTCTTATGTATAATAAATAATTTCAAGAACATTTATTAATTTTCAAGTTATCTGAAAATATATCAATTACAATAGTGCTGCCACTGAAAACTGATATCCGCGAATGTATTTAAAAATTGGCAAGAGTAGTGTTATTTGTACTGGTCCTTTGGGACAAACGAGCCCAATATAGGTGGCTTTGAAGTAGAATACCACATAAGCCGGTGCTAGGGGACGTGAGAGGTGTTGTTTCTTTCATTAATTATCATGAACAGACTCAATAAAACCGAATCTGCTGCTTTATTCTCTTATGTGTGTTGTTGCTCCCAAAGGATCACCTTTATCAGTATTTATTACAATAGTCTTGCATGGTATTTTTAATATATTGTTTATACAAAACACATTGTAAGACTATACCAAATAAAATACAAGAACAAACTTATTAATTTTCTTTGTTTAATTTCATTTTAATAACAAATACTGAACACATGTTATGTTGTTACCATGTTTTATTCAATATTATATCAGAAATTGTCATTTTTAAATAATGGTCAGACTGGTAACTTCATTTTTTCAAACTTAACACAAACAAATACCATTTTCATTTGACTTCCACAGATTTAGCATACTAAGATATAAACTTAATAAATATTCATATCAGTAGATATATTATTTATCATTATCTAGACATTGTCCATAATAGTGATGTAATTCTTTGGTGCGTTCAATTTTAGATGAACATTAGGAATATTATTGCTATTGTTTTAATAAAAATATATTACTGATAAATCTCTACAAGTGTATTTAACTTATATTGTGCAGAGCATGCCTCTGATCATTTTGTAAACCCCTATCAGCCTGAACCCTAAAATTGATAAACATTTTAGATTAAAATATCCAAAATCAACTTAAATAGTATGATAAGATCAATAACATTATTTTATCTCAAATAATAATAATAGGCTATTTAATTTGTTTATTTAAATTCTTCCAAGTAAGGAGTGGAATACTAATTATCAAATTTCAACAAATAGTAACACTTTTTATAAAGTTTTATAACCAAATTAGTTTGGTGACAGCAGTTACGGATTTGACCAGTCCTAAAGCATCATAAAATTGAAACCGTTTTAAAAATATGTTGTATTTAGTTGACATTTGCCACACAATGTTCACATATTTATCATTATTATATAACCTATAAATAGACGCGTTTTCATTGGCTAAAATGTAATTTTTTAGAAAAAATATCTAGCGATATTGACCTGTTTTTTTGATATTGACCTGTTTTTTTGATATTGACCTGTTTTATATAATTGTTTTTTTGATATTGACCTGTTTTATATAATTGTAAATTGAGGGTTATATAATAAAACAGTTATGGACTTTTCAGCTGTTATACATGATGTTGATATGTACCAAAAAATCATTATTGACCTCGGCTATCGCCTCGGTCAATAATGATTTTTTTGGTGCATATCACATCATGTATAACAGCTGAAAAGTCCATAATTGTATAATATTATATCATCTTGTTCAAAACAGAGTTATTTCATGACAAATGTTTAAGGAACTCTTAAATTATTTTCAATGGCACGATAAAGCATTACTTTAATATTAAAATAGTTAAAACCGATAAATTAAATGTATTGTCTTTGTACACAAATATTTTTTTTAAAAAAACCCGGCAAACTTCGTAATATAAACAATATGCATGCACTCTTTCCGTTAAACATTAGAGATTATTATATAACCTATAAATAGACGCGTTTTCATTGGCTAAAAAGTAATTTTTTAGAAAAAATATCTAGCGATATTGACCTGTTTTTTTGATATTGACCTGTTTTTTTGATATTGACCTGTTTTATATAATTGTTTTTTTTTATATTGACCTGTTTTATATAATTGTAAATTGAGGGTTATATAATAAAACAGTTATGGACTTTTCAGCTGTTATACATGATGTTGATATGTACCAAAAAATCATTATTGACCTCGGCTATCGCCTCGGTCAATAATGATTTTTTTGGTGCATATCACATCATGTATAACAGCTGAAAAGTCCATAATTGTATAATAAATAGGTATTGAATAAGATGGTGGCGTTTGGCGTTTGGTGTTTGTCTATGATCTTTCTTGTCGTGCCCTTAATGGTTTATTCTCTTGTTGATCTGGCTTCTGCCAAGTCATTGAGTACCTTCATTGTGGCTTTCTAGGCTATTTTGTTTTGGTATTATATTTACACGAGCATATTTGTGTTTTACTTATATTGCCTATTGATAGTGCCTTGTTGGTTAGAGATTAGATCATGCCGGGGATTTCTTTATTTACACTGTCATGTTTTAATGGGATGACAGTAGGGTAAGTGTGAGGTTTGGTGCACCCTAGAACCGGTTTAAACCCCAAGTGGCCTACTTTGCCACTGACCGTTCCAAGGCGGTAGCCCTATTGTCAACCCTTTTGTGTTTGTGATAACGTTTGCATTTATTATTACTTTTGCCTACTTGTTTGTCTGTTTGCGCATTTGTTCCTGTGTTTTGTGGTTGACTGTCCTCCTCTTGAATGCTACTTTCCCTGTCCGATCTTTTTATATTTTTTGAATAAGACGGCTTATTATGTACTCATTGATATTGATATAACATAAACAAGTTCAATATCATATCTTATTAGCCTCAACAAGCACTAAGTATATAACCATGATTTTGACAAAATCAGAATAATTTAATCAGTTATTTTCAATTTGTGCTTGTTCTTTTATTTTGTTTTTTCTTCACGGACAAGTTCTTTGTTTTCTAACATTATGTCTTCGATATGGTACATGTACTTTAAGTTTTTCTTTTTCTGACATATTTTCATAACCTACACAGACATCATATCGGTCCTTTATTGGTTAGTTAAAGGCCAAATTAAATTCAGTGCTGAATATTTTATCATAAACTCCCAATGACACCTTTGCAACCCCTTCACTGTCCCACTTTTCAAAGGACAACCTATACATTTTTGCAAGACTTAGTCCTGCAGGAAGATTTCTGTTACTGTCCTTTCCACAGTAATGGCTCTCAACTGTATTAAAGGATTTGATATAATGTCTTACCCTTTTCTTTCTGATTTGCGGGTGTTCTGTTTGGTCGGGAATCATACCGACCCCGTTGGTCATCTTGGCAAACCCCAATATAATTGTATGTTCAGTTGCATCCATTTGGTCAGTTACCCTTAGTGTTGCCAAGAAGAATGTTTTAAATACCCGAATATTTACCTCTTGGTTGTCGATGGCTAAGTCCAAACAATACAGTGTTGACGAATCTCTGAGCTGTTTGATTTATTGCAAACTCATTAAAATCAAATCCTAGTTACGCTTTGATACTCTCCGCAATAGGATCTGACAACACTGCCTTGGAGGTCACGTCAGATCGACCTTTCATCTATTCAATATTCATGAAACGATTAACTAAATTCAACCAATGAAATCACGCTTTTCATTTGCACACTTCAGATGATGTTCGAGTGAACTGAGCAAACGAAAATCCGCATAAAACACATATATCGAACAAGATCGATTGCACGATAAGTTCAAAGAAATGCACTAAATAGCATGTTTGCTTTACAGCAATAATATGAGAAAAAAAATCATAGGCGCCGTCAAATTTTTTGAAAACATACAGAACATTATACTACAGAGATCATTAAATTGCAACATTCGGTTTTCTATATAGTAGGTATCAATATATTTGGCACGGTAGCGCAGTCGGTAGCGAGGTAGACAATTATTAATACGCACGTAGACAATTATTATTACGCGCGAGTGTAATTTTAGTTTAGTGTGGGTTATGAGTCCAACCCTGTGAAGCGGTACCGTAATTCATTTTTTGTACTGCAATTGAATTCCGTCAAACAATCTTTGGTTTTATTCAGCAGATGTTCAACAATGGTTGATGTGTAATGTTTGTTAACGCAAATTTGTTTCAATACCGAGCGTAGACTGCTCCATAGCGTTTGATTGAAAGCCACATGCGCACTGAAGCAGCCTATACCAAACATTTTGAAGGCTAAAATCTGATTGGCTAATCGTAGGGTCAATCTGACGGGACCTGCAATGCAGTGTTGTCAGATCCTTAGTAGTGTAAAGTATCGTAGCGTGATAAAGGATCTGATTTTAATGAGATTGGATTGTCTGTTATTTGTTTCTTTTAAATTGAATATTTGTCAACAAATTGTCTCCAAGTCTCCAAAAGGTGTGAAAAATGTGCTCTCGGTCCCCTTTAGAAATATTGTTCTTACATTTAAATTAACATTTTTGACCGCAACCTTCCTTCATTAATGTTCCACTACGTGTTTTCCCAGTATACAGAGATGTGTAACTTAAGCCCGAGTTTCGATTTTGTTTTGAAATATTCTTTTTCATTTACATGTAGTTGGATCCCTTTTCTCTTCCTACTCTTTGTACCTATGTCATTACCTAACTTTCCGTTTCTTGAATGTTCTGGTTCGTTATGTGACTCAGACTGAACTGTATCAGTGCTATTACTCCCCTGACTATGAGAATAGTGCTACCACCACAATGACTATGTGACCTGGACTGAACTGTATCAGTGCTACCACCCTTTGACTATTTGACACGGACTGAACTGTATCAGTGCTACCACACCCCTCAATATGTGACTCAGACTAAACTGTATCAGAGCTATCACCCTCCTGACTATGTGACCTGGACTGAACTGTATCAGTGCTACCAGACTCTGACTATGTGACATGGACCGAACTGCATCAGTGCTTCCTTCCTCCTGACTATGTGACCCGGGACGAACTGTATCAGTGCTTCCACCCTCCTGACTATGTGACCCGGGCAGAACTGTATCAGTGCTAACACCACCTGACTATTTGAAACGGACTGCACTGTATCAGTGCTACCACACCCTTGACTATGTGACTCAGACTACACTGTATTAGTGCTTCCACCCTCCTAACTATACGACCTGGACTGAACTGTATCATTCCTACCAACCTCTAGACTGTGCGACTCCATGTCATTAACACGAAACTTTTCATCAGCAGAAGTATTTAAACCTTTACCATTTGTCAACATGGTTTTACGAACTCTTTTGACTTATCATGTGGCCTTTTCCTTTTTGACTTATACTTACCTTCTGTTTTGGGATTTATTGTTAGGCTTTCAAAAATGAAAACCAGTCTGTATATACATGCCTTTTAATTCCATTTCTTCTTAAGAAAATTTCTTCTTGTAAAATATCAAAAACCTTGGTCACAATCTGACCTTCACCATTGAAGCCATTTTTTTTATATTTTAATATATTTATTTTATATTTCTTAAATAGATAAACTTTATTAATACAGAAGACCAAATGGCCTATCAGTATACAATACAAAAATACACATACTATTTAAAATTAAACAGTCAATGGTTTGCAGTCATCAATTTTAACAGTATTACTAGTATGTAGTATATTCATTTTTGTCCAACTGTAAATACATGTTTGTTATTTTCAAATATATATTGATACATATAATCGTTATCACCTTATATTTTCTTATTATCTTAAGGTAAGGCTTACATCAAAATAGAAAAGTAAATGACTTTTCATATCAGACAGATATGTCATTTGACATTATATGATAAATAAACAAATAAGAGGAGGAATTCTCCTATGTTATATCCTAAGTTTCGTTTCTTTTTTGAAAGCTTTTAAAAATAAAAATAGCAAGATTTCTAACAATTTTAACATTTTTTGATTGCAACAATTCTATGAATTTGGGTATATTTGGCCTTTTTCAATAAAACTTTTTAATATACACCTCTTTAAAATCATGATAAAGTGGACATTCTAGTATAAAATGAAATTCGTCCTCTAAAGAATTACAAAGTTTACATTTTCTTTCTGATAGTGGTATTTTTGAAGGTTTGTGCCACCTTCCAGTCTCTATTTCAAGTTTGTAAGATGACACTCTAAGTCTAGTTAATGCTAATCTAAATTTGTTGATAGTAACGTTATCTTAGTAGGGTTTAAAACTGAATTCCGACAATAAAATGTAACAATTGGCTCTAGTTGAATTCGATAAATTTTCGTTCCATTACTGTACAAAAGTATCATTTAATCTCTGATTAAATAGAGAAAGACAACTATTTACATTTCCCACCCCTTGCAAAAACAATGCATCATAAAATCCTAATCTTTCATGAACATTTGTCACAGTTCTAACCCAAGAAATCTTATTTGGATATTTGTCTAAGTCTGCTAACAGTGTATTATATGCAACTTTAATATATTTTAACTCATTGCATTTCAAAAGTTTAAACAAATAACGAATAATAGCTTTCATTATATATTGTTGTAATGTAGTTTTTCCTAACTCTCCAAATAAAATCGTTTTGAGTTTGAAAATTTACTCCTAATAAATGTTTACAAAATTGTAAATGAACTCGTTTGATTACTTTAGCCTCTGAAAACCCCCAAACTTCAGCTCCATAGTTCAAAATAGATGAAATTAGTTTATCAAATAAATCTAACATATGACTCACAGATATATCATGAAATTTATACACATACGATTTTAATTTGTATATTGCTTTGAGTGCTTGTCGTGGTTTTCTCTGAAAGACCCACCAGTTGTAAAAACTATCCCTAAATATGTAAATTTGTTAATGTCAAGTTGTGAGCCATTATAGATAAAATGTATATTTCTGCTATTTCTGCCACCTTTTTTAAACACCATAACGTTTGTTTTATTCTCATTTACTGTAAGTTTCCATTTTCATTTAGTACAATAATCATGCAAAATATTTAAACCATCCTGTAAACCGCTCTCGTTTTCTGAAAAGATAACTATGTCATCAGCGTAAAGAAGTAAACATAACTTTAACATACCCATATCAATTCCCGTAAATCCTTTTAAAATAAAAGTTTCTTCAAGGTCATTCAGATACATGAACAACAAAAATGGTGACAGACATTCACCCTGAGCGACTCCCAGAAAACATGTATTAGTAGGGTCAATATAGCGCCAAAATGCCCCAACCTCAAAAAAATTGCAAAAGTTTGTTTTATGGTGGTTTTATGTTAGGATGGGTCTAGTCTACAACATACTAAAAGTTCACCAAAATTCGAGCGTGGGAAAGTCACCAATTTCGATGATGACTTTTATCGATTTTAAGTCATTTTCCATTAAAATGTGAAAACTTCAGAAAGCCATAACTCAGTCAATTTTCATGATAGACCAATGAAACTTGCATATTTACCTAGGTTTTCAGGGTCAATCTTTCATACAAAAGGGTTCTCAGTGATGTTGAACAGCCCCTTATACTATATCTGGGTGAACCCTACCCCACAATCTTGCCGGTTCCGGGCCCACCGCCAACATTAGTTTGGAACATGTAATCTATATGTCTAAATTATTTAAATACCAATGCTCTCTCTTATTATTATCTTATTTGCAGCTTCAGCCATCCATATCACTATGACTACAGTGCTGCCATCTTCATTCATCTTTATAACATTTAAAAACAAAAGAAAGATTTCAATCATGATAATAGTGTGACATAGCATTTACACTACTTTATCTCTCACATGAACTTTTCTAGAACATACAGGTAAAGCCCAATACGACACTTGCAACTTGGTTCTAATTAGAAAAGAAGCCATAGATCTATCTACTGAAGCCATGTGCTTGACCTGTATATGGGAAGCCAAATCCCCAAGAATCTTAATGCTTGATGGTTGATATCTAGTCGGTTAGGCCCTTGAATCTTTCCCAGCAAACTATATTCACTCTGTAGGCGTATCTTACATGTTTTCTCAAACCTACTATTATATTTTCAGGGTAGAATATGAGCTCAGCAAGCAAAGAAACCTGTCCTCTATGCGAAAGAGATTTGGATTGTGAGGAGACAGTGGTTGTTCGAGAGAAAGGAGCTGAAGGTATCAACCGTGCTAGCATCGAAAGAGGTGTCAACGTCAGGGTTGAAGCTGGAACTAGTGTTCACAAAACATGTCGGTTTTACCACGTAGACAAAAAACGCATTGCTAGTGCCTCTAACAAGGACGATTCTGCTCTGCCTGTAAAAAGAAGCGCTCGTGTTTCTCTGGGACCATATGACAGTAAAACGCATTGCTTTTTCTGTGCAACTGATGCTACGAAAATAGACCCGAAACGAAGCAGTGAAGATACCGTGTACCATGTAAGGACAGATGATTTTGTTCAAACGATATTGAATCAGTGTAAAATAAGGAAGGATGATTGGGCCATTGCTGTTCAAAGCCGCATCGAGTACTTTGGTGGCGATCTTCATGCAGCAGACTGTGTTTACCACCAGTCATGTAACGTCAATTTTCGCACAATGCGAGGCATTCCAAAACAGTTCACATCAGTTGACTCCGCCAAACGACGAAAATGTGGACGACCAAAGGACAGTGATCAGGATGAGGCATTTGAAACGGTTTGTGTATTCCTGGAGGAAAACGATGAAGAACAGCTAACGATATCGGACCTTGTCGCTAAAATGGGAGATTACTTGCGAGACAGTAAATCAACAGCGTATGGAAATCAGTACCTCAAGGAAAAACTGATAAGACGATATGGAAACTCTATATTCGTGACCGAGGGTCGTAGTGGTGTCAAAAATATTGTGACCTTCAGGGAAAAAACCTGTAACATTCTTCGTGATTACTACAATTTACCTCGGGAAGACGACGAGGAAGCACAGAAACGAGCGATCCTCCAAACTGCAGCAAAACTCATCAAAAGCGACATCAAGACAACCGTTGAACCAATGGGAGATACATATCCAACTCTGGCTGAACTGAAACTTACGGCAGCATTGGCTTTTATCCCTGCAAGTTTGCAATTCTTGCTGCAGCATCTGTTTGTTGGGAAGGATACGTCCACACAGGTTGCTGGTATCGGACAAGCTGTTGTTCAAGCAGTGCGTCCAAAAGCTGTAATTGCGCCTTTACAACTTGGTCTCGCTGTCCAACTGCATCACTTGTATAGGTCACGTTTCTTGATCGATAGTCTGTCAACCATGGGGTTTGCTTCAACTTACTCCGAGGTTCAAAGGTTTGAAGTGAACGCGGCATGTTCACTTGCTCCGGATGTGTTGGGTAGTGACATGGACGTTCTTGATCACTGCCTGTTATTTGCCGGAGACAACGTGGATCATAACATTATTACGTTGGACGGAAAGGGTACCTTTCACGGGATGGGTATGATAGCCGCTATCACACCAGGGAAGCAAGCTACACACGGCATTCCTAGACAGAAAATGGCTGACTTGAAACTTGTCGAAATGACAAATATTGATATCATAGATTACCGCTTCGCAAAGCATGTCAACCGTAACATTGAATTTCAGTCTCTCCCAAACACCACATCTCATGATGTCTTTGATCGCAAAGTGGACATTTGCTGGGAAATGTCGTTTCGTTTCCACCAGAGCACTCCAAGCTGGCAAGGCATGATGCATCTACTGCACAAGGAGTGTGAGTATCCAGGAAAGTCCTCGGTACAGTTTCTCCCAATGATCGACATGAACCCAGGAGACAAAACCTGTATCTTGTCTACCCTAGATTACCTATGCAATCTTTCGTCAAAACACAACATGCCGACTGTCATTACCTTCGATCAACCACTATTCTGGAAGGCGTCTGAAATAGCGAATGCAGTTGCAGATGATAGTCCAATCAGGAAGGTGGTGCTATTACTTGGCAGCTTCCATACCTTCATGAACGTGCTGGGTGCCATTGGTACTTTGATGGATGGTAGTGGACTCAAGGAGATCATGGAGACAGTGTATGGTGAAAATGCCGTCTTACACATGATGAGTGGAAAGGCAGTGCAACGAGCGTTCCGTGGCCACCTACTGGTGGATCAGTGTCTTACACGTCAGATTGTAGCTAAAATTGTGGAGGATGACCCTAGTTTTCAGGACCACGTGGATGAACTTGAGAGACTGTACACATTGTTGGAAACTGGCGAAAGTGACTTGGAGTCTGTGTTGGAATCAGATTGTGTTCACAGGATTCACGACGCTCTAACTCGGAAAAAGGACGAACTGGCAAGGACCTCCAAAACCAGCAAACTGTGGGTAAACTATCAGCACATGCTAGGTATTGCTAGGGCACTCGTTGCAGCTGATCGAATGGGGTCTTGGGAGATGCATATCAGTGCCATTTCAGCTTGCCTGCCAATATTCGCGGCCGCTGGCCATCCCAACTATCTGAAGTCCGCTCGTCTCTATCTCCAGAAGATGTATGCGTTGAAGGATGACAACCCTGAAGTACATCAGAAGTTCCAGTCTGGGTTTCACGTAATCCGACGCAGCAGCCAATACTGGGCTGGCCTTGGCTCTGATCTAGTGATCGAACAAACTCTAATGCGCTCACTAAAAAGCCAAGGGGGGCTAACGCGAGGAAGCGGGATGTCAGAGCACCAAAGGACAGTTTGGGCTATGTCCTCAACTGTGTCATCTGCCTACAACCTGGCTATGCAAGAACTCACCGCAAGTTGTTACACCACCAGTGAACAGCATAAGGAGTTGTCTGCCTCTAGGGTGAACAGAGATGAGGCAGACATGGGTAAAGTTGCAGAAAAACTAGACAGCTTTACACCGTTTTCAGCTGATGAGTCATTACGGTGTGTTATCACAGGGATCATAGCAAATGGAGACGTCAATGTGCAGGATCTTTTCGATATCGGAAAAGACATTGTAAAAGCGATGGACGGACAATCAGTTTTTACCTTCTCCCACAAAAGGAGTTTAAAGGTGAAGACTCTAGCATCCAGCAAGAAAGTGAAAGTTTCTGAGGATCGTACTATTGACCCAGCGCTCTTGTTCCAGAGGTTTCTAGTAGTCTCGCAGACGGGCGAACTTCGGCTAGATGACGTCATGTCCTATGAACTCTGTCCTTACCCGATGTCTTTGTTCGAAGCAAAGGACATATTGCGTCCTCCAGACAAACCGCAGCTGGCAGAAGCTATCAGAAACTATGTTAAGACCAAATCAGACAATGCTGTGACACAAACTGTCCCAGTCACAGATCACTATGTACTAGATGGAGGATCTCTTCTTCACCGCTTGAAATGGACGGAGGGGAGCACCTACAGTTCGATTGCAGACGATTACGCCTCATTCACTGTCAAACACTATGGGAAAGCGACTGTCGTGTTTGATGGTTATGAGGTTGGGCCTAGTATAAAGGATGGTACTCATCAGCGTCGAACTCGAAAGCTGAATGCAAACAAGGTGAACATTACAGAAGTGACAAAATTTGTTGGGAAAAAGGAGGACTTCTTGTCCAATGAGACAAACAAGCAGACACTTATCCATATGATCATGGAGCGAATGCGGCAGAGAGACTGTGACGTGCTTCAAGCAGAAGGAGATGCGGACGTTGAGATTGCAAAGGCAGCCATCAACATGTCTGCTTTCAGAACGACCACGCTTATTGGAGAAGACACAGATCTTCTTGTTCTCTTGCTCCACCATGTAGTCGTGTCCAAATGTTCTGGTCTATATTTCCGCTCAGACAAGGCGAAGTTAAATGTCTACAATATCAAGGTACTCAAGCAGGTGCTTGGAGGAGCAGTTTGCAATGACTTGTTGTTTGTGCATGCCTTCACTGGATGTGACTCGGTCTCCAGGATATTCGGCATTGGAAAGAAGTCGGTGTTTCAACGGATCATCAACACGTCCAAGAAAGAAAAAGTCATCAACGACTGTTCAAAAGCTTTCTCTCTTCCAAAGCAAAGTCCGGATGTTGTGGAAGCCAACGGTTGTAGGGCAATGGTGGCACTGTTCAATGCAGATCAGAAAGACTCCCTGGCATCTATCAGGTACAATATGCTCTGCAAGAAAGTTGCAAGAGCTAAGACTTTCGTCACACCTGAACGACTCCCACCAACCACCTCGGCTTGTAAATTTCATTCCTTGCGGACCTACTACCAGGTTATGGAGTGGATGGGCTGTAGTGAGGAAATGGATCCATCTGAGTGGGGATGGAGGGTAGAAGGGGACAAACTTGTTCCAGTGATGACAGACAAAAGCCCTGCTCCAGATGTACTTATTCAGATGATTCACTGCAACTGCTCGGGACGATGCAATGTCCTTAGGTGTACCTGCAGAAAGCATGGACTAGAGTGCACCAGTGCATGCGGACATTGCCAAGATGGCAACTGTGACAATATGACAAATGATCCAGTGATAGAAGACGATGATGTGTAAAGTTGTGCGAACATGCTGGTTAAAATGATGTGAAATTAGAAGACTGCTCGTTTATCGATTAGGACGGCGTTATAATAAGAGATATGGGGTAGGGGTACCCCTAGATATGGTATAAGGGGTTAATCAACATCACTGAGAACCCTTTTATATGAAAGATTGACCCTGAAAACCTAGGTAAAGATGCAAGTTTCATTGATCTATCATGAAAATTGACTGAGTTATGGCTTTCTGAAGTTTTCACATTTTAATGGAAAATGACTTAAAATCGATAAAAGTAATCTTCAAAATTGGTGACGTTCCCATGCTCGAATTTTGGAGAACTTTTAGTATGTTGTAGACTAGACCCATATTAACATAAAACAACCATAAAACAAACTTTTGCAATTTTTTTGGGGTAAATTATATATTGACCCGTCTATATATGCTTCGCTCAACTGATTCTCATATTTAACACGTGATTTTACATTTTTGTACATAGATTTAATAACTTCTAAGATATTTCCCCTTACCCCAGTCTTTATGAGTTTATACCATAATATATATCTTGCAATAAAATCAAAGGCTTTGGTAAAATCAATAAAGGCGACATATACTTTTTTGTTATCATTCAACAAATGGAATATTACACCGTGTACAATAAATATATTATCAATAGTTCCCATATGTTTTCTAAAACCAGCTTGTGCTTCTATATAAAATTGATATTTATCCGCCCAATCGTTTAATCTATTGTTTAAAATCCTTGTAAAAAGTTTTCCCAAAGTACTAAGTAAAGATATGCCTCTATAATTTTCCGGTTTATTAACATCCCCCTTTTTGTGCAATGGTATGACATAACCTTCTGACCATTTTTCTCGGAAATACCCTATGTCTAAGATTTTGTTGACCAATTTACTTAAATAACCAATTAAATAGTTGATCCCATACTTAAAAAATTCGTTAATGACAAGATTTGGCCCTCGTGAACGTTTTTTTTTTTTTTTTATCAAACTCCACTTTTTTTGTTTCTAATATTTTTTTATATTCAGTTCGAGCTTTTGTTAAACTGTGTCTGTTTTCATCAGTTTTTTTAATTATAAAATAGTTTAGTTTTTCATAAAATTCGCACTGCTTTTATTTACATGTCGAATTATACCATGGTTGAGTATTCCAATCGGAATTGCAATTTATATCGTTAATTTTCTTTTTAAATGAATGACCACACGTATCATCGAACATTTTATTAAAACTAATAATGTTGTTATCAATTTCGTTTTCGGAAGAAACGGTGTTTAGACTGTCTTCAATACTATTAAGATTATTTTTAAAAAGGTTCGTGCCAAGCATTTCGTTGAATAAACACGCTTTATCATGTTTATCGTTATTCCATTTATAGGAGTATTCAACATATTCTAAATCGCATTGACTTTCACAATTTACATATCCATGCCATCCTTTGTTTGTTGCCAAACTGTGTCATACAGAAGATCATTAAAACGAATGACCAAACGTAAACTTGAATATTTTATAATAAAACATGTTTAAGCTCGCATACCCCATACTTCTGATTCTCTGACTCATTTTCATTAAGTGCATAGTATTCAATTCATTGTGGTTTATTTGTTTCCATCTCCTATTCATACATCTCCTTTTACATATAATTGCGTAGACAAAAAAAATAATTGATAAATTTGTGTTGACAAATTATGTATTATGCAGGGATGGGCCGTTGCTAATGTTGTGAACACTTGTTATTGTGGTTCAACGCAGTTGTATAGTTGGCAGTAAAATACTACGTTTATCTACTTTTTATTTACGTTTATCTACTTTTTATCTACTTTTTATCTACTTTTGTACATACGTTATATCTCCATGATATCTACATTAAATTTACTATTATATTTTGTGTTTGTTTGGTTGTATGGTGTGTTACGTCATTTTCAACGCATGTAAGGTGATATATGACGGTCGATTTGTTTGTGGTTAAGGCAGACCACCCACGTTTCCTGGGCAGAACAAGCACTGTACACATCCCGACATCCGTAAGAATCGACACATACAAGTCGTGCTCCCAGTGGGATTGGAACCCGCAACGGTGAGAGGCGAGAAGGTATGAAACGCAACACCATTAACCCCTCGGCTACGGATCATATCTACATTATACAGCATATACGGCATAATATCGACCTTATATCGACAAAAGAAGTGTCATACGCATATGTTATATGGTCTATGCCTTTGTTCGTATATTATGCTTGATTTAAATTGTGTTTAAGAAAACAGATGCTTACAAACATGTCTTCTTTTTTAATACCACTATTTTCAATCGGTTAAAACAGTTTATGTTAAATAGTTTGTATTGTTTAGCGAGCTGATGAAATGACGTTGTCCGCCGTCGTCCGTCCATCATCAGCCCGTTTGTCGCCTTCATTAGCTAATTGATGTGAACTCAATAACTGTATTTAAAGCTGTGTTTCGTTTCAATAAGATCTATACAAGTTCGACAATGATCAAACGTCAGTGGCACTGATTATTTAAAAAAAATACCACAGTTCAGTATGTGTTAGAAATATCACAATATGTCTTTTAATGCGACGTGATTCACAAACCTCGTAATATATTATCGCAATAAATGATCAATCGAATTTATGTGTCCACTATCAGCTTGCAACGCACTGCATGTTTACTCGTAACCACTTTGGCTTTCTGTTTGAGTGTGAGAAGTCCCGACATAGCGTGGACCTTATGATGACCCTATGATGACCATGATGACCCTATGATGACTCTATGATGATGTCCTAACAGGGATGGTACCGTTTAATGTTAGACTTCGATATTGTCTTGGCATGCCCTTTACGGTTTATTTTCTTGTTGCTCTGACTTTTGTCAAATCAATGAGTACTAGCTTTATACCTTCTTATACTTTTATTTTGTTATATCCATATACATTATACAATATCATCTTTGTGTTTGCTTATACTGCATATTAAAAATACATTGCTTTCTAGATGGTATAGCCTGACATGGGATTTTGTTATTTACACTATACTGTATAATTGTGAAGACAACACGGTAAGATTGAAGTCTGGTGGACCCTAGCACATGGTTTAAACCCACAGCGGCCCGTTTGCCACTGACCGTTACATCTCGGTACCTATATTGTCAACCATTTTATGTTTGTGTTCTCATTAAGTATGTTCACTATCTCTATGAACTGCATGCGTGTATTTGCTGGTACTGATACATTATATGAATGCTGCACTTTCTACCTTTTGCATCGTAATTTATATATGCATTTGTATCTACATTTGTACCTACATTTGTATCTGCATGTCTTTCTACATTTGTATCTACATGTATATGTACATTTGTATCTACCTTTGTATATGCATTTATATGTACATTAATATGTACATTAATATCTACATGTGTATCTACATGTGTATCTACATTTGTATCTACATTTATATCGACATTTGTATCTACATGTACATTTGTATATACATTTGTATATACATTTATATCTACATCTGTATCTACATTTGTATATATATATATGTATATACTTTTGGATATACATTGATATCAACATGTGTATATACAGTCATATGTACATTGCTTATATACATTTTACCGACGTAAGTATTATACTATGTTATAGTGTGTCTATATTCTTTCTAATGTGTCTGCTAAAACGGTTGGGTTTACTTTTGTCAAAATTAAAAATATGTTCACAAACATGTATTCTTTTGTTGTTTTGTTGTAACCCCTTTTTCAATCAGCTAAATAGTTTGCATTTGTTAGAGAGCTGATGCGATGTCAGGAATGTAATGCGATGTCATTTAATGGTGTATTCATTAAAGGCGTTGTTATACGTCCAGAAATCCATAATGCGAATCGTCAAACACACTTTAGAACAATATGTAAACTATGTAACTCTCCGTGAACTATCTTATAATACTAACAATAATACAACTTACATCTTAGTAGTGTCGTATACAAGTCAATTAGCGTTTGTTTCATTATCGTTGAATATCTGGACCTCGTGGAGATCGTAACTTTGTGGGAGCTACTTACATATTGACCTCTCGTACGACAGTGCCCTCACGCGAGATTTAGAGCTGTCAGAACAAAGTCAAAGATTTGTATACAATATTAGAAAAGATGCGTTTCAAACAGATAGAAAATATTCAGGTCAAAATAGAAGTACCTTATTTCTATGTATTTTCACTATCTCAAAATATACACCTCAGGAAAATCCCCATACTTTAGTTTTTTTTCATTAAAACACACATTTTATAATGGTCGTCTGTTTGTGCATGAGTGACGTCATAAACTTAAATTATTTAGGTCAATACTTTTACATTTTAAGTTTTGCAGTAACAGTTAAATAAGCTTAAACAATGAAACTTAAACGTTTTTGAGCCTGTTTATACAGACACTTTTTATACTCTGTGACACATACATCTTAAAACTTTGCACTATATTGCACTTATTTTTAATTCAGGATAGACGAGTAATAAATATACACATATACTTTAGTCTATTTCACACTTTACTGTGTGGGTGTGGGGTCGTGGTGGGATGTGGTGGGGGTGGGGTGTGGGGGGTGTAGAAATTACAACATTATCTGGGTTTCGAAGTTACGTAATTGAAAGAAAATTCGTACATGATATCTGAGTTTTTTCTGTTACATTAACTCCAATTTCAGTAAAAACACAATCATAAATATTTAATGAAATGTTGTCGAGCATGTAAGTTAGGATTATTTTTACAGTTTCCTCATCACATGACCTTAGCAAATGTCGCAGATACAATTTTTGGAGTAAGGTTAACATTATTTGATGTGTTTAATTAATAGATAAAGGACCACTGTAAAAGAGGAGTAACATTTTTAATATTGTATTATCCTGTTGATAAGCAGCAGTCACGTGACCGCTTAGATCCACGAACTCCGGGTATTCAGGGGTATATTAACTAATTAAGATAAACTATTAAAGAGGACACATTAATAATGTCAAGTATGATCACTTCAATGTATAGATACTAAATACATTATAAGTAGCATATTAAAACTAAGATAAAACCTAAAATCAATGTTAGTTTTAACCAATCGGTAGCAAAAAAGAAGTCATAATTCATATAAAATAAATGCAAAATTAGATTCAGTGATAGTAACCCCACCTCACCCCCACCCACCCAAACTCACACACGTTCATACTGTGACTTCCGATGACTCATCGCAGTACTTCACGTCACGGTATTTTTCCAAGATTCGACCCTGAACATAATACACATACTCCCAGAGATTGTCCGGTTATTAAGAATCCCCTTTAGTCCATAACTCATTTTGTCTCGTACGGCACGCATGGAAGCTACGTTGTACATTTTCAGGATAGATTCGAAACATTTTTTTGACGAAAAAATGTATTGGACAAATACAGACGATTAACCTAATACACACGTGGACACATTAACTGTTGTTGTGGACTCATCATGGTTGTTGTTTCTCCACGAATCCATACACATATAGTCGTGCCTAAAACTGAAACATTCCTTTCTTCGTTTAGTGTTTGTCTCAAACATATTATTACTACTCCTGGATTGTATCGTATCTCATGGAAACTGAAGCCCTAGTACTTCGGACATCACTTATTGACCACGGCTTCACGCATACGGGACAAAATGATACCACCCGTTGTTTCGACTGTAACGCATCGAAGGTGGTTTAAACTTTGAGAAAACCGATCCCGTAATAACCCAACATGTTGCTTTCTCGATATCAAGATTGAGATTCGGTTAATTACACAGTTCGGACGCCCTGATTCGTTCAACCATTGAGTTATGGGTAATTTTTTATACATATGCATGCGCGTTATTCACAATACATAGTCAATCATTTCTCGCGTTAGATTTGGAAGCTAACGTTTACAAGTTAACAAAGGGAAGCCAAGGACAACATGAAGTAACATTACCGCTATTAAATATATCGGTATCTTGATTATTGAGAGTTCTGACAATCTAGGAAACAGGGAAAATAATTATCAAAATCGAATGATAAACACGGAAGATACGACCATTTGAAGTTTATTTTTCTGAACTGGATATAGTATCGATCACCCCAGCCATATATCCACCTTTTCTGAGCAAACATTATAGCTGAGTATGTGGTCGTTTGGGTGACCGAGACTAAAATGCATATGGAAGCCGCCATTTTGAGAAATATGACCTATAACTATTTATTGATTATAAAAAAGAAAATCACAGCAACTGTATGAACAATAGGAATACTAAAGTATTATAGGTTATTGAATTTGTATGGCTAAATATTACTTGGAACGAGTTGTTTTGGCAAAGGACGACGAGCTTGCGAGTCGTCCTGCGCCAAAACAACGAGTTCCGAGTAATATTTAGCCATACAAATTCAATAACCTTTTTATTGTATACTTTCATATTGTTTTCAATCAATGTTAATTGTATGACTATTACATTGTATTTTTGTTATTTATATAGCTTTTGATGGAATTCCTGTCTTGTCATTCAGTTTCATTTTGTGTGGATGATTATTTTGCGCGAAAACGACGTCGACGTCGAATGACGTCATTGAAAACAACAAGCGATTTTCTAAAGTTTGTTTACCATTCGATAACGTTAAAAACAGTGGGTGAGTGACCATTTCAATTATTTTATCAATTTCTGCCATAAAAGGTTGAACAATAAAAACACGTATTTTGTTGTTGACACTATAGAAAGGATTCCGTTATTCTATTTGAAAGTAGTTCCTTATTTCTATTTCGCGGCTCTTAACAAGCACGAGAAAAAGTTCTCGTGCAATATCAATGTGTGCAATATCGTAGAATATTGCACACTTAGCTCAATGCAAACTAAACGGGACAATATGAAAGTATACAATACAATGATATATTATATCATCAGTCAAGGATGTTGCATTAATGTTCAGTGACGGTCCTGGCTTTACATTATATTTATTAATATTCCATACGTCACAGTTGTTAAGCGGCTCCCATATCAGTTTAGAACAATATTTGCAGATTTCGTAGTAAACTAGTGTAGCCCTTGTCGTTCTATATGATAGCGTGTTACAAGTTATAACTTTTAATGTTATATGATAAGGTAAGATGAATCTTTTTTGAGAAAAATATGTTTAAAATGAAATAAATTATTATGCTGTGATGTCGCTTTTGTTACATACTAGTTTATGTATCATCATACTGAGACAAAACATTCCAACCTTTATCTATTTTTATCAACGCCATGTTAACCAGTAAAGCGTCCACATACTCTATTTGGGAATTCTGCTCTACATAACTTGTATATTTGCAAAGAAAAGTGTAGCGTCTCCGTGACCGAGGGATTAACGACGTTGCGTTGTAAGCCTTCTCGCCTCTCACCCCAACGGGTTCGAATTCCACTGAGAGCTCAACTTATAAGTGAGGAAGTGTCGATTCTTACGGATTGCGGGAGGTGTACAGTACTGATTCTACCCAGGAAAAGTGGGGATATGACTCCACCACAAATAAATTCGACCGTCATATAACCTTACATGTGTTGATAATTACGTAAAACACCATACAAACAAAAGTACAGGTCAGTATTAAATTGAATGTCAGTATTAAATTGTATACAGCACATGTTACATTTTTCATTCTGATTGGATCCTACGATTATGCGTGTGGGCATCCTCATAAAGAGGAATTAAATGTTTTTAACAGCTCATCAACAGTTCTATAGGTTATTTCGGGCATCCACAGAGAGATGGGGCTGACCGACGGCTTTACGAACATGTTTTGCCCCATAACAATGGTGTCACTGAGCCTTCAACGCGGGACCCTCCAGATTTCAATTCCATATTGCTAATTATCCTTCACCTCTCACTCTTATGCAGTGCTAACGGAACGTAAAATCCGATTACGTTTCATTTTAATACAAAGAAAGAAGATTATTATATCAGTCTCTTAAACTTTACTGCAATACACCCAGCCTTTATTATAAAACGGCGAAGTGGTGCGTTCAATTTGGGTATATAACAAAAGCGATGTTTGTAATATGCTGAAGCGAAAAAGAAACGCGACACGGGAATTCCCGCTATATATAGTATATACGGCACACTTAATTTCATATATATTCTAAAGAAATATACGAGAGGCGCCCCACTTATATTTGAACACTTTTGTTTAAGGTGGGTTTTTTCAGCGGAAGTGATTGTCATAAAAAATACGTGATTTAATGATGTGAAACTGTCATTTAGAACGTATGCATTTAAAAATAATATCCAATTTCACGCGGTCCTTTTTAAATTGCATTTTGAATAAGGTGTACACCATTTTTTAATTTGAAGCCTATATGTTGCTGTTGCCGTGGAGTTTTACCTTAAACCAAATAATTGCACTAAATGCATATCATAATTGTTTAAACCTGTGTTTATAATTTAAATATGATCGTATGTTTTATTTTAAGACAAAAATATAGATGCTGATTTAAAAGCTCGACTATTTATCGCAATATTAAAACATTGACAGATAACAGGAAAATTTGCTCCTGTGTTACTGATAATTTTATAAATTAACCAAAATAACTGTTTTAATCATATTTTGTGAAATAAAAACATGAACAGTTATTGTTGATGTATATCATATATGTATATTGTATACCTTATAAAGATATATTTGGTAAACAAATATATTATTTTTATCATTATTTGCAAATGTGTGTGTTTTGACCCTAACTTTTAAGTTATATATTTTTCTATCTTTTCTTCGGAGAAACTTATGAAACTTGTTTTTTTATAGCGGAGGAAGTCACAAAAATGCCTGCCGTTAATGTTTTGAACTAGACGCTTTCGTAAATTTAGTCATTTTCATACTTGAATTTCATGTTAATTTTCGCTAAAATCTTGAAAATCGACAAATTAAAAAAAAATGCATATTACACTTTTCTACGTTCAGGCATGGACATATAGGATTACTATAACCTTTAACGATATTTTAAAAGCATTTGTTTTAAAAGTTGTACTGCAGTTATTTTTATAATTGACGATTTTTGCTTCAAAATGTCATTTTTTACCCATTTTCAAAAATGCGGATGCAGCAAGATTAGGAAGCACATAATAGTGCATGTCATAATGTTTCATATCGAAGGAATCATTAGACTTGACATTACAATCAACATATTCGGCGAGAATTTCAAGATAGTTGATTCAGTTACACAATAAAAGTGTTCAAATATAAGTGGGGCGCCTCTCGCATAACTATATATAACTAAATATTGCATTGAAAACATTGACTGCTTAAGATACACATACCTGACATTTTATAATAATGTCTTTAGTGGTACAAATGTTATGAAACAAAGCAATTTTCATGATTATATCACACTTTGGCGGCCATCTTGGACGACATCTTGAATACTCATTTAGCGCTACCACAATTGATGACTACAACAAGGTTAGAAATATTCCTGAGGTGTTACTCTAACATGGTCAAGTGTCAAACCTTCTACATATCTATGTTTGTATGTTTTAAATAAACCAGGTAGCCACGACGACACTAAACAAGCTCAATTTTGACCTATGACCATTGACTGTGACCTTGAACTTTGATATGTATTACTAAATTTTGCGTGAGGTAAATGGTCTATCTATGATACACATACCTGTACATTTACAAAACATATCTGTATTGGTAAGAATGTTATGAAACAAAATAATTATTATGACTGTATATCACATTTTGGCGGCCATCTTGGACGCAATCTTAAATAACGTTTTGGTGCTACCACAATGTATGACTACAACAGGGCTAGAAATATTCATGGGGCGTTACTCTATCATCATCAAATGTCAAACCTTCTACGGATGAGGTAGACTATGTTGACATTTTTGCAAGGCAACTACTCCCGACTATTCACAAAGAAAGACATATTATTGTATCATCCATTTAAACATGAGTGTAATACAACGAGCCTTTCATATAAAACGGCGCATTGGTGCTTAAATTAATTGGGTATATAACAAAAGCGATGTTTGTAATATTAGTAACAGGAAGCATAGCGTTCACAAAAGGCGACCATCCAAAACATGCTTTTAAAAAGAAATATATAGACTGTACATATTTAAAAATAAACTTGAATTAAAACTTCCGCATACGGACATGTTTGCTGGAGCCTATAAACACATATACCTTTTTATGCGGATTACAAATGTATCCATTATATAATGTTGGACATGGAAACTAATGTTCTGGACTATGGTTCTGACGTTAAGAATTCATAATCCTATTTATGAAACTGAACAAAATAGGTAAATTGTTTAATTGTTTATAATCTCTGCTGGCTAAAGGTAAGGCTATCTTATGTAATGGTTCATCGTCCGTTGTCCGTCGTTTGTCTGCTAGGCAATTGTTTTGAACAAGATGTAGTAACGAGTTAGACGATGCCAACTATTGACGCATGTGGTGTCGAATGTTTGCTTGCTATATTATTGAAAAATAACCATAATTCAGCATGCGAACGCGGTAAGTAGCAGTTGTTATATGGTCGGTGAAATTGTCTTTGATGAATGCATAGCATTAAAGAGTTTAATTCAAGATAAACAAAGGGGCGGCTCTTGACCATACTCTGACGTCCGATAAATGGAAGAGTACGGACAGAGCCACTAAGTACTACTACTATTACAAAAAAGATAGTTTAAAAACTGCCCATCTCGGTAAACCAACTCGGTTATACAAGACTCTGTCTATTACAGAGTATGATCTCATCGAGTTGGATGACTTAAACATCGAAATGGGCGTATCCCATCGAGCCAACAAGATGAGACCATACTCTATTGGTTATGTAGCATGTCCTCCATTACAGCTGCCTGCCAATATCTAACTTTCACTAATGGTAGTTAGAGTACACCATTTATTCTTACACGTGCTATTTTCAATTAAACTATACAAACCTGTACACATACAAAAGAGACTTTCAGTGACTACTACTACTACTACTACAGTTGCTGCTGCTGCTAATGCTGCTGCTAATGATGCTGCTGATGCTGATACTACTACTACTACTACTACTACCACTACTACTACTACCAACACTACTACAGTTACACATACACCACTTATACTGCTACTGCTATAGCTACTGCTACTGTTTTTTCCTATTCTACCACTTCTACTACTACTACTACTATTGCTGCTGTTGCTGCGGCTGCTGCGGCTGCTGCTGTTGCTACTACTACTGCTGCTGCTACTACCGCTAATACTAATACTAATGCATCTATTAAGGTTTATAGTCACCAGCCTTTGAATCAATTGTTTGTTTGTTTGTCTATTTATTATTTATTTATATAACAGATGGTGTAAAAATCGTTCCTCAACCGGGACTCGAACCCAGGGTATCTGGTTTACCTACCAGCACTCTAAGCACTGGGCTATCGAGGACATACGGATATGAATCAATTATTCACCATTTGCCTGTACCCGGTTACAAAAACTCACACCAGATTGAAATTCGTCCCTGAATTTCTACTAGAGTTAAGTCCAGGCCGGTTGTCAGACTTATTTTCGGGGTCTCTGGTTTACCCTACCAGCGCTCTAATCACTGAGATATCGAGGACATACGGTTAGGAATCGATTATTCACCATTTACCTGTACTGTAACCGGTTACATTTAAACTTACTTAGTTACTTAGTTACTTACTTACTTAATTAATTACTTACTTACTTACTTGCTTACTTACTCACTTACTTTTGACGCATGCATTTAGAAACACATTGAAAAACAACAAAAATTAAGCCTACAGTGTTCACAGTATATTGATAAACATTGATGTTGCTTTTTCAATCGCAGATAAATGAAACACGTTAGCTAAAACAATTCCTTATATACAAGTTCCTGCAATGTTTAACAATCTTTAGTTTAGATGTAAACGAAGCGTTAACCCCTTACTATTTGCTTAAAGCTACACATTCCCTATTTTAAATGGTAATAAGTCATGAATATGAATGAGTCACGTGTGAAGAAGTTTCAAATTGACGAACACCACAAAAGTCGGTATATAAGACAGAAATCGATGCGTAAAATTTCACATTATTATTTAGCCTCCGTACAGGTAACACTGATACATTTAAATATACGGTTCAGAATATATGTAATAAAATAGTTAACCGGAACGGGATTTGAACCACAGCCTTGCATTTTTAAGTTATAAGGATGTACGCTGAACCACTAGACCACGGCTATTTATTGGTATGTTGTAGCATTTTTAACACTAAATAGGCATTACGTAAGAACTAGCGTGCACACACAAACTCATCAAGGGCTAAATAACAAAAATAAGTATAAAGGTCAAACAGGAAATGCAGCTTTCACAGAACACAGTAAACCCCAAACACGCAAAAAAACAACATAAATGGAAATTTAATAAAGAATAAAGGCATATGCCGTCACAAACACAAAAGGGTTGACAATAGGGCTACCGCCTTGGAACGGTCAGTGGCAAAACATGCCGCTGGGGGTTCAAACTAGGTTCTAGGGTGCCCCAAACCACACAGTTACCCTACTGTAATCCCACTAAAACTGGACAGTGTAAAAAAACGAAATCCCCGCCATGAAGTATTCTCTAACCAATAAGGCAGCATTAATAGTAAAACACAAAGATGCTCGTGTATATATAAATAAAAACAAAACAATAGCCTAGAAAGCCACAAAGAAGGTACTTAATGACTTGGCAGAAGCCAGAGGTACAAGAGAATAAATCATTGAGGGCACGATAAGACCAGATTGCAGACAAGTCGAGATATGGTTGTTTTGAGGCGAATTATTAGTTTCATATTGATAACATACAGTATTACACCAGTCAATGTTAATTTACACTTGCGACAATATGGACTATTATATATGTATTGATCCATCTTGAGTTGCGTTCAAATATGTTATTTTGCCTCATAATACATCGTCGGAAGTATACTATTTTCTCAATTAGCGTTATAGTTCCGTGGATAGGGCACCTGACTTCAGAAGTCGTGTGTTCGAGGCCCGAAAGAGGCTAACTTATTTTTCTGTAAAAATTACTGTTATCTGTGTATAGGTACGATGTCCACAGGTCGATGTCAATACAGTTAATGATATCCTGCGCTATATGTGCTCGTCTAAATACCCGATCTCGACATGAGCTGGTGAACATGAAGTTACAAATAATGACACGCCTACAAAGAAGAAATCGATTGATATAGAGACTGTTTAGCTTTAAGATAAACACATACAAGCCTTAAACCAGCAAACGTAGATGTATAGGTTACCGTGGTATCACTTACTATCATTTCTTTACCTCATATTTAGATTCCGAATATTTTGATATTTATAAATGTGTTTACAACTTTATACTTCATATTGTATATGGAGATAAGACGTAAATGAAGAATAAATGTTTGAATCTGTTTCGGGTATTTTACTCTACCATTAGGACAATACAAAGATGATTTGAAGTGTTACTGGACAAATCAGCTTCTATCTCAAATCTCCTACCGCTTTAATGTGTTACCTGTACGAATCTACTCGATATTATCTGCCGTACTACTCGATATTATCCGCCGTACTTTTAAAATATGTCGTTTTCTATGCTAATACGAATATTGATAAATATATACTGCGCTAACGTGTATTTGTTTACTTCCGCATTCGTTTTACTATTTAAACTATCTAACGTCCAAACTTGAGAAATCTGATGTTATGTATTTTGAACAATATGTATGTATATGGATCTATACTTGCATTGCTTTATTCAAAACGTACACACATATGTAAGTAGAACTTTGTAATTTGATATCATAAATCATGATGTTTTGTAATTTGTGCATTAAAACAACTAGTTACTGTACCCGGTTACGCATCTATAAATAGAATAAGAGCAGAGCACTTGTAGTAGTGTAATGTAACACCCCAAATTCGACTGTATAATGTACTGTTTATATACGCGTACACACATTTTAATTTCAGTTTCACAACCTAATTTCTATAGTCATGCTATAAATCACAAACTTCGTAAGATCGTTTGTCACAATTTAAATTCTAAACTTGTTAAACAGCTTTTCGAAATAGGTAATAACCTTATCAATTTGCAAAGCACTGCATGTTTAGTGTTTGACATTTTTATACTTCGCCACTGTGCTTTCCTCTTTGATTGTGCGATGACTGGACATAATCTGGACCCTAACTTAAAGATGATATCTACCTAAATCCTCAAAATACGGTCACCGCAGTGTTTGATGTTTGCATTAAATACTGTCTTGTTGTACCCTAAACCGTTTGTTCTCTTGTTGCTCTGGCTTCTGCCAAGTCATTGAGTACTTGCTTTTTGGCTGTCTTGGCTTTTGTTTTGATATTCATGTATACATAAACATGTACATTCGTCATCTTAGAAGTAAAATGTGTTATGTGCCTTCTTTGTTCCTATACTCATAGCACTTTTTACCGTTACGGTGAATGTATGTTCCTCACGTATATTGCCTATTATGGCTGCATTTTTAGTTAGAAAATATAACCTGGATGGATACCTTTTATTTACACTGTTCCGTTGTACTGGGATGACGAAAGGCTAAGAATGAGGTTTGGTGCACCCTGGAACCTGGTTTAAAAAAAAAAGAGTATGATAACACGACACATACAAAATAACCCCTCTTTTGCACCTGACCATTCCAAGGCGGTAGCCCTATTGTTAACCATTTTATGTTTTTGGTGTCATATCCTGCTTTTATTCATCTGTGTAGCTATTGTTTGTTTCTATGCATATGTTTGGTTGACTGCGCTCTCCTTGAATGCTACAGTTCATGTTCAGCCTTTATAACTACGTCTGATTGGAGTTATATTGTAATTACTGTTAAAAAACATTGAATATGTCAGGATGTCAGGTTGTTTACCGTGAACATTCGTAAATAAAGGAAATAAAGGAAATAGAATGATTGTGCATTTTTCGTCCATTTGGGTCAAGTCTAATGTGCTGATATCGCTATGTAAGGTTATGTTAGGTTATATTATAACTCTTAACAGTTATAATTGTGGACATACTAACCGTTCTTTCTTACTTCCGCATTCGTTTTATTAGATTTACCATGTTGTTTAAATTGAATTATAACAAAGGTTAAACAGTTCTCCTGTTTTGAAAAACGTACACAATAATGTAAGTACGTCATTTGTATATTGTTGAGGTATACAAGTACTGAATACATTCTATTTGAATTAACACGTTACTGTATACGGCTATACATGTCTATAATTATACAATAATAGCAGTAAACTTGAAGTGTTATATAATATCCGCGTTTGATTTCGAATGAATTACGTAAGCGTCTAATATATACACATTATATCTTAAGAACACATATGTAATTTAGAGACGTATACTGTGCAAGCAAGTACCTAGTATTATATGAAAGTTTATATATATTTGTTTAATACAATTAAGCACATGGTGTATGTCACTATATTACTTTTATGTCGGCAATATTAGTATATTGACCTTTTAAAACACAATAATTTCATAGCCGTTTGTCAATCAGGGTTCGAGTAACTATTCCATCGAATGAATATCTTAATGTCGGAAATTATCTTCAAATATGATACTATGTCTGATTCATGTATGTGTTTCATAATCGGGCGGAATTGTTATTTTTACTTTTTTATCACATAACTCTATAAAATACCTTTTATTAAAACCATTTCATGGTATATTGCATGTATGCATGCGTAAAACTGAACGATTTTGATTGGTTGAGCATTAAACTGATTATTGTGCAACAATGCAAGATAAATAACTAACTTGAAAATGTTTTTTTTAATATTCTGCCTAAAATGCTTATTTATTGATTCATTTTTCTTTGAAGAGATATAACCAGATAACACGAATACATTTATATGTGAAATTATGTTACATGAAATGTTGATGCTAAAGGACATGTTTTTATGACGTCACCTAACATCTGCGCTTAACTTTGTGTGACGTCGTTACGGTTTTACCGTAGAAATACTAGCAGCTGCCACATTGAAAAAATACAACGTTGTCGACGTTGTCGACGTTGTCTTTTTTTATTTATTTTTTGTATGATGTTTTACAACACATGTAAGGACCTCAGGGGCGTAGCCAGGCATACTCCTGTACGCCCAGGCGTACTCTAGAAAATCGAATGTGAAAAAAATAAAAGTGCTTATTTTTTAAAATCAGCAATAAAAATTAAAGGGTGGTAGAGGGTGAGGCACTATTTTTTAAAAACACTTAATGAATGGAGGCGAAAGCCTCCAAAATCTCGCTCAAATGAAGCCACAAACCTCCGAAATTGCACTCACATTTCAACATTTCAACGGGGGACGCCCCCAGGACCCCCACCAGCAGGAGGGGGACACTCTTTCCCGCAAACTCCCCCACGGCGTATTCTCCAAAAGGCTCTGGCTACGCCCCTGAACGTTATATATGACGGTCGATTTTTTTGTGGTGTGGGAAAGACCACCCACTTTTCCTGGGTAGAACTAATATTGTACACCTCCCGTCATCCGTAAGAATCTACACTTCATCACTTACAAGTGGAGGTGCCAGTGGGATTTGAACCCGCAGCGGTGGGAGGCGAGAAGGTTTACAACGCTACGTTGTTAAGTAGCGTTGTAAACACCTCGGCCATAGAGACGCTATCTATAAAAAAATGTTTACACAAATGAAGTATTCGGTAAAACCGGGGTATGTTAATATATATAAATACATTTACGTGGTATACAATTCGAGGGATGAACGCAAAACTATTGTAAACTAATATATACAATGACATGTATTTACATATATATGTATGTATCATTTTTCTATTCATTGGATTTTGTAATAAATAATTGTAGATGTTAGTGATCTACTGTGGAATTATAAGACGGGGTGGCGGTCGGGTGTGGTGTGTGTGGTTGTGATGGGCTAGGGCACCTACATGTACACGACACATTTTTGAAAATTTCCGGCTTTTGTTAGGATTTATGGTGCGAATATCCTTTTATTTAATGAACATATTGTATTGTTTGTTTACGGTGTAAGCAATATGTAAACTATACATTATGTCTTCAAAAATGTCGTTTGATCATCAAGAACATCGCTTGTTTCAGATATAGCTTTGGCTATAAATTGAAACCATAACGATACTGAAAGGAAAAAGAAACGCCGCGAGACGGGAATTTTCGCTATATATTGTATATACTGCACAGTTAATTCCATATATATTCCAAGGAAATCCCAAGATGTTTTGTAAAAAAAAAAGTTGCACTTAGTTAGAGAAAAGACACACCTGTAATGTTGTAGACGTTTTAATCACAGTACACGTTGTAACAAGAAATTCATAAATATTGAAGTTCCTCTGTATTTAACGTAAAGAGTTTGCAAAATGTTGCATCCTAAGTTTGCTCACATGTTTGAGCCAAGCGCGTACTCTTGTCAATAAAAAAACTTTGAAGGAATGCTATTTGCTGTGTTACGTGTTGTGTTAGTCTTTTTTCCGAAAGGAAAGATCTTACGTAGCCATGTACCATTCGATTAACAGCAGCATATTGTAGCGGAAATTCCCGTGTCGCGTTCCTTTTTCCTTTCAGTATATATGTAACACTGGCCATTCTTGCATTCCACTCAAGTTCAAATGTACCCACAATACGGTTCATATGACATAACGGTAAAACATGTAATATCTGTTGAAAGTTGGAGCTGGTAGTATTTCTCCTGTATGACTTGTTCATTAATGTTTGCAAAGATGACATTTCAAGTGATAAAAAGGATCTTAAACTCATCTCTATGAATTTTATTCGTCATTAGGGATTATTTTGAATGTTTAGGTCGCGACAAGGACCGTTAAAACTATAAATTCGTTTTATAAAATTAATTTGATATGGGATAAGCGTTTGTTGCGGATCATATATATTGTCTTCATTTGGTAATATGTACATTATATATAACTTCTTTTTTAAAGGTTTCATGTTGAATCAGTTAACTACTTCTAGTCGATAATTCAGCTTGTGTTGATTGTTACATGTTCCATGTATATATCTTTTAGGTATACACGTCCATTGAATGTTAGTAATACACTAATGGATCCTCACTGTTGGTTCAGAGCCTTAACATTACTACTTCTAGGTAAGCACTTAACTATGTTAAATACATGATATACTAATGATATTCTGACGTCATGACAAAGAGAGGGAGGGAGAGAGGGTTTGCGTGGGTGGGTGTGAGTGAGTAATTGAGTGAGTGAGTGAGTGAGTGAGTGAGTGAGTGAGTGAGTGAGTGAGTGAGTGAGTGAGTGAGTGAGTGAGTGAGTGAGTGAGTGAGTGAGTGAGTGAGTGAGTGAGTGAGTGAGTGAGTGAGTGAGTGAGTGAGTGAGTGAGTGAGTGAGTGAGTGAGTGAGTGAGTGAGTGAGTGAGTGAGTGAGTGAGTGAGTGAGTGAGTGAGTGAGTGAGTGAGTGAGTGAGTGAGTGAGTGAGTGAGTGAGTGAGTGAGTGAGTGTGGGAGGGAGGGAGGGAGGGAGGGAATGAATGAATGAATGAATGAATGAATGAATGAATGAATGAATGAATGAATGAATGAATGAATGAATGAATGAATGAATGAATGAATGAATGAATGACCTATTAAGTATACTAAATAATTTCAAACCATACGAGTTGGTTGGTATACATTCGATAGCTTTACAAATGGTGTCTGAAAATCTTACATTGATATAACATGTGTCTGCTTCTAACAACTGACGTTCCAGGTCGCGTATTGTTCATAACGTTCAGAAGTATGAATAAACAATCGATATAATTAGATTCATTACATTGCATTTTATTTGTCCGAAGTTCAATGAACTAACTTATTAATATTTGTTATTAATAAATCAAAGAATCTGAATACAGTCATATGCATAATGCCGTGAAATAATGTATATATTTAAATTATATTGATAGTTATTCACTTTATTATAATTGCCTATTTATTGTATGGTGTGACTAAGTGCGCATTAATCCTCACACGTCTAAGACAAGGAAATACACTAATCTCAAATGCATATTGTTATAGATATACTAATAGTTGATACTATACAAATAGAAATGTTGCTTTTCCAATTTTTCGATTTATTACAATATTTTATATTAGAACCATATTTCTTGTTTACAAGTTAATGTATGGTGCTTGTATTCAATTTAGTATTATTTTATCACTATTACAGGCGTCAAATTCGTTCTCGGATGTGAAGATGGCTACTATAATGTTTCCGGTAGTTGTTATCCATGTCGATCTACATGTTTATCCTGCTCTACAGGCAAACGATGTGATCAATGTACTCCAGGAAAATGGGGTTCAGCATGTCAAAATAATTGCCTCGATCAATATTGTAAAGACAATACATGTTATTTACTAACTGGCGAGTGTGATAATGGTTGTACAGATGGATACTATTCGACGGCAGGTTACTGTTACCTGTGCCACTTTACATGTTCCCAGTGTTCTGGAAATACAAATAAAGAGTGTACAGAATGCACAGAGGGATATACATTATTAGCCAATACATGTTCCTTACAATGTCCAGTTGGGTGCTCTACATGCTCTTCTCCAAACGTCTGTACATCGTGCATTAATGGCTACATCTTATCCGGAACAACATGTTCTCCACAGTGTCCTGCTGTGTGTGCGATCTGCTCTTTTCCAAACGTGTGCACATCGTGTATTACTGACTACATCTTATCCGGACCAACATGTTCTCCACAGTGTCCTGCTGTGTGTACGACCTGCTCTTCTCCTAACGTGTGTACATCGTGTATTACTGACTACATCTTATTCGGAACAACATTTTCTCCACAGTGTCCTGCTGTGTGTGCGATCTGCTCTTTTCCAAACGTGTGCACATCGTGTATTACTGACTACATCTTATCCGGACCAACATGTTCTCCACAGTGTCCTGCTGTGTGTACGACCTGCTCTTCTCCTAACGTGTGTACATCGTGTATTACTGACTACATCTTATTCGGAACAACATGTTCTCCACAGTGTCCTGCTGTGTGTGCGATATGCTCTTCTCCAAGGATGTGCACATTGTGTATTACTGACTACATCTTATCCGGACCAACATGTTCTCCACAATGTCCTGCTGTGTGTGCGACATGCTCTTCTCCAAGCATATGCACATCGTGTGTTACTGACTTCATCTTATCTGGAACAACATGTTATCCACAGTGTCCTGATGTGTGTGCGACATGCTCTTCTCCAAATGTATGTACATCGTGTACAGTTGGTTACGTCATATCTGAGACTACATGTTTACAATGTCCAGTTGAGTGTGCGGCATGCTACTCCCCAGATGTCTGTAAATCGTGTACAAGAGGCTACGCCATATCAGGAAATGCATGTTATCCACAGTGTCCATTTGGGTGTTCTGCATGTTCATCACCTACCGTATGTATAACGTGCAATTCGGGTCATGTGATGTCAGGAAATACATGCATACAAGGTAACTATAATTATGTAGCTATTATTTTCTTATACATATTGTGTATTGTATATAGTGTACGATTGTACAAACATGTTACCTAGTTTAAACATATTTTATTCAGCATTTTTTACAACATGTATACTATATGAGATTTTGGGTGTCATTTTCTTTATAGATAAATAAAATGAAATTCCAAACTACTGTCAAACACAGATGCAATGTAAATGTTAAAATAACTCATGTATATAACGAAACCTATTTTTTGTAAAAAAAAAAACACAAAAAAAACAACACAACAAGTATGAATATAAGAAATAGTGAAAAGACGAAGCAATTGTGTACTCAAGATAACCAGTAACTTCAAATACTGTTCTCGGTGCGTCAGTATACTTCCTCTTGTGGGTTTGCTCTCTGGTGGAGTATGTGTAATATAAAACTTCATCCTTCATTGCAACTCCCTCTATTTCTTTTCAAATACTGTTCTGATGCGTTCACATATACAGGTATCGAATATGTACGAGTCTTTAGCAAAAACAAATAATACAGCAAGAAAATGTAAATTTAAAATCTTTCGTTTTTATTTAGTTTTTTGTTTGTTTGTTGTTGTTGTTATTTTTATTTTGGGGTTGACAAAAATAAAACTTAAATGTTATTCATCATTATCGTATGGTATTTATAAATCCCGATGAAAGTCATTGTTGACCAAAACAAGTCAATAACAAAATGTCATCACTATCCTGTGTTGGTCTTGTGTCCTAATACAATTTATATTTATAAATGTTAAAAAGCGATCAATATCAAATAATGTTTTATTTTCTAATAACAATACTTGCTGTGCAAAGTTGTGTATTCCAACATGTATTAGTTTCAAATGCTAATGCTTCACTTGTCTTTTTTAGTCTGTTTTTTTGTATGTTTTTTACATTAATGCAGAACATTCTGTGGATGATGGTGAGAACAATACTGTGGCCATATACGCAGGTGTTGGTGGAGCGCTAGGAGCATTTGCTGTCATGGGCGGTGTTTTACTGATAGTCATCAGATGCATACGGTTTGTCCTCTAGCTATATATAACTAAATAAACTAAGTTGTATTAGCAATTAACATAAAATGGTAAATTCCATTGCACATTAACTGCTATGTTATTATGTAAAGTATTTGAACACATTAGTATAAAGTAGTATTTTCAACTAGTCAATAAACTGAAATATGTCAATAATATTCTCATTGTTTTGTGTATTTCATGCTTGATTAGAGATACGGTTGAACTGCAAAATAAAAGTTTCAATCTTCTGCTCTGATTGCATTAACACTTTTTTAAGCTGTCAAGTCAATGTGTTTTCTTAGAAATAAATTGTAACACTTATACTACTGGGTATATAGGATTTTGTTAAATGTGAAGTTGTGCGTCTTCGAATTAGTGCAGTTTTCGATGTTTCTAATTCAAAAATATGCTAATTAAAATTATTTTGACATCAGTTTCATTCGCATTACCATATTAAAAGCGTTTTCAAAAGAAATTTTCGAAATATTTAAGGTTAACGCTGAATTACAGTTACTTGAATTTCAAACGATATTCAGTTCAATTTAAAATGATCCATGTTTCATTTTATTATAGACGGAACATCTGAAATAAATGGGTCAAACGTTTATATTTTGTTTGCGTTATATTATGTCCTACCACTTTTAAGAAGTTTATATCTTTAAGTCGACTTTGATTCATATTATGCGAGTAATTAGTAATTTTGTTCTGTATATGACCCTATTCTATGTATATAAATGATGAAGAAAATGCATGATATCCAAGGAAATGAAGAGGTACATTACTTGTATTGCCTTTCTGTTCTTCGGAAATATGCCAGAGTTTGATGGGGAGACTGAAGCGGAAAATAGATATTTCGAGGGATAACAGTATTTCCTTCGAACAGCCTTTTTTAAACTTCTGTATTGTTATTGTATTGTTAGCAAATATCGCGTACCTTAATATAATGAAATAAAAGGCATATGCCACCATACTTGTTATTTAGAAAAGTGAATTAAAGGCCTAAACTTTTTAAACATGTATTAGTATTGCAGCATTGTTTTATTATTTTACAACAGGATGCACAACAATAGCAATGCTACCGGCAATTCAACCGGCAATCAAGAAAGTTTAGGTGAGCATTACTATGCATACATCGTGGGATATATGAAGGACACTTATCTCGTGGTATATATGAATGAAAATCACGTGCATTATTGTTTTCCTTTGTTTCTTGTTTTATTCAAGAAACCTATGGTTAGTTAGTACCCGCAGTTACCAGTGCGTCACTTTAAATACTTATGTATTGATAAACAGTGGAATATGCCATTTAGATAGGTATTTTGCCTGCAAGGATTAATATTGAGTTTAATGATTATTATTATTGATAGTAGTATCATTATTATTACTATTATTAGTATTACTATTATTATTAAGTTATGATTGATAACTTTGACAATATAGTTGGTAACGCATCAGTCTCATATCGTGTTCATTTGGTTAATACGTTATTTACTTCATTATTTTCAACATCCTCATATTAATGCATGATATTAATTAATGTTAATAACAGCAAAGAAGAATCTATAGCATATTTAAAATGTGTAATTTGTATACTTGTCATACATTTTAACTCAAACAATGTGCATTTACAACATACTCTTTTCATTGTATTTTATTGAATTGTATTCGCCTATATTGTATTGACTAGCAACATTGTAATGTTTCCGCCAAATAAAGAATTTGAATTTGAATATGATTTTAATATAATTCAGAACCAATTATGTTAGAACAAACGTTATTTACACGGTCATTGTATATCCCTTGTGTTTGTTAGATGGTAGTGCTCCAATGTATCTCTTTTAATTCTAAAACTGATTGGTATGCACATTTAAGTGAGAGGTGTTGTAGTTTACATTATCTCTCATGAATAGACTCAATAAAACCGAGTCTGCTACTTTAATCTCTTTTTTGTGTTTGTGGCTTCCAATGGATCCCCTTTTCAATATGCATTGACATTCACACTAAAGAAATATAAAAAGATCGGACAGGAAATGTAGCATTCAAGGAGGACAGTCTGTTTTTTAAGTTTAGTTTGTTTAGTGCTGTGTGGCTACAAATCAGTAGTGTTATTACTTACTGGTCCTTTTGGATCATCAAGCCCAATCTTTGTGGCCCTCGAGTAAACTATCGTTTAAGCCGGTGATAGGAGGCGTGAAAGGTGTTGCACGTTTCATTATCTCTCATGAACAGACCCAATAAAACAGAGTCTGCTACTTTTATCTATTGTTTGGGTTTGTTGCTTCCAAGAGATCCTCTTTTCAGTATTTATGTAATGAAATGTTTGTGTTATTTTATCCAGGTATACCAATAACATATATCAATATTCCTGGTAACCGGACCAGTTCAGAGTACGAGCAAGTGAATGACATCACAATTGATAATAATACACGGGCAGTAGGCACACATACTAGTGAGGGTGACATGGGAGCCAATAATGAAGGTAAATTATTAATTAATCTTATGGACACATACTAAATAACTTCGCAAACACTAATAATTCAGATGGATCTGTAGTAGATGCTAACATCGAACAAAACGTGTAGCATTCACAGAACAAAACAAAACGCCAATTAAAAATAAAACTGTATTTACTAAAAAATGTCAGACACCACAATCCTAAAATGGGGTATAATGGACAGAGTGGCCAAATTGGCCGCTCGATATTAAAAACAGTTTAACGGTGCTTCAAACCTCACGTTTACTCTACCGTTATTCCAAGAAAACTAAACAGTGTACATTAAGGACAGTGCACATTAAGGACTCCCCGCCAGGCTATCCTGAAACAAAGTAAACCGCCTTTAAAGGCGATATAATTATAACTCGGAGTATATCAGTAGGACTATGTAAAAGCATAAATTATACAAGTCGATGTAGCTTTTACAGAACACAGTCAACAAAAACACGCAAGTAAGTTGATCATGTCAATGTATATTTGAGAATAATATAAACCATGAACACAATTCAAGAGGAATATACATTTTGAATATAAGTAAAGTTTGAAAAAAAATGATATTGAAAATGATGATGAAAATGATTTTGTTTAGCATGTTTAGGTTAACGAAGATACTCATTGAAATATAGAACTTGTCTCGATTTATTGTGTATGGTAATTAAAATAAAAGAAAACGTTAAATATAAAACGTGTGTAAAAAAAAAGGGTAATTGTATAGATTACTTTACGTTTCAGCTTATTCCGACATATCCAAGTATGAAGATTTAGCAGACCGAGAGCTGGCGGGAAATCAGTACAGCGTTATTGTACAACATCCGTATGAAAACATGAAAATATAAATTTAGAATATTTAGAATGTATACAGTCGGGTAGTATTGATATTACATTGATTTATAAAACTTCAGCTTTAAAGCATCGTTAGACATAATTGATTAAATTGAATTGAATTGGAATTGATAGTCGCACCAACAGCTAAGGTCATATGGAGACTTTCTCGCTTATATTGGTGGAAGAAGACTCCAGGCGCCCATCTTCGTTCTCCAGTTTTCGTTCACGGGCGGGTACCTGTGTAGAACCACCGCAAGACAGCTGGATAGCTTTCTCACATAAAGAGTCCTGGACCCATGAGGGCTCGAACGCACAGAAGTGAGGGCAAGTAAGTTCAAATCAGAGACTCTAACCACTCTGGGACTGATTAAAAATATAATAGCCTTAAATAACTATAATTATCTCTCCATCGAATTGAAAAAGAAACAGAAAGATAATATAAGACAAATAAAATCACTAAACAATTATTTGGAAATGTAAGCTTTGCAATTTCTTGGAATACGAATCTCATTTTACATAAGAACGCTCTTACATTATTAATAAAGATGTGATCGTATCGCAAAATATTATTTGCAATAACCAAATATTCCTTAATTTAATCAGCTTATATTCACATATATTTTAAACGAGCTTTGATAAATGTAAAGAGACAAGTAAGAGTTAAATAGAGTTAAATATTGTATTTTACTTCATTTTTAAAATGTGTATGTTCAATGTGATTTTGAAATGTGTATTAATGATTTGTTCATGTTTCGCTATGTTTTTTTAGTTTTTGTTCTCTACATTTGTGTTTGTTCTTGCGTAATTTACTATTGTTGCATTCATAAAATTTAAGTATATGTACACAAAAATGAGTAATACAATAATCTAATTAAATAGCAATTAAGTTTACTATTTATAAACAGTTTCCTCATTTACAACGTTAGGTTGTTGCAGTTTTCAAGGCGACATCATATCATATAAATGACGTGCTCCGTGGCGGCTACAGTGAGGTTGTAAAAACCTGTATTTCTTGAAAGTTGTTTCAATACAGTATTATAATATTTACTGATATGAAGGAGAAAATGTGGATCTGTATTGCCATATAATTTAATTAACTTGATTTATAAAAAATGTATTAACTATAAACATTGTCCACGTTATATTTGAACGGCCCTGGTATAACAATTTAATTTATGTTTAACAATATATTGTCATTATCGGAACTGTATATAATCATGCAGTTGTTGTAAACTCTCGGTCAGAGTCACTATTGTTTAAAATAGCATACATGTACATACACGAAGAACTTGTCCGCTTAAAGTGCATTAGACCGGCTGTCATCTCAGTGTTTAGAGTTTATTTTTTGCAATCAGAATCGAAATAATATCCTAAAAATGTTTATCAATTTTTTTTCTGAATAGCTCTGAACCACTGATGTTGAAGAAAATAGTTCAAAGGGGACTTAATGCAGACTGTTTTATTTGATGATATCTTAAGTTGTCTCAAATGTTGTAAATATGAACAGAGGTAAGGACATAGCCAGTCTAAAAGTGCATCTCAAAAACTATTCAAACGGTCGTGTATTATGATGTCGAAATAAGCTGTGTTTTCGGCACATTCAGAAATGATCATTTATGCTCTCCTATACATGGAGGGAATACATAAATACATAAAGACTACTACTACTACTACTACTACTATATTAAATAGATGACTGTTTACGAAATATACAGAAGTTTGCAGTATAACGCTCCGTTGCGTGCATGTACCATTTATACAATCGTGAAGTATAAGTATGTAAGAAGAAGTTTTCAGCACATGCAACAGCTAGTAGTAGTAGTAGCAGTAGTAGTAGTAGTTCTAAAACATCCATTACATATACAAACAGAGCACATTCATCTTATTTTACATTTTTATATCAATTACATTCATCCTGCAAACAAAGTGTTGTCATATTCAATAATCAGCTCATGCATTGTATTCTACTGTGTTAAAGGGATACACGGCAATATCGAGCATTAAGGACAATTGGTCGGTCATCTTTAAAAAAAAATCCAAAAAGGGATGGGATATGATCAAGTGTAATTGTCTACCAAATGCATATTTTAGACATGAGCAATGTCAACCATATAGAATAGTAAATCCACACTATTGACATGAACATAATATTAGAAATAATACGTATATGGCAGAAAGTGTGGTCTTTATATCCAAACATTTTGACTTTCATTCCATATAAGTATTCTTTCTGATATTATGTTCCCGCCAATAGTGTCGACCTACTGTCATGTACTACATGGTTGACATTGCAAATGCCTAAATTATGCATTTGGTTGACCATGTGGCTTGACCATACCCCATACATTTTGAACCTTTTTTTAAAGCTGACCGACCAATTATCCGTTAAATAAGCATTTCGATTATTAATCTTGCCTCATTTTGACTTGAAAACTGCTTGCATGTGATTGATTAAATAAACAGTTGCGATCTCACTTTTCTTCCATATTCTACCAAATATTTAAATATGTTACTTGGGCAATGTATCAAAAGTAATATGCCAGTACAATCTGCTTCGAACTATTCGAATACTTAATATTCATGAGCAAAAGTATGCATTGCCAAGTTATATTGAAAACTAACGGGACACTGTGACCTTTAAACTAAGCAAGATTAACATGTGTTCCTTTAACATGTACTCAGTATATGCATACAGTATCTTAATATTTAATATTTTAAATACAGGTATATAAAGGTAAATATGATGTCATTTAGCAAACATAATGAGATTACTGCAGAGCGAAAATCATGTCGCTTATGTATCAGTATATTCAACAGTACCCTTATTTATAGACATGCATCAATGTGTTCACAAGTACACACTTCATATCTCATATATATGAAATATTTTCAAATATGCACCATTAAATATTGTATGTATATAAATTCATCATTATGTTCTCAAATATGCACCATTCTATATTATATGTTTAAAAGATTCTATGTATAGACATGTATAGACTAGCACCATTCGCTTTATACATGCATCTGTATATGATAAAATATATACACATTTGTAAATATGCACACATATACACCATGACGTACATACATATCTATACACTCACGGTATGTATTCTTCTTTTGTATGATCCTGCTTTATTAACCTTAATAAACCGTTAAGAATATCCATGGATTACTTGTTGGATGGAGGGGTTTAACAATAAAAAACAACATTTTCTGGAACATATATACAGATAGGATAAAAAGGCAAACATCAAAGAAGCTGAGAAGTAGACAACAGTATTTTACTATGATGATTGGTGTGGTACCCATTAACATTGAACTGTTTAATTAAAAAGTATGTGCATATATATTTATTTCATAGTCTTATTTTACCATGTTTATATATCGACTTAAATGGCTTCAAATTTGTTTACTTTTAAATGTTTGTATGCTATCCACTTTTCCACTTTGTTTAAAGATATATAGTAAATGGTTTTGTTTTTGCATCTTTTGTGGATATATAAAAAGGCTGGCCTGCATGATCATTTTGCTCAAATGTATTATTTCAATATTAAATAACTGTTTCTACCTAAATTGTCAAAGTTATATTACATGTATCTCTATTGTACTTTACAAGTTATGACCAAACTGTTTTAAAACCTTCACTTGATGGATGGTTTCATGTAAAATATTGCAATAAATGCACATACAATTACATAGAATGTTCAAATTTAGTAGATAGTTACTTCCCATAATTCTATGGTTGATTTCTTGTTGTATCTTTTTACTATCAAGTTTATTAGGCTCTGCACGAAAATGCAGAATATTCCGGCCGAGCCTCGCCATTCGCCTAAGCCACACCTATAATTGAATTGAATTGGATTTTATAGTCGCACCAACAGCTAAGGTCATATGGCGACTTTCCAGCTTCCACTGGTGGAGGAAGACCCCAGGTGCCTCTCCGGGCAATTTTCGTGCACGGGCGGGCACCTGGGTAGAACCACCGACGTTCCGCAAGCCAGCTGGATAGCTTCCTCACATAAAGATTCCTAGGCCCCTGAGGGATCGAACCTACAGCGGTGAGGGGCAAGTGATTGCAAGTCAGAGACTCTAACCATTCGGCCACGGACGCCCCTGACACACCTATAAAGCTTGATAGTAAAATGAACTGACATGCTGTTCTCTATTTAAATAATTATGCCGATGCTTGATACATTGATGACCTAATACATTTGACTTTATTCGAGACTGACTGATAAAGTCAAAGGGATGCAGAATAGCTCGACATTTATTTACGTAACGTTAGCTGACGTCATAAAACGTCATGAAGACAAAACAATATGGCGGTATACACGTCAAGTGTAGCCATAAAACTAGTTAACTCTACAGAACATGTGGATGGTTTACATAGAATACATAGAATACTATGTCAGTACCTTTTTACTATCAAATGTATTTATAATGCAGAATAGTTCAGCATTTCATGTTTCTTTGTTTTCTAAGCCTCTTCTAGTAAAACTTGATATTAACCAGCATTCTATATCTATTTTCCACATATTCGATAACCATATACATACAAAGTAGTAGTGTAACCATATACATACAAAGTAGAAGTGTAACCATATACATACACAGTAGTAGTGTAACCATATACATACACAGTAGTAGTGTAACCATATACATACAAAGTAGTAGATATTCGATAACCATATACATACAAAGTAGTAGTGTAACCATATACATTCACAGTAGTAGTGTAACCATATACATACAAAGTAGTAGATATTCGATAACCATATACATACAAAGTAGTAGATATTCGATAACCATCTACATATAAAGTAGTAGATATTCGATAACCATATACATACAAAGTAGTAGATATTCGATAACCATCTACATATAAAGTAGTAGATATTCGATAACCATATACGTACAAAGTAGTAGATATTCGATAACCATATACATACAAAGTAGTAGATATTCGATAACCATCTACATACAAAGTAGTAGATATTCGATAACCATCTACATACAAAGTAGTAGATATTCGATAACCATATACATACAAAGTAGTAGATATTTGATAACCATATACATACAAAGTAGTAGATATCCGATAACCATATACATACAAAGTAGTAGATATTCGATAACCATATACATACAAAGTAGTAGAAATTCGATAACCATATACATACAAAGTAGTAGACGATAACCATCTACATACAAAGTAGTAGATATTCGATAACCATATACATACAAAGTAATAGATATTCGATAACCATATACAAACAAAGTAGTAGATATTCGATAACCATATACATACAAAGTAGTAGATATTCGATAACCATATACATACAAAGTAGTAGATATTCGATAACCATCTACATACAAAGTAGTAGATATTCGATAACCATATACATACAAAGTGGTAGATATTCGATAACCATCTACATACAAAGTAGTAGATATTCGATAACCATATACATACAAAGTAGTAGATATTCGATAACCATATACATACAAAGTAGTAGATATTCGATAACCATATACATACAAAGTAGTAGACGATAACCATCTACATACAAAGTAGTAGATATTCGATAACCATATATATACAAAGTAGTAGATATTCGATAACCATATACATATAAAGTAGTAGATATTCGATAACCATATACATACAAAGTAGTAGATATTCGATAACCATATACATACAAAGTAGTAGATATTCGATAACCATATACATACAAAGTAGTAGATATTCGATAACCATATACATACAAAGTAGTAGATATTCGATAACCATATACATACAAAGTAGTAGATATTCGATAACCATATACATGCAAAGTAGTAGATATTCGATAACCATATACATACAAAGTAGTAGATATTCGATAACCATATACCTACAAAGTAGTAGATATTCGATAATCATATACCTACAAAGTAGTAGATATTCGATAACCATATACCTACAAAGTAGTAGTGTACACCATATTTATAGTTGCAACGTCTGCGTCTGCAAAATGAATATAGAACGGCAAAACGCAGACTTATCTAGACAATGCATCATAATTAAATAAATGTTATAATACATCAAGGAATGTTCACTCAGCATATTCCTTTTTAGCTTGGTCCTGATATTTGTACTCCTTTGTGTTTTCTATTACATTTCGACGATGCGCGTTTATTTTACTATTTCTTGTATAAATGATAATTTCGAACTGTATGGTATTCATAAACAATACTTGTTACTGAGAGGGTATTTGTCTTCATAAAAAAATACACATTTTAAACAATGTTTAAAAAAAAAAGAGTTTGTAAGTGTTCATAAATAGGTACCGAAATTCGTCCTAATATATAGAAACAATCGGAAAAATTAGGTAAACCAAATGGTTGGACCAATTTCTTTGGAGCGTGTTATCAGGGGAGACAAGTCACTGATGTTCCTCATTATAGCGCGTAACATGAACGACCTGTCCGACTCACACATTACACATAGATGCGTAATTTTCCTTTGGCGCTACGATTATAGTTGGGGGTTTGTTCAGCAAATTCTGTGATACTCTTTTGTATATTTCTGAAAAGGAGAAAGAACAACATTTTGATTCAGAATTGTCATTGTACGAATGTCCATGTATCTGTTTGTCTTATGCTTTTCTATCATTATAAGTTATTTAATCAGTATTGAGTACAATACTGAATTTTATGGGACGATTAATCAGCAGACAGAATCCATATCAAGTATGCATTCTATCTGCTTGGTACGATTATTTTGCTCAACTCTGTAAAATGACCTCTTTATTTCAGTAAAATATTGCCAAATATTGTATTTATAGTTTATAGTTTGGGCTTGATGATACAAATATTGTATTTATAGTTTATAGTTTTAATTTCAACTCGATATTTCCGATATTAATTGAATAGAACAACACAACACAACACAACTTGTTTTCAAATCAACGTTTATTAACATTGTAAAATATAATTTCCTGTTGATGTGTATCTGTTTTTGAAAGACTATTACGTATATCTCTGAAGAAGAGAGAATACACAACCTTATGGAATTTGAATAAACGGATTTGGTTTTGGGATACTATTTTCCAACTGAAGGGATGGGAATAGTTATTGTATGTGTGTACTGAGAATGAAATATTCAATTTGCCAAATAATAATCTGTTATCTGATGATATCAAAACGTCAAATAGCGGTTATTTGTTAATTGTAGAAAATCTGCTATCTACAAATGATGTGTTATGTTCTTGTGTGATATTTTGGTTAAGGAACATTCACCGGGTTTAAAAAACCGGTTTAAACCACCAGTGGCCTTTGTTGGCACTGACCGTTCCAAGGCGGTAGCCCTATTGTCAACCCTTTTGTGTTTGGGATGTCGTTAGCATTTTTTAATATTTTTGCCTTCTCGTTTGTCTGTTTGCATGTTTGTTTTTGTTGGTTGACTGTCGTCCTTGTATGCTGCTTTCCTATCCGATATTTTTATCTTTCTTCAGAAATTATTGTCTCGTATTTAAATATTTTAAATTTATTTTTTCTAGGCCAAACAAGCATTTTCTTATAAAAAGGGGGATACTTTCCATGTTTACTAAACTTTTCAACGAGTCTGCTACTTTTCTCTGTTGTTTGTGTTTGCTGCTTCCAAGGGATCACCTTTTCAGTATTTATTGACATTCACACTAGCGTTTGTTTAGTGCTGTGTGGCTGCCGTAAAAAATCGCCCCGACTGCAAATCAGTAGTGTTATTATTTACTGGTCCTTTGGGATCATCAAGCCCATTCTGTGTTGCTTTGTGGTAAAATATCGCTTAAGCCGGTGCTAGGAGGCGTGAGAGTTGTTGCATCTTATAATTACCACTCATGAACAGACTCGATAATTCGAGTTTGCTACTTTTCTCTGTTGTTTGTGTTTGCTGCTTCCAATGGATCACCTTTTCAGTATTTATTATTCTTTGTTTGTTTCGACTATTTGAGGCGGTCTAATTATTCCATACAAATCATTAATTGTGTCATGTTTTGTTGTTCGGTAATTTTGTCACGTAAGAAAGATAAAACAGCATGTTTTCTTGAAAGGAAGAAATACAACAGTTTGTCACATAAAGCAGCAAGCACGTAAGGGAGAGAGAATAATATTTTGACAATGTTTGGTCACATATGGGAGAGCGTACAACATCTAAATGGAACAATATGACACGGTACTGTTTCGTCGTGCAGTTCCTGTTTTCGTTAATTTCTTAAAGCAACAAAGAACAAATTGTTTGACGGAATAGATGTCAAATGGGTTGGCAAATATCTGTTTTTGTCGTATTATTTTTCATATTTCTGAAAGGGAAAGGTTTGATTTTGTAATGCTGCTTGGATCATGTCTTAAAAGACGAAAGCACGACATTATTTCAATCATATAAGGAATGATTAATGATAACTGAATTTCTAGTTAGCTTACTAGGATAGCAAAATATCAATTAAGTACATATTTCCCAAAGCTAAATGGTCATTGAAAAAGCAAAAATTGTTTTACAATTGAAAAAATGTAGATGATATTTATTTAACAAATGGCTTTTATTGAGATGACAGTAGGGTAAGTGTGAGGTTTCGTGCACCCTAGAACCTGGTTTAAACCACCAGCGGCCTTTTTTGCCACTGACCGTTCCAATGCGGTAGCCCCATTGTCAACCTGTTTTGTGTTTGTGACTCATATGCCTTTATTCCTTTTGAACATTGTCCTTTGCGTGTTTTTGGGTTTACTGTGTTCTGTGAAAGCTGCATTTCCTGTTCGACTTTTATACTTATTTTTAACAATATAGCAAACCTCGTGCAAGCCTGACATGAATACAGTCTTGGTGTCATATATGACTTCCAGTATCAGTTTTGTTTCAAAATCTTGACGCTAGCCTCGAGTTTTGCAACAGATCTAATTCAAAAACTCTTACCTGTAACAAAATTTCCGAAGGCAGTTTCTACGTTTGTGGAATCTAATGCAGACGTCTCTATAAATAGCAGGTTATTTTGTTCTGAAAAGAAACACCAGCGTCCAACCACGGTGTTATTTTATCAGGACTTACCGACACATGTATACTCAACACAATTATAAGGTAATACGCCCGACTTTCCATCTATTTTCAGTGTAAATATACGGTATAATTACTGAATGGTAAACATAAACTATAGATATAAAATGGTGTCACTATGTTTGTGTGATGTTAAGCAAAATGAATTCATCTTACATTCTGCAAGAAGAAAATAACGTTTCCATTTAGCCAGTTTTAGAACCCAGCATTTCCATTTTCATAGAAAATCTATAAAATTTACACTGAATTCATTCTGACGAGTTTTCGTTAAAATAAAAAGCCCTATATTCTGTAGATTATGACATGATACAGTAACATTATTTCATATTTATGAATTACACATGTTTTTTTCCCTGTAATGAAAACGAAATAGGTTGGTTGTACCTTTTAATTAGCCAGTAATATCAAAAAAACTGTGCAACTTATTTAATCCTAAAATCGTTATAAAAAATACTCATCATGTACAAATATGACGAAGTTTATAAATAGATAATATTTACGTGCTTGAAAATAATATAAATTATATTTCTATATGCACATACATACACTTAAGGAATTAAATGCGTTCTTTTGGTTTTCATTGGGGTATAAAAAAATATTTGGGTGGTTTAAAGTGTGTGGAAAACATCCAAAAGAGCGCATTTCATTCCTTATATTTACATAAATATTTACCTTTAAAATGGCGTTGATTTCTTCTCTATATACGCCAGATTTACTATTTATTTCGAAAAAATAGTTTATGATATGGGGACTTTTATGGAGTAAAATGTAACAGCCGTTACGATCGGCAACATTTTAGACACACCCCTCATGCGCAATAAGTTAAGCTCCGCCCATCATCCAATGAAAACCGTTAAAGGGCATATCATGAGGTATTCCGAAGGTAATGGTATTCATTGGAAAACTAAATGCAGCGTGTCAAATAAGATTCACCATAGCGAATGCAATAGCGATGTAAATATTCACAAATAAACACATTTCAAACGTGCAATTATAGAGCATGCTGCTTAGGTCAGTACGTAGTATACTTTAAAGGGGAGGGAACCCAATTATAACAAACCGGGTATTTATTGACCATACTACATTCACTATACATGTACTTACATGTACTAGCGACCGTTTTGGCCTCAATTGTAAGTACAGATCCATAGTGTTAATAGGTGGGTCGTGTTTTAAAAAAAAAAAAAATGGCTAGGTTATAATAGAGGGCTTTTGAAAAGCATATCTAAGCATGTACCAAAATGTAGAAACGTGTAATGTGTATTACCCGAGTATGCTTTCGCCTCTTCTGTGGTTACAGCTCGTGTGTGTCCTAAATCACTTTTGTTCCCCACTAACATGATCACTATATTTTCATCGGCATTGTCTCTCAACATTTGTAAACAGTTTTCCACATTTTCGTATGTTGAACGTTTCGCAATATCGTACACTAGCATCACTCCGACTGTGTCCCTATAGTACCTGAAAAATATATGATATATACTATCAACGCACACACGGTGTCTCTATAGTACCTAAACAAGTACGGCGTAATATATCAACGACCCCACTTAATGTTTCAAGTGCCTGTACAAGTTCTGACATACATATCCCACTCGATGTACATAGTGTCTGACAAAACGAGACGGTGTACACTACCAATGCACCACACACTGTCTATAGAGTCTAACTAGGGGTATGACATGAATGATTAACGCCCCCACTCTTTGTCATCGTCGGTGTTCGCAATAGTACAAAGTGAATTCCGTCAATATTTGTAATTATATCACTTTGTCGTCGTCAGTGTTGTTGATGACAATGGCAATTTGTTATCATTGGTAGTACATGCACTAGTGTTACTAATGTTCTAGATTTATTAGGTGAAATTAGTATGTCGCTTATGATAAGTGATGTTGTGTGCTGATATCGGCATAGTAATAGAACTGTGACTAATATTTGCTGTGTTTGTGGCTATGAGCTCAGATATGACATTGTGAAATTTTCAAATTTCACAGTGATAGCTCGTAGTATTGATAGTTTGTGTTGAGAGTATGTCGTTGTGTTGTCGTTAAAGCTGAATTTTTTTATTACAATTGTTTTCTCTTAGTTGTTTGTACACACCCCCTACACATAATATGGAGTCAATCAATATGTATACTGCCACTGAACAACAGTTAAGATAGATCCCATGTATTGTTGAAGCAATTACAAGGAATATGCATGGATGGGGAAATAAGGGAGATAACGGTAGAGGCATTAGAGGGTCTGGCGACAATACAGCGTGGCAGACTCTGCTGAACCAGAATACCTTTAATTTGTTTGAGGAGATGGAGGAGCAGAGAGAACAAAATACGAAATAATTATTAGCATTGAGGGAGAAAGCGGTGTTAGAGGGGAATGCAAAAAGAGTGATAGAACAGAGAGAAAGATAGTGAAAGTTAAATGAACAATAGAGGATGGCATGAAAAATCAGGCTGCAGAGAGAGAAAGATAATTACTGGAGGAGAATGCAAGGAGAGTAAAAGAGCTCATAGAACTGAAAGAGAAACAACGTCGAAGGACGTTGGACTATGAACAATATATTCAGAGGTTAAAGGAGGAGAGAGACGGTGGAAGGAGACGATGTGGGCAAGAAGAAGATGATGAACGTAGCACTATAGAGGAGTGATAGACAAAGGCAATTGGAGACAACGACAAGATCTTATATTGATAGTATGATGGCGATAGTGAGAAAAAATCAAAAAATGATTGTCATTGATGGCTGGGGTTACTGGGGTCTCAATAGGTGAGACATCACCAGTTAGCGGAATTAATATGGAGAGGCATGCATCAATTAGTAGGGAGAGAGGGGGTGTGAAAAGATGGAGATGGGAGAGGTTAAATAGTGCTTGTAAGGAAAATGGGAATAGGGAGATAGTGGAGACGGAACGAAGACAAAGTTCCCCATACCCATATAGGGATACTTAGGTTATTAGCCCTTGAGAGATACTTTGAAAAAAAATTGTTTAGGAGCCCCAAGAAATAATAGGCCGACTTACGTATATAGGGACAGGGGAGGATCCCCAGGTAGGGCTGGGTCCAGTAATATGCCATACAATTATAGTTGGACTGGCACAGGCAGATAGGGAAATGTCTTATTTTCCTGCCGCAAGAGATTACTACAGGGCTTAGTCTCCATCGAGACAGTTTTAAGATCAATATTGGTCGCCAGTCAGGTCTTATTCGCCGGGGAATGGTAGGAATTGTAGTTCCCCGAGTCGGGGACCAGGAGCATCAGATCCGAGATTGTATGGGAGCAACTCCAATTTGCGTTATAACTCCCCAGGTCGAGGCCCAGGAGGGTCAGACCCATGATCGCATGGGAATAATCCCAACGTGCCTTATAGTCCGCCAGGTCAGGGGTCAGGAGGGACCGAAGCAAGAGGTTATGGGAAGACTCCCAGTTCACCTTATTTAGGACAGTCACCCAGTGGTGATACAGGAATAAAAATATGAGGGGACTTAAACTCCCAAGGACTAGGGTCACCGAAAACGACCCGCCCCTTGTCCCGTCGTGATAAAGCCCCAGAGATTGCATTAGGTCAGGATAATTGTTTCTTAAGTAATATGTCTATTACTATCAGGTCCCAAACCCTCTTGCGTAATGTATGCATCGCTCCCATAAATGACTAATGTATTTTGGAAGTATTTTTAGGGTGTTCCCCGAGAAAGAGGGACACGGGACAGGCCAGGAGAAGGGATCCCGGTGGGGGTGACTTTCACACGGAGAAATTAGGCTTTCGGCCAGATTCCGCGATGAGTAAGAATCATAGCGGCACAGCATTATAAATAATTTTAAAAAATGAAAAAAAGCATCAATAAATAAAAAAAAAGTAGAATGATGTAAATAATAATAGTAATATTTTCCGTTGCAGTATTGCAAACAGGAAGTTTCTGGGGTTTCGTTGAGAAAAAAACAACAGATGTTTTAATAAATAAAAGGTGGTTAGGGGTAGTTTTTAAATGTGTTAAATCTAACTAAGAATGAATATATATTTTCTTAGTAAGCAAGGTGCATTTAAGATATGTTATTGGAAATGTGAAGGATATTTGTTTATGTCTGGATGGACAAGCGTTTCAGATTTTAGTGAGTACACAGACTGTGGGAGTATGGTGTTTTCGACACAAATTTATATTTTAGAGGGAGTTATTTTTGGGGGGAAAATAAAATCCAAATTTCAAAATTGAAGGTTAGGTGATGTGATTTATAAACTTCGTAAGATTCTTGGTCATGATCACTTTCATACTATCTTTGTTAAACTTGTTAAAAAGTTTATCAAATGAGGTTATGACCCTATAATTTTGCAACGTACTGCATGCTTGGTGGTGGACCCTTTTACAGTTCGCCACTATGCTTTCCTCTTTAATTGTACGATGACCGGACAGACTGTGGACCCTATGATGACGCCTACCTAAAGGCCATTGGGACGGTGGCGTTTGATGTTTGTCTGATGATCTTTCTTGTCGTGCCCTTAATGGTTTATTCTCTTAGTGCTCTGGCTTCTGCCAAGTCATTGAATACCTTCATTGTGGCTTTCGAGGCTATTGTTTTTTTTGTATTATATTTACACGAGCATATTTGTGTTTTACTTATATTGCCTATTGATGCTGCCTTGTTGGTTAAAGATTAGATCATGGCGGGGATTTCTTTATTTACACTGTCCTGTTTTAATGGGATGACAGTAGGGTGTGTGAGGTTTGGTGCACCCTAGAACCGGTTTAAACCCCAGTGGCCTACTTTGCCACTGACCGTTCCAAGTCGGTAGCCCTATTGTCAACCCTTTTGTGTTTGTGATGCCGTTTGCATTTATTATTGCTTTTGCCTTCTTGTTTGTCTGTTTGCGTGTTTGTTTCTGTGTTTTGTGGTTGACTGTCCTCCTTGAATGCTACTTTCCCTGTCCGATCTATTTATATTTCTTTTTAGGTAATTCGCTGACATGTTTGTTTTATTGTCAGGTAGCACTGTGGTATAAAGTGTATTGTCAAGATTTTATTTTAGTTAGTTTATTTTTCAATTCTCATAATTCTCATTTTTATACAAAAAAGGGGAGATAATACATTTATAAAGGGAGATAATACATTTATAAAGTCATATCTATAAAAACACACACTGAAAATTATAAAATGTGCAGTTTTTCCTTGTTGTGTGTTGAGTAAATTTTGCTCGACACTGTGTATTAAGCTTTTGTCGTTTATGAATTTCATCCTCCTTGCAGTAATTATACTATAAATATATACTGAGCACGGATTGCTTTTGCCAGTGCAAAGCGCGCCTTTTAGAACCGACGCGTGTTACCATTAGTCAGGAATGTTTTTATTTCGCATTGGTAATAATTATATAGGCAGGCGCAGATCTTTGTAATGGGATCCGGATTAATAATTGTTTTGGGTTATTCGATTTAGAGTAATATTTGAAACGTTATAATTAAACAATTTTGCAATATTTTGAAAAAACAATTAGTATGAATTATTATCAACATACTATTAGTTAATATTTTTCATAAATGTTATAATGACACATCTACCATAGTAGAACTTTGTCATCACTACTCAATAATAATCTTTGATTGCAGTCGTTGTTTATCTACTGACCAGGGTAGCTTTCGAGATTTGTTTCACTCCTTAGTAAAATTCACGGACTTATAGCATTCAAATCCTATATGAAGACTTTTTTAAAAAATATTGCTTTCAAATACTGTACTGTTTCCTTAAAAAAGTAGAATCACAATATAGTCGCTATATATATCGGACTAAATATTTTGAAAGACGTATTTTAACTATTCGTGTATCTTCTTGGTACATGGCGTGTATGGATGGCTGGAGAAAGTTTATTGTGCGTTTGAGAGTACATCAGAATCCGTTTACAAGGTTCTGATTATCAATAATGATATGCCGATTATATAGCTTTCTAGGCTATTGTTTTTTTGTATTATATTTACACGAGCATATTTGTGTTTTACTTATATTGCCTATTGATGCTGCCTTGTTGGTTAGAGATAAGATCATGGCGGGGATTTCTTTATTTACACTGTCCGGTGTTAATGGGATGACAGTAGGGTAAGAGTGATGTTTGGTGCACCCTAGAACCGGTTTAAACCCCCAGTGGCCTACTTTGCCACCGACCGTTCCAAGGCGGTAGCCCTATTGTCAACCCTTTTGTGTTTATGATGTCGTTTGCATTTATTATTACTTTTGCCTTCTTGTTTGTCTGTTTGCGTGTTTGTTTCTATGTTATGTGGTTGACTGTCCTCCTTGAATGCTACTTTCCCTGTCCGATTTTTTTATATTTCTTTACAAAAATCATTCAATAAGACGGTTATATAAATAAAAAATACAAATGCCAATATTATGTATTCTATAATTCAAGGAACATTGGGTCATCTAAATAGACAAGTGTCTCCATTGCGCGGCTCCAACGTTCATATATATATTTGACTGGGGCAAATGCATTTCAGTAATCTTGAGGCCTGGTAAATAGACAGGTGTCTCCACTGCGAGGTTTTGCGATTAAGTGGGCTTTTTAAAGAGGGGTTACATTATGTGTACAGGTTGCTCTGCATCCTAGCTTTTTTCGTTACGACAGTATTCGCGGTTTTTAATTCCGGTGAAATTATATCCAATTCTGGCCATGGTTCAGTTCCTAAAACTGTATTAATGAAAATAAAGCCCTGGGTGATGTGCTTCGATACCATTTAACTGGAATACAATTGCTAGCAAAACGGGAAATACGTTGTTCAACTTGTGTTGTATCTAGTGTATATGGTATTCGTATTTATTCGTTATGCATCTTCCGGTCTAGTTCTTGTCATTTCATTCTTTCAATATTGGCGTTGTTGAAATGGTTCACGATAATATCACAAGCCATCATCTTGGATGAGAGGGGGATAAAGGGGTTAACCCTCTTTGTCAGGCACGTATATCGTTATTCTTTTGACGTGGCCTCACTTTTTGATTTCCTTCCGAGGTCACCAAAGTCAATATTGGTAATTCTTTCATTTCTCGTATAACGTACACAGTACAGTCTTGCATAAACTTTGCAAAGTTCTTGTGTTTTAAAGTTTAAAAAGATGTTGAATTCCGTATAATAATCTCCGACACGTTTATATTTTTTTATCTTGTTCCTTGTTCCCAGAAAATATGACTCAATGTTCTCCAAAGATATTTTGCTTTGTTCCTCAAAAATAGTTTTCCAATGTTCCCTTGTTCCCCAAAATATTAACAATTACCTTGTTCCCTTGTTCCCCCCCCCCCCCCCCCCCCCCCCCCAATGGCCATGTTCCCTTGCTCCCAAAAAACCTATGATGGCAGAACAGAAATGCCTATTGCCAAGGCGTAACAGCTTATAAGCACAATGCGCATGTTCACAGAATCGGTGCCCTTGCATCCCATACTCCGGTCCACTGCCCAAAGTTGCATATGGCTACAGCAGTACTGTAAAGGATTAACATATCTATATAAACAACAATTGATTTCTTGCAGGGGTCCTTGCAGATGTTGCCACCTTCTGCCAAGTTTCATCTCCAAGTTTCAGCTCTGAGACTGAGCCTAGCCTTGGGTAAGCTAAAGCAATAACTTTAGTATATTTGACCCATGTGATGTAGCTTAATTAGGCTAATACTATGCCAATATTTCGAGCCACCCAAGAGAGTGGAATTCAAAAAACGTACCTAAGCTACTCTTACTAGGTTTTTATACTGAATGAAGATTTTAATAAGCTTGAGAAATAATAGATAACGATTTATTTGAGTACTTTTTGTTTTTAATTCTCATTAAAGTAGCTATCCCGCCAACAACAGCCATATTTTATAAACATTATGTACACTGATGACAACGTATATATATAACTTACATATTTTGATAATTCAAACTCTACATACGCAGTATAAACGGCTTTATCAGCCGGACCAAACGCCACAACTGGAGCGTCGAATTAAAGAGTTACCGTCATTTTACGGATATTCAATCGCAGGTATTCTAAGAACCTGTTAATAAACCTATACGTTTAATCTGCACTTATACATTGTTATATGGCCTGAACACCTGGAGAGAGTTCCGATAAACGGTTTTCTAGTGTAATTTTGTAGTTATTTGGTGGGATAGCTACTTAAACAAATAAGGCTGGTCAGTCGGTCAGGTTACAAAAACACAAATATTTGTTGTTGCCTAACTTTTGTCCCAACTCACTGGAATACTTTACTCATTTTTTTAAAAAAAAATTGAGATATTGTGAAATTCTATTTCATTTCATGAAACAATGGATACACATTGATGATACAAGTGAAAGTTTGTCTACGATATTGTCCGATAGTATTAAAGACCGCCCCAATTAAATTGTACGTTCATGTTACAAATAATAAAATGTTATTTGTTTTCGTTATTGTACCATAGGTTTAAATATATTATTGGTGCAGTAATATCAGCAGTTAGTAATATGCATAAATTATTTGCTTTATACTATTCTTATAATTAATATTAATGATTGAACAACTGCAAGTTATAGTTTGAGGAAATCAAGATTGTCATATGTCCTTTAAACCAGAAAACATTTGTTTAACATGCATTTTACTAATTTAGACTAAATATTTTAATAGCCTCGCATTGTTCATGTTGTTTACATGAAAGAAAAACATTCAACTCTGTATGTAATCACATGCCATTCAATTAGGCAATCCCGAGAACTGAGCAGACATTATTTGTTTAAGGAACCAAAATGAACATAATTATATCTCACAGAGACTATATAATGTGTAAAGATATTAAAAACACACCAATGTCATACAGTAACATCTCACATTCAAAAAACTTGGTTTGCCCATACAATATATGGCATAATATTGAAGTAATTTGTTTGTTTGAATGGTGTTTTACATCATTTAACACATTTAGGCCATATACAACAGTTGATTTTTGTGGTAAGTATGAAGTAAATTTCATTATTGTAGTGTCTAATAGATGTTTAGTTTATAAATATAATATAAATAAAATATTGTATTATTTCTTCTTTGGTTCAGTTGTATTATAAACATGGTAAGCCCTGCACCTAGATGATCTATGTAAAAAAGCATAATTCTATTTGCGTATCTGAAACTGAAAAACAGACTTTGAGGAACACAAGGTCATTTTAATCTATTTATTGTTTATTTTGAAATAGATATTTTGTAATTAAAGGGACACATGACAATCTTGAAGTTTATATCAAGCACTGAAATTAGTGTCTCGAAACATGCTTTGCTGTATTTAGCATTGTTCGTCGGATCAAGCAAATGTCACTGGTCTAGCATGGTAAAGTAATGTAACTGGTCTAGCCTGGTAAAGTAGTGTCACTGGTCTAGCCTGGTAAAGTCATGCCACTGGTCTAGTCTGGGTAAAGTAATGTCACTGGTCTAGCCTGGTAAAGAAATGTCACTGGTCTAGCTGGTAAAGTATGTCACTGGTCTAGCCTGGTATGGTGTAGCCTGGTAAAGTAAAATTCATTGTTGAAGAGTACAAAAATATCCGCATGATAGATATATTTATATGAGAACTGAACACTTGTTTTTGTGTCGCCTGCCTAGCAAACCTTTCTGCTGCAACCTAACCTTGGTCATCAATTGAAAAGTGTTTGACCTAATGTTCATGAAACTTAACACATATCTTCATCTCAGCTCAAGGATGTAGTTACACATGTGCAATAACTCCTGACTTTCATTTTGCAGAGTTATGCTCATTTATAAGACCTGCAACCTAACCTTGGAAATAAGCACATGGTAGGCGACGCAAGTGTTTCTATGGAACACACTTCTAAGTTCAAGGTAGACTAAGGTACCGCTTCCCATAATTACAGTAAACAGACATTTCTGTCTATTCATAACTTTTATATCCTGTCATTAGTTACAAATATCCGAGATGTTGAGATATTCAGTAGGTGAAAATAAAGGGATTTACTTTATCCTGACACTCTACATGGAAAATCAAACTATTAAACAAACATATTAAAATCAAACAGCACCAAAAGAAGATACATAGTTGTACACAAAAAAGTAAAGCTTTGTTATATAAGCATCTCTACAAATTAGTTTTATAAAGAGCTATTAAAAGCCAATTGAGCATCAACAATAAACACCAAGTTCACGTTATTGATCACTGATTGGTCAAATTATGTTGATGTCTTGCGGAAATTATGAATACTAGTTCGACATATTAAGCCGTTATATTGTTTTGTCCACTGGGCCGGCGTGACACAGTGGATATTGATGTGCACTTTTAAGCACAGGACCCGGATTCAACCCTCACCGTCGCCACGATATCCCTTTGGCCTCATCGATCGGAATGTTTAATAACCAAAAGTAGGAAAAGTAGGAGTAGGGCGGGTTCTCAGATTCCAATGAGACACCTATACGTGTACCTGACCAGATCCGCCTTATTTTTTGACGAGTGGGGTTGTTGGTTGTTGGGGTGACTTAATAAATATGGCTGCACATGGTGATACTTGCTAAATAATATATATATATATATATATATATATCATTAACACACCAGGAGGTGTTGAGTAGGGGCCAGAAACGCACCAATCGAACAGCGGTCGATCTTTTTAAATATAGGCTATTTTTCAGACTTTAAGGTGTGTTCAATATTACTCCATTCCCCGAATACGCACCTGTAGACGGTCACTGAGGCTCGTTATACTTTTTGACCGACATTGCCGGGTCGAAAAAATTAGCATTTTAGCGTGTAATTTTGATAAAGATATAACATGTTTTTCGTAACATGTACACCCGTCATGTACCCGTCATGTACTATATGAACTTAAACAACATATGTTGAGTATCTCCTTGTATTAAATTAAAAAAGAACTTCTAAAAGTCAATACAGCTGAAGATGACAACATTTAAAGGGGAATTGAGATTTTAATCGTGTAAATGTTCACTATCTTCGAAATTACGTTTTTACAAAAAAGAAAATGGCGACCGTTTCACTTTTTTTGTGACGTTGACGGAAAATAACGTACTACTTACAGGGTACGGGAGCAAGAGCACACGGAGCATTCCCACACAATAGTAGTTGTGGCATTTGTGTAGAGGTTAGTAGTCATACAGTATTCCTGAGGATAAGAGGTTCAGGATGTGGTTTGTCGGGGTTGTAATACAAGTTTATATAAAAATAATAAAAAGTGAGGTTGACATTTAGTATTTAAAAATTAAAGACTGAAATAGGAATTTACTAGAAAATAATAAGAATACTACTAATAATAAGATAATGTTATATTATTACCCTATACTTATGTGTAAATAAGACTGAAATAACTCGAGTAAGAGGGTGGTGAAGTGCATTCTGCACAGATAGAGCTCGAATATCTCGGTCGTCACCGGTCGGTTAATCTCGTTCGGGGGTCTTCGGAGAATAACACTTAGCTTCAGTCAAACAATCAGATACGGATACGGAATGACCAGAACAACACAAAAATCCATCACTCGATACAATAAGCCGTTTACACAGCCAGGAGAGGTCGTCATTACCCTAGGAGCTGTTGTACTGAGAAGGTCAGAGTTGTGTGCTGTTGCGCTGTTGCAGACTACACGACAGCAAATGTAAGTATGTCTTACATAATTATCTAAGCCGTAGCCACTCAGGCTAGTACAATAGTATGCATATGAACATGGAACCTTTAATGTGGTCTTTTCACAGCCTTCCATGGCCAGTATTCCTCCGCCGTAAACGGCAATTTTGTTCATTCAGTACATTCTGAGATTAGTGCTCCCAACATGTACACGGACATATTTTGTTTTCGTTTCCAAGACTTTGTGAGGGCTAATCTCAGAAAGTACTAGATAAATCGAAGTACCTTTTGCGGAGGAGAAAAGAGCTCAATTTGGAGGGATATTTGCACTTTAGTTGAATAAAATTAGATACATATTAAGGAAGTTATGAACCGAAAACTTATAATCGAGAGTTTTTGTTTACATTTATTTGCCGTGAATCCGCGTTAAAAGTCACGCGATTTCGCAACCCTGATTATCGAAATATGTAGAAGTATTTCTCACGTTACTTTCGGATGAGACTTAAAACCGAGGTCCCAACATAAAATCAATGCACCATAAAAAGTCCAGACATAATGTCGTGCCGTTGAGGTATTCTTCTTTCACCAAATATGGTAGAGAGACTTCAAACCTTAGAATCACTCACGCACACACGTACACGCACGTTAAAAATAAATGCATAAATATGTATACTTACGAGCGAGATATTGTTTGTCTGTACCTGCTGTAAAATCTGCAAACGCTATGATGGATAATTATACGTTTTGATTGTTTTCCCATCGACCAATATACTTCTGCAACCATAAGATAGTATACAACTATCTATATTTCTGTTGAGGTCAGTGGTTAAAACTATTCATTCAAGGCAAAGACTATTGACCCGAAGCTGTGAACTATTGACAGTGACACAGTCGAGGTCAATAGTTCACTGCTGAGGGTCAATATTCATTCCCGAGGATGAATAGTTTTAACCGTTGAGAGAAACAGAAATAGCTAGTTGTTTTATTATATTGAATCATAGACAAAAAAGTAAGAAAATGTGTCAAGATAAGAATTTTTTATTGAGCGCTTATGGTAATAAATGACATTGGTAATCAAGCGCTTGAATGATCTGGAATATACTATTGACTTGGCAAGACAACTATTCACCCGAAAGAGAAATATTGACTCGTAAGTCTGGTTTAAACCGGATTGGACACGTTTGAACACGTTTTCAAGTCAGTAGTTCATACTAATGACTTTCACGTGACTGTTTTTCAGCCAATAAAAACTACGTACATAAAATGATATATAATAAAGCATCATATGATATTTAAGCATCGGATAGCTACATATACATTTGGATAAACATATTTATTTCAACAGTTTTACAACAAACATATAATGGTACAGTACATAGGAAATAGAACTGGAACGAAATAAAACATCTTATAGTGTACCTCTCCTTAAATTAATCATCTTGATGACTAACAATATGTTCATAATTTAGAGAAATGGTCATGTAGAAACCACACAAAAACAAAACTAAATGGCACCATACTGTAACACAAACATAATGAAATTACCAATTTGAACAGTCAATCTGTAGAATGATAGAGTTGGTAGATAATATGGCCTACTGGTTAGCTTAAATCGAGTATATATATACACAACCTCGCCATTATCCTTTCACAAACTGACAAAAGTACATCCCGTGCAAAGAAATTCTCTTACAATAAAAGAAGATTTAAAAATGTAGCATTCCAGAACCACGGTCAACATTCAAGTACCATAGTCAACCAGAAACATGTGTCGATACAACAACAATTGCAAGGATAAATAAGGGACAATGTATGTGATATTTCAAACATAAAATGGTTGACAATAAGGCTACCGCCTTGGAACGGTCCGTGAAAAAATGAAACTGAGGGTTTACATCACGTTCAAGGGTGCACCAAACCACACACACCCTATTGTCAACCCAATAAAACAGGACAGGGTAAATAAACGAACACGCCAGGCCATGACCTATAACTGTGTATCATATCTATAAAACCAACATCCCGAGAAATTATCAAATAATACCCTTAAAAGTTGTCGTAAAGATGTATATAAATGCATAATTCTAAACACGTTAGTATGTATTCAGAAATGTACTGCAAATATCGCAGCATTTGCAGCCAAACAGAAAACTAACCAAACTGACACAACAATGTAAATAAAAGTACACTCCATCAAAAGAAAATCTCTATAGTAAACAACAAAACAACAAAGGTAGATTTAAATGTCAAACAGGAAATGTAGCATTCGGCTAGGACCAGTCAACCAAAAACACGCATTGATCAAAGTAGATTGAAATGTCAAACAAGAAATGTAGCATTCGGCAAGGACCATTCAAACAAAAACACGTATTGATCAAAGTAGATTTAAATGTCAAACAGGAAATGTAGATTCGGCAAGGACCAGTCAACCAAAAACACGTATTGATCAAAGTAGATTTAAATGTCAAACAGGAAATGTAGCATTCGGCAAGGACCAGTCAACCAAAAACACGTATTGATCAAAGTAGATTTAAATGTCAAACAGGAAATGTAGCATTCGGCAAGGACCAGTCAACCAAAAACACGTATTGATCAAAGTAGATTTAAATGTCAAACATGAAATGTAGCTTTCGGCAAGGACCAGTCAACCAAAAACGCGTATTGATCAAAGTAGATTTAAATGTCAAACAGGAAATGTAGCATTCGGCGAAGACCATTCAACCAAAAACACGTATTGATCAAAGTAGATTTAAATGTCAAACAGGAAATGTAGCATTCGGCAAGGACCAGTCAACCAAAAACAGGCATTAATCAAAGTAGATTTAAATGTCAAACAGGAAATGTAGCATTCGGCAAGGACCAGTCAACCAAAAACACGTATTGATCAAAGTAGATTTAAATGTCAAACAGGAAATGTAGCATTCGGCAAGGACCAGTCAACCAAAAACACGTATTGATCAAAGTAGATTTAAATGTCAAACATGAAATGTAGCTTTCGGCAAGGACTAGTCAACCAAAAACACGTATTGATCAAAGTAGATTTAAATGTCAAACAGGAAATGTAGCATTCGGCAAAGACCATTCAACCAAAAACACGTATTGATCAAAGTAGATTTAAATGTCAAACAGGAAATGTAGCATTCGGCAAGGACCAGTCAACAAAAAACACGTATTGATCAAAGTAGATTTAAATGTCAAACAGGAAAAGTAGCATTCGGCAAGGACCAGTCAACCAAAAACACATATTGATCAAAGTAGATTTAAATGTCAAACAGGAAATGCAGCATTCGGCAAGGACTAGTCAACCAAAAACACGTATTGATCAAAGTAGATTTAAATGTCAAACAGGAAATGTAGCATTTGGCAAGGACCAGTCAACCAAAAACACGTATTGATAAAAGTATATTTAAATATTAAACAGGAAATGTAGCATTCGGCAAGGACAAGTCAACCAAAAAAAAAGTATTGATCAAAGTAGATTTAAATGTCAAACAGGAAATGTAGCATTCGGCAAGGACCAGTCAACCAAAAACACGTATTGATCAAAGTAGATTTAAATGTCAAACAGGAAATGTAGCATTCGGCAAGGACCAGTCAACCAAAAACACGTATTGATCAAAGTAGATTTAAATGTCAAATAGGAAATGTAGCATTTGGCAAGGACCAGTCAACCAAAAACACGTATTGATCAAAGTATATTTAAATATAAAACAGGAAATGTAGCATTCGGCAAGGACAAGTCAACCAAAAACACGTATTGATCAAAGTAGATTTAAATGTCAAACAGGAAATGTAGCATTCGGCAAGTACCAGACAACCAAAAACACGCATTGATCAAAGTAGATATAAATGTCAAACATGAAATGTAGATTTCGGCAAGGACCAGTCAACCAAAAACACGTATTGATCAAAGTAGATTTAAATGTCAAACAGGAATTGTAGCATTCGGCAAAGACCATTCAACCAAAAACACGTATTGATCAAAGTAGATTTAAATGTCAACAGGAAATGTAGCATTCGGCAAGGACCAGTCAACCAAAAACACGTATTGATCAAAGTAGATTTAAATGTCAAACAGGAAATGTAGCATTCGGCAAGGACCAGTCAACCAAAAACACGTATTGATCAAATAGATTTAAATGTCAAACAGGAAATGCAGCATTCGGCAAGGACCAATCAACCAAAAACACGTATTGATCAAAGTAGATTTAAATGTCAAACAGGAAATGTAGCATTCGGCAAGGACCAGTCAACCAAAAACACGTATTGATCAAAGTAGTTTTAAATGTCAAACAGGAAATGTAGCATTTGGCAAGGACCAGTCAACCAAAAACACGTATTGATCAAAGTATATTTAAATATAAAACAGGAAATGTAGCATTCGGCAAGGACAAGTCAACCAAAAACACGTATTGATCAAAGTAGATTTAAATGTCAAACAGGAAATGTAGCATTCGGCAAGTACCAGACAACCAAAAACACGCATTGATCAAAGTAGATATAAATGTCAAACATGAAATGTAGATTTCGGCAAGGACCAGTCAACCAAAAACACGTATTGATCAAAGTAGATTTAAATGTCAAACAGGAATTGTAGCATTCGGCAAAGACCATTCAACCAAAAACACGTATTGATCAAAGTAGATTTAAATGTCAACAGGAAATGTAGCATTCGGCAAGGACCAGTCAACCAAAAACACGTATTGATCAAAGTAGATTTAAATGTCAAACAGGAAATGTAGCATTCGGCAAGGACCAGTCAACCAAAAACACGTATTGATCAAATAGATTTAAATGTCAAACAGGAAATGCAGCATTCGGCAAGGACCAATCAACCAAAAACACGTATTGATCAAAGTAGATTTAAATGTCAAACAGGAAATGTAGCATTCGGCAAGGACCAGTCAACCAAAAACACGTATTGATCAAAGTAGTTTTAAATGTCAAACAGGAAATGTAGCATTTGGCAAGGACCAGTCAACCAAAAACACGTATTGATCAAAGTAGATTTAAATGTCAAACAGGAAATGTAGCATTCGGCAAGGACCAGTCAACCAAAAACACGTATTGATCAAAGTAGATTTAAATGTCAAACAGGAAATGTAGCATTCGGCAAGGACCAGTCAACCAAAAACACGTATTGATCAAAGTAGATTTAAATGTCAAACAGGAAATGTAGCATTCGGCAAGGACCAGTCAACAAAAAACACGTATGATCAAAGTAGATTTAAATGTCAAACAGGAAATGTAGCATTCGGCAAGGACCAGTCAACCAAAAACTAGTATTGATCAAAGTAGATTTAAATGTCAAACAGGAAATGTAGCATTCGGCAAGGACCAGTCAACCAAAAACACGTATTGATCAAAGTAGATTTAAATGTCAAACAGGAAATGTAGCATTCGGCAAGGACCAGTCAACCAAAAACACGTATTGATCAAAGTAGATTTAAATGTCAAACAGGAAATGTAGCTTTCGGCAAGGACTAGTCAACCAAAAACACGTATTGATCAAAGTAGATTTAAATGTCAAACAGGAAATGTAGCATTCGGCAAGGACCAGTCAACCAAAAACACGTATTGATCAAAGTAGATTTAAATGTCAAACAGGAAATGTAGCATTCGGCAAGGACCAGTCAACCAAAAACACGTATTGATCAAAGTAAATTTAAATGTCAAACAGGAAATGTAGCATTCGGCAAGGACCAGTCAACCAAAAACACGTATTGAGCAAAGTAGATTTAAATGTCAAACAGGAAATGTAGCATTCGGCAAAGACCAGTCAACCAAAAACACGTATTGATCAAAGTAGATTTAAATGTCAAACAGGAAATGTAGCATTCGGCAAGGACCAGTCAAACAAAAACACGTATTGATCAAAGTAGATTTAAATGTCAAACAGGAAATGTAGCATTCGGCAAGGACCAGTCAACCAAAAACACGTATTGATCAAAGTAGATTTAAATGTCAAACAGGAAATGTAGCATTCGGCAAGGACCAGTCAACCAAAAACACGTATTGATCAAAGTAGATTTAAATGTCAAAAATGGAAATGTAGCATTTGGCAAGGACCAGCCAACCAAAAACACGTATTGATCAAATTATATTTAAATGTCAAACAGGAAATATAGCATTCGGCAAGGACCAGTCAACCAAAAACACGTATTGATCAAAGTAGACTTAAATGTCAAACAGAAAATGTAGCATTCGGCAAGGATCAGTCAACCAAAAACAGGCATTGATCAAAGTAGATTTAAATGACAAACAGGAAATGTAGCATTCGGCAAGTACCAGTCTACCAAAAACACGCATTGATCAAAGTAGATTTTAATGTCAAACAGGAAATGTAGCATTCGGCAAGGACCAGTCAACCAAAAACACGTATTGATCAAAGTAGATTTAAATGTCAAACAGGAAATGTAGCATTCGGCAAGGACCAGTCAACCAAAAACACGTATTGATCAAAGTAGATTTAAATGTCAAACAGGCAATGTAGCATTCGGCAAGGACCAGTCAACCAAAACACGTATTGATCAAAGTAGATTTAAATGTCAAACAGGAAATGTAGCATTCGGTAAGGACCAGTCAACCAAAAACACGCATTGATCAAACAACAAATTCAAAGATAAATAAGTGGCAAAGTATGGGACACAAACATAAATGGGCGGACAATAGTGCTATCGCCTCGGAATGGTCTGTGACAAAATGGCCGCTGTGGATTTAAACCAGGTTCTTGGGTGCACGCAATAAAACGGGACAGTGTAAATCAAATAAATCCTAGTCGTGCTTTAACCTGTAAATATACATCCAGAGAAATCATACTCTTTAGTGTTGTTGTAAAGATATATAAAAACACATAATTAGAAACCCCACAGTATTAGTCTTTCACTATACTTAAATAGTACAGTATTTGCGGACAAAGAGAATACCAATCTAGGGTACGACCACAAACTCTGAGGGACAAATGTTTAGGCACCTATGTCCCTGTTCAGGGTTTCAGGCGGTGTTATCATTGAATCCCACGAGGTTGTCCAGCCATTGCACAAGAGCAAGTTGAAGCGTAGTAATTGGCTGTAACTAAGCACACATAATAAAGCAACCTGATTCTAGGTTTACTAAATACATTTGTTACACATAAAACGTCCATGCTAAATCTCCTTAGACAACAATGTGTCATTTCTTACTATTTGACGAGAGGGTGATCGTATAGGGTGATAGCAAATCGCAGGGTGATAGTAAAACAATATCACATACAATCCGGCAAAGTGAAATCTGTACTGAAAAAAAATAACCTTATTTTGGCCTGAGGGGATTTCTGTATAATAAAATAAATATCACATTCATGAGAGGGTGATAGTTAGAAGTGAATGTCAATAAATACTGAAAAGGGAAAACAAACTTACTTGGTATGCCAATCGGCCGTACCGTGGTAGGTACCAGTGGAAGGAATCGATGAGAACTCATCATCGGTTAATCGCATACATAAGTGGGACTTGCCCACTCCATCGTCTCCAAACAGTAAAACTGAAAAATAATATGTCTCATCAACACAAAATAACTGTCTAAACGTGTGATCACCACGTGTCGGCCTGGAGTAGTCGCATAATGGCGGCTGGTAAATAATAAATACTGATACAGATGATCCTTTGGGAGCAACAAACACAATTAGGAGAATAAAGCAGCAGACTCGGTTTTATTGAGTCTGTTGATGAGAAGTAATGAAAGAAGCAACACCTCTCACGCCCCTAGTACCGGCTTAAGCTGTATTCTACTTCAAAGCCACCTATATTGGGCTCGCTGGTCCCAAAGGACCAGTAAAAATAACACTACTGATTCGTAGCACGGGGAGTCTCATTTCTTTTTGTAGTAAAAAGCATTTTCACTAACTTAAAGTGCCATTTTTGTATAATATCACATTGATGATCTATTTGTTACATTCTTTAAATATTGCCATGTTACAATTGTATTGAATATAATATTTTGGCATCTCAGTGTTTATGTTTTTAAAGGGAGCATTCATTCAAGAGACATGTTATAACTTAGAAGATACATGAACCCCACTTCTTTGTGGATATTTTTGGCAGCATATGTGCCATTTGTGATGAGAATATAAGTTATTAGCGAGCACAGCTAGCGAGAATTCGGCACTTCGAGCGCAAGCGAACTTTACGGTGACTGGAGAAAAAAAAAAGAAAAAAAAAAAGAAAAAAAAAAAGAAGATAATTGCTAATCTATGTGGCTCGATTTTGATGGTAAATCGTCGTTGTCACGCTTTAAGCATTTCTAACGCAGACACCGGCTCCCACTATAGGAGTTTTAGTTTCGAAATTCTGATTTGTTTTCTTTAAAACAGTTTTCTGTGCAACGTTTCCGTTATGACTGGTTAGAGTAGAGTTTCAGGAATAATTTGAAAGTCTCTTCGACTCCTTCACGAAGTTCTAGAGAATATGTGCAGCAGAATGTTTAAAGAGTTCAAATGCGAAACTAAGGCTTTCTAGAAAATATGTGGTTTCCGTGGGAAATTTCAAAATGACAACAAATGCACGAATATGCTGAACATGTCAACAATTGCAGAGCGCAAAATGATTAAACAACACTAGCAGCATATGTGAGTTATTCATTTAGTATGTTTTTTTATTTGTAAACACTCGGTATGAAGGTTAAATTGTCTTGGTCGGAAACTTTCCACATTATGCAAATTAGCGCGTGTTAAATTCAGTGACAAGGACAACTGTAGTAAATATTGACATTATTTGCAGACGACTAGTGGGTCGTGACAACTCAGGTAATTTCTGGAAGACTCGGATTGCTTTTACTTTGTACTAACACTTTTGTGAGTTGATGTTGAGCTAGTTTAAATGATTAATTGTGGACAAATCGATTATAATTTCTTTCACTTCGTACGAACACTTTTGTTAGTTTATGTTGAGCAAGTTTTAACTGCACCTTGAACTTTCCATCACTCATGTAAATATTCACCGTTGTGCGAAGATGTTCCGGAGCCCAGCACAGTACTGGAAGAATAAGAAGTTTAAATGATTAATTATTTATGGACAAACCACCCTCGCCGCGAATGGAAAGCGTTTCTTCATGCTACCCCCTAGAATAATCTACAAAATATCCCCATACCCACACACCCACCACCACCCTGAAAAAAAGAGGAAAAGTTTCCTCAGACAGACCTCCCTCTCCTGGAAAGTCTTAGACTACAAGCCACCCCACCACTCCCCAGCCAGCATGGCCATATCGGATAGATTTTGGTAATTGGTCGGAATGTTGGCAGATCGGCCCAATGTATCCGTTATCTGTCATAGACATCGGGCCGTTATGCAGACTGCCGCTCTGTTACCGATATCAGTAACAGAGTGGCAAGGCCCGATGTCTATCCGTTATCTGTATATAGGAAACATATCGGTCCGATATTGGCTTGCTGACTGGGTTTGTGTGTTTCTTTTTATGATTTGCTGAAAAGATATCGGTCAGATGTCGGATAAATGTTGGATATGCCGACGTCGGGCCGATGTAGAGCCGATTCAATATTTTCCAATTTTTGAATTTTTTGTTTGTATGGCATGCTAAATTGATTGTTCAATGCATTAATCTAAATGAATATAGCACATTTCTTCTAATGTCTATTATTATATCTCGGGCCAACGTCAGGCCGACGTAGTTTGCATCAGTTGATACCATATATCGGGCCACTGTCAGTCCGATATAACACGCCATCAATCCATCAATGGAGGTAATGACATGTCATTTTGAATATTGTATATTTATTGTTAATGTGAACAGATATTCCTTGCAAATGTAATTGTTTACATTGCAAAATGATGCTACCTACATGTCTACATTCACAAGAGTTTTATTTATTGCTAATGAATATTTTTCCAGTCGAGCTAATTGAGATAAGCACCTAAAAAAATATATATATAAGGTAGTGAGTATTCATTAAATTGATTTGATAAAAAAAATCGGACGGAGTTAAGCGCCCGATAACCTTGTGTGTTGCGAAACATATACATGTGTTTTGATTGGTAATCCGATGCTCTAGCTACATACTATGCTAGCTGGGTGGTGACAATAGAACGAATTTGATGTTTATCTGTCATAATGGGCCCACTTCGGGTAGAAACTATATCGGATACATATTGGATAGATAACTAACCGATATTGGACCGATGATGGATAGTAAACTGAAAGGATGTCTAACCGATGATGGATAGTAAACTAAAACGATATCTAACCGATATTGGACCGATGTGTAGCCGACAAGATATCGGTCCGACTTGAAGCCGATGGCACGCCGATCTTAGGCCGATATCGTTTGCGATACTGGTCCTATATAAAAAAAATAATATTGGGCCGATGAAAGCTAGATATAGGATTGCTGGCTGGGTCCTCACCCCCTAGATTTGTTCATTTCAAAAAATCCCCCCACACCGCACACACACACACCGAACGACCCACAAAACACACACACACCTGTGTGTACTACAGTGTGGTATTCCAGTGTGGCAGAACTATAGAATGTAGATAGATACATTACACTAAACACAATCATATGTCCAGATTCTATTGTGCCCATACAGGTGGGTGTCCTATCGTTTAAAATATGGCGGATGGTCTGGTTCTCATTTATTTGACTCAGATAGTAATTTTTAAGTCATATCTGTGGTATGATAAAAATGACCTCATTATAGAATTTAAAAACCGGAATTGTTTGTATTTGTTTTATGACATAATTAAAGACCAGTGGTACGATTCACCGGAACACAACAGACCAGAACAGAGAAGACAAACAAACCAGGATAGACTGGAACTCAAAAATGAAATTTACACTATAGCAGGGCTGCATCACACTGAACGTCTTCTCAAGAAAAGAGTCATCTATCCTTTATTTATATTTAAATGGTTGTCTGTGACTGATAGTTGCATTATTCTGTCAGGCATTTAAAACCAGCATTGGATGGTGACACTAGCATCTTTTAGGAGTGGCCCACTGGGTCACACACAGATAGTCATTGGATTGGATTTCTTCAAACACATGCAATGAAGTGGATGCAACTTGCCATCTTGTTCAAGGTAAGATCAGGATAGATGGAAAGTGGTATTAAAATTAAAACAATAATTCCCATCTCTCATCTATTTGTGTATCATATTTAGTGTTATCGGCTAAATATTCAGGTCACAGTTTGCATATATTAAGTAATAAGTAATAACATAAAAAAATTAAAACATTTCTGGCAAAAAGAAAAAAAACTGCAAAAAAGCAATTGGAACAATGTATGTATTTTTATAGTTAACAATCTTTCAGTTATATCATGACAGTGTCTACTTGAAGCAGTGAGGTAAATGCTCAATTTGGCGGTTTAGTTTCTTTCAAGCTAGTCAAAAACATTTTAATCTAAATATATACTTCAATTCATTCTTATCCAAAACCCGGCTAAACCGTCTTGAACATATTTTTGCCTGTTTTAATCTCCCCCCCCCCCCCCCCCCCCCCCCCCCCCCAAATATGGTGAATGCAATTTGTCCCTTTCAAATTGTACATTGATTCATTGATTTAATGATTTATCCATTCTACTTATTATTATTATTATTGAGGCTCCCCAGGAGGGGGGAAGGGGTCCATCTTCCTTTGTTCCCTGAAAATATGAGTCAGTGTACCATTGTTCCCCACAAATATTTTGCTTAGTTCCCCAAATTTATTTTTCCAATGTTCCCTTGTTCTCTAAAAAGTATTTCTAATATTTAGAGATTTGCTAATGTTCCCCAAAATTCATTTTGGCCTACAGTAATTATAGTTTCATCTTATACAACACTGTCATCAAAAAATATATTGTTTGAAATCTTAACTTTTTGTGATCTTTTTCCTGTAAAGTCATGTTCACTTGTTCCCTAAAAATATGTGTCAATGTTCTCTTGTTCCCTAAAAATAACAGCCATTATTCCCTTGTTCACCAAATATAAATGGCCATGTTCCCCATGCTGATTTTTTCCCCATTCATTGAGTTTTATCTGTTTAAAATTTCTTTCACATTTTCTGTGCTCGCCTCAAGGTTTTACCTTAGTTCATATTATTTTTTTTAATTTGTGCCTTGAGATATGAATGACAACATGGCATTTACATTTTGATTTATACGCAGCTCTATGCAAAAATCTACTACGCTACGTTAAATTCACACTTGTATGATTATCACGTAACACCGATTAGAATATACATGTTTGACTTACAGATGAAACATTTATACTTCACCAAATTTGTGTTAAGAAAAAGGAAACAAGGGTTTTGTTCAGGCCACATAAAAGCGGTTCCTAAGACTAATACATGTACATGTTTTAACACATTAGTTCGGTAGGTAGGAAAATGATTTTATTTTACATATTTTTTTATCTGTTCTGTTCTCACGTCAAACCAGGCTTTGTATGAACAATACTTAATGGATCCGCCAGGTATATGACCATAGAAAAAAAAAAGGTTATAAGTCCAACAGGAAGAGTAGCATTCACAGAACACAGTCACTCCAACTAGTAATACAACGCAAAGGTGATTACAAACATATTCAGTAAAAAAGCACATCACAAATATGTAAGGGTTGACAACAGCTGTACCGCCTTGGAACCGTCAGTGGCAAAAGGGACCACCGGGGATATTAAACCGGTTCAAGAGTGAACCAAACTTCACTCTTACCCTTTCATCATCCCTAAACAACAGGAGAGTGTAAATAAAAAGAATCCCCGCCAGCAAAGATAACCACATGTCGTGTGAAATCGTTTCTGATATTTACCGTTGAGATAAAGCACATGTAACGCACAAACATACCATATATACAATGGAACGCAAGGTTAATGCTTGTGGTAAAACTGAGCTTGGACAATGGTAGGCGGGCGTTACAGAGTTTTACAGATAGATGAATACAGTTTATGATCCAGTTTGAGAACATATCAATAAGATCTACATCAAGCATGTAGACTTTATTTTTATTGTGTTTTTTTTTGTGTGTTTTTTGCTAAAATATATTAATGGTCGGGACATATTTAAATTATTATAAACTGGATGAAGCTGCATACTTGCCTCATGCAAAGTTGAGAGATAGGAATATAAGTAAATATAAAAGCCGAACTTTGAATGGTGCATTCAAGGACCAGAGTCAACCACAAATCACGCATAGACGTGAGAATTTATTTGTTATATGTTCAATCTGTCGAAAACCGTTATGTTATATATTACATACATGTCCATTTCAGATAAGAAATAAAATATCCAATGTGTCTATATTGTTCGAGATCACAACTTAACATTTGCGGCTTAAACCACTTCGAAACCGCGGGTCGACTGCTCTTGATATCGCTGTTATTCAAGTACCACCGACCAGGCAACGATCTGTTACAATATAAATCCGCTGGAAATATGAATTTCTTACTTAAAATGGCACACGGCAATTCTGGTGTTTAATATTTTTCTACATTACTTGTATTTTTGCCATTCATAATTGTACATGTAGTTCATTTTGCATACTAATGTAAACTACTAATTGCTGAACATTGTTCCAATATAATATTTAAAAATCCGAAGGTAATTCCTATTTATTATAATTTGTATGCAAAAAAAGAGTAAAGTCAAAATGATACACCGGGGTACTAATAATAATGGTTGATAAATACTTCATGATTGCCGTGAGTCCCTTTACTATCTCTATGCTAGACTATCCTGATACATAATAAGGTAATATATTAATACTAATACTATATTGATGTTGGTAATATATGAAATAACACACTATATAAAGAAAGATCACATAATTCACTTAAATAAAATATAAGGAAATATCACATAAATAACTGTGATAAAATTTCACATAATTCACCTTTAAAGTTGAAGACACTCTCGCCATTACAGTGATGGCTGACCATACCTCTGTGTGTACACATATTCATTAAACTTGCAAAACCAACAGAAACCCTGAGAGCTGTTGTAAAATATGTAAATCTCAAATCTTCTTAACTGTAATGAATATAACTAGCCCGCTGTATTAAGCTTTATTAATTAAATGCTTTAAAATGTTACTTCCAGTAAAACAGCTAATGAATTCCTTTGTTAGTTAACTACAAATATCACCATTACATAGACACGACCATAATCCAGTAAAACAGCTAATGCATTCCTTTGTTAGTTAACTACACATATCACCATTACATAGACACGACCATAATCCAGTAAAACAGCTAATGCATTCCGTTGTTAGTTAACTACAAATATCACCATTACATAGACACGACCATAATCCAGTAAAACAGATAATGCATTCCTTTGTAAGTTAACTACAAATATCACCATTACATAGACACGACCATAATCCAGTAAAACAGCTAATGTATTCCTTTGTTAGTTAACTACAAATATCACCATTACATAGACACGACCATAATCCAGTAAAACAGCTAATGCATTCCGTTGTTAGTTAACTACAAATATCACCATTACATAGACACGACCATAATCCAGTAAAACAGATAATGCATTCCTTTGTTAGTTAACTACAAATATCACCATTACATAGACACGACCATAATCCAGTAAAACAGCTAATGTATTCCTTTGTTAGTTAACTACAAATATCACCATTACATAGACACGACCATAATCCAGTAAAACAGCTAATGCATTCCTTTGTTAGTTAACTACAAATATCACCAGTACATAGACACGACCATAATCCAGTAAAACAGCTAATGCATTCCTTTGTTAGTTAACTACAAATATCACCATTACATAGACACGACCATAATCCAGTAAAACAGCTAATGCATTCCTTTGTTAGTTAACTACAAATATCACCATTACATAGACACGACCATAATCCAGTAAAACAGCTAATATATTCCTTTGTTAGTTAACTACAAATATCACCAATACATAGACACGACCATAATCCAGATAGTTATATCAATCAAGGAAGAATTATTTAACCGTTAATGTTGTAGAAATCGGTTATTATAATACAAAATTGACCACACATTTATATATGGGCAGTCGTATCTGCCTGTTTGTGTAATCCATATAAACAACTATGTGAGTCAGTCACAAATATACTGCACGTTTTATGTCACATCTAAAGAAAATATGTATATACTCGTATTGCATGGTATACCCTTCGTTATGTTGATTTTCAAAATTATCTAATGGAAATATTGTAGACGTGGAATTCTATAAAATAAAATATGTACTTCGTTACATTTACATTACCTCTGTACTGTATCAAAATATATATGATGTTAACAAATTAATTATAATACGTTTAATGATCTATATTGTATGTAATAGCGACTATGAACAATGTAGTAAAGAAGAGTAACGAGAGGGAATGATGACGCTCTACTGGTCAACATGCACTTATATTTTTAGTAAATGAATGTACACATGTGTTGTACTCGTACGTCGCTTTCACAATATCAAGGCACTCCGCCGTAGCTCGTCTAGAGGTTATATGTCATTTTGTGTCTCGCTATATATTATTCCGCTTGCAAACGTGCACCTTAAGAAGATATTCTGGCTTTTCCGTCCAATGACTATAGATGAATACTTATTATTCCGGTGGCAACGCATATCTTCACTATGTTACACAATGACAGGGGTGGGGGGGGGGGGGGGGCGGGCGGGGTGGGGGAGGGGTCATATTACATGACTCTTACCTCAAGCACGTGTACATCACAAACCATAGAAGTACGCCATATCAATATTTTCCAATAACTTTTAAATTATATTCAAAACATTCTATACTCAGCAAAAAAAAAAAGTATCCACTTTGTTTTCCTGCAAAATCTGAGACAGTAAGAAAGAACTAACAATTGTAGCACGATTTGTTTTTCATAACATCTTTGTTTGATGTTCACACAAAATTTCATCGAAATATACCGAATGCTTAAAAAAATAAATCAAACTTTAAAAACATAGGTGTAAAAACGAAATTAACAAAACTTAAAACATGTAAAGATTAGCGACAATAGCAAGATTTAGCAGTCTAAGCCCATTCAAATACACAGACAAATGTTTAAAACCTCGCTAATATCTCATGTGTACACCGTTACACCGAATACACCAAAAATGCGACATCGCATGCTTCTGACGTAACGACTGACGAAGCATCGAGCATATTTGGGGCGTCGTGTACGTCAGGATGACCTTATCCAAAGTGTTCAGGACCTTGCAGCAGCACTTGTCCGCGAATGGAACGCATTAGCTCTAGAATTCGTCATTCGTTACTTCAGAAGCATGCGACGTCGCATTCTTGCGTGTATTCGGTGTAACGGTGGACACATGAGATATTAGCGAGGTTTTGAATATTTGTCTGTGTATTTGAATCGACATAGACTGCTTAATCTGTGCTATTGTCGTTACCTTTACATTTTTTAAATTTTGTTAAATTCGTTTTCACACCTATGTTTTTAAACTGTGATTTATGTTTTTATTATACGGTATATTTCGATGAAATTTTGTGTGAACATCAAACAAATATGTTATGAAAAGAAAATCGTGCTACAATTGTTAATTCTTTCTTACTGTCTCAGATTTTGCAAGAAAACAAAGTGGATACTTTTTATTTTTGCAGAGTATATATTACTTTCTTTGAAACATTAATATTGTTTACGTTTCTGTTTCCGTTAAGCCGATATTGCTGAGCTTCGAGTTGATTTCGTCTTCTTTGAGATAGGGTTCCCTTTAAAGGTAGACAACATTAAACTTAACATTTCTTCCTTATTTGGGTAATTAATATGCACACGGTTAGTTTTGAAAACTTTTTTTATTTCGTTATTTCTCCAAATGATACAATATAAATTATACACATTATAAATATTAAGGATCTGAAGACAAGCTTATAAAAGCGTATTTTACACAATATGGAGTAAAGAACAAAAACAAACAATGATCGTCCTGAAAAGCAACCAAAATGGTCGAGGGAATAAATCAAGTTGGTGCCTGAGCACAGAAAACGAACAAAACGCTTATAATCAATTCGTAACGTTGTATAATATGTATTAGATTGTTTATGAAAATAAGTTCAAAGTAGCGTAAGCGATCGCATAGCTTCTATTTTAAAATAAAACTAACCCGCCAAATAACAACAAACAACACTGCAAAACCCTTTATCAAACCTCCATCCAGACGTTCAGGCCGTAATGTATAATAGTGTATATCTGTTAAATAAGTATAGGTTTATTTATGGGTTTTTATAATACCCGTGATTGAATATGCGTAAAATGAATTGAGTTGGTAACTTAATTCCTCTTTGTCAGTAGGTTTTGAAACGGTGTACATTTATTGCAAAACTTGGCTGATAGCTACTTTACAAGTCTATAAAGTAATATTTGACCGGCCTATAGATCTGTATCATTTGTTTGCGGATTCCTTTAAGGCTTTTATACTCAGATTAGCAGTTAATGAATCCGCCCTCTGTCTAGCAGTAACCTTCTAAATCTAACAGCTGTCGTAGCCAGCCTCTGATTTCCACGGGTTTTCCACACTACGCACACAACTTAAGGCCGAGCTCAATTTCTCCATATTTGGAAGACCTGAATTATATTGAATCACTTACTGAAATCATTTAATAGATAGTTTACTTTCGATGTTCACTGGATGCAGAATTTGGTCAAACTAAATCACAATTATGTTATTTTAAGCTATATATTATGAGAAGACGACGATACATAAGTTATTTATAGAGGATACTTGTTTGTTTTGAATGAATATAGGATTTATTTTCATCGAGAAGTGAGAAAACATATTTTCACGAGTGCTTTAGCACGAGTGAAAATATTTGAGTTTTCTCACTTCAAGATGAAAATAAATCCTATATTCCCGATAAACCAACAAATATTCTATTTATTATTTACTTACAAACAGAAAATGTATAATGCGCCAAAACATGACGTCAATAACGTAAACAACGTAAACAACGTCAACAGTTGCATGACGTCATTTTGAGTGAAATTACATTAAATGTTCGCATATGAAACATAAACAATGAAAATATAAGGTTTTATTGTAATTATAAAATCCACTATTTCACTAGAAAGTATATAATAAATATACATATTACACAAAAATACTAAATTATACAATAATTAAAATATACTTGTTTAAATTAATAAGCGAGTGTTTTAACGGCCCTATTGCTATCAGTTTACAGCGCATATTAGACCCTGGCTATAATCACTGTCATACAATTTTTATTAAACTTGTCAAAAAGTTTATCAAACGAGGTTATGACGGTATCATTTTGCAATGCACTGCAAGTGTTGAGGTTGACGCATGTTGATGTTTGTCTTAAATCTTGTCTTGTCGTGCCCTTAACGTTTTTTTTCTTGTCGTTTTGGCTTCTGCCACGTCATTGAGTTATTGCGATGTGACTTTTTAAGCTTTTTTTCTTCTTTTTTTTAATTGTATATACATGATGATCTACGTGTTATACATATATTGCTTATTAATGCTGCCTTGTTTGTTAGAGAATATAACCTGACGCGGATATTTTTATAAACACTGTATCGTTTTACTGGGATTACAAATAGGGTACGAGTGATGTTTTGTGCACCCTAGAAACTGGTTTAAACCCCACGCAGCCTTTTCTTGTTCACAGACCATTCGGGATGTCATTTCTTGTCTTTTATTATTGGTTGTAGTTGCTTGTTTCTGTGCGTGTTTGTGGTTGACTGTAGTCCTTGAATGCTACATTTCCTGTTCGACTTTTATATCTACGTTTTCTTACAGGAAGCAATGCAACTTTCCCTGTAAGGTTATGGCTTGCAAATTATTTACCCTCTCATGTAAAGATTGAACAAAACCGAGTCTACTTTTCTCACTTATTGTGTTCGTTGCTTCCAAGGGTTCTCTTTCCAGTTTTTATTGATATACTAGCGTTTGTTTAGTGCTGTGCGGCTGCTGTAAAATGTCACCCGACTACAAACCAATAGTGATATTAATTACTGGTCCTTCGGAGGAAGGCTGTTCACCATTTTTCAACTGTTTAAATGGCGTACGACAGGGTGAACATTTGTCACCGTTTCTATTTTCTATTTTTCTAAATGATTTAGAAAAATATTTAAGTAGGAATGACGTTGCTGGTATTATTAATGAAACAAAAATTAACAATGTACATATTTATCTTAAGTTATTTATTTTACTTTATGCTGATGATACTGTTATTTTTAGTGACAATGAATTAGATTTGCAAATGGCACTGTATTGTTTTAGAGAATACTGTGATGCATGGAAACTTTCATTAAATGTAAGCAAGACTAAAACCATGATTTTTAGCAAAGGAAACCCATCGCAAAATGTAAATTTCAAAAATGGAAATGATAAAATAGATGTTGTCCAATAATATAAGTATCTAGGAATATATATTTTTCAAAAAGTGGGGCATTCAGTTAGACCAAAAAATACATAGCAGAACAATCAAACAAAGCTTTGTTTTCTTTACTACGAAAAGTTAAATTACTATCGCTTCCTTTTGAAATACAAATTGATCTTTTTGACAAAACCGTGAAACAAATATTACTATACGGTAGCGAAATTTGGGGTTTTGGTAATATTGACGTAATAGAAAGAGCGCAGCTTAACTTTTTAAAATTCATTTTTAATCTTAAGAAATCAACTCTTATATGGTATATGGAGAGACTGGAATTCGTCCTTTATCTATAGACATAAAAAGCAAAATTATTGCTTATTGGTCCAAACTAATAGAACATATTAATCAATGTTAATAGAAATGAGAGTTATAAGCTATCATCCATAGTGTATTCTCTATTACACGATTTGTATATATCCAGAAAAGTAAAATCAGCATGGATGGACAATTTGAAAGATATTTTATTTTCTTCTGGTTATTCGGGAATCTGGGATAGCCAGATGTTTGCAAATTCAAAGTGGATGATTAAGTCTTTTTATCAAAGCTTAAAATATATTTTTATTCAAAAATGGAGGGCCGAAATCAGACACTAATATGTATAAACTGTTAAAAACAGATTTTAGACAAAGTACGATTTATGGCTTTTATAACTAGAAATCATCGCTTGCCTATTGAAGTAGGGAGGTGGAGAGGGGTACCCGTAAACGAAAGAAAATGTGTAAATTGCAATGATATAGATGATGAATTTCATTATCTTTTAATTTTGTCCTGAATTTAGTGAAATGAGGATAATAATGATGTGAATTTGAGAATATTAGGGCGATTATAATAGAATTTCAACTATGCAGAACAAAAAAAACTTAGTTTATTCATTGATAAAGTAATAAAGAATATAAGATTATAATAACTTCCTTAACGATGACTCAAACACAGTGCTACATTTCGTTTCGGTAGAACGGTGCGTCTTTGGTCAAAACATGTATAACACTGACAAAATGCGTTCTACATTTCGTTTCGGTAGGGCTGCAGAAATACGAAATTAGTTTAAAAACCTGTTAACTTTAATTTCTTATTTTTGTATAAAGACATAAACATGCTATACAATTATCTGAAACGATGTTTACAAAACAATTATTATTGTTATTATTATATTATATTATTGTTATTATTATTATTATTATTATTATTATTATTATTATTATTATTGTTATTAATAATACTGTAACATCTAGTATATTATTTAGTAACTCATATTTTGGTTAGAAATCCATAAACCGCACTGTTAGATAGTTTGAATATAGTCGTTTCCTGATGTATACGTGTTTATAATTATAGTTGATCATCTGTCGCCATTGATATAAATGTGTTTTGTAACTGTTGCTTATGCTGTTCATATGTATGAATAAAGAATTTGAATTTGAATTTGAATTTGGATCATCAATCCCAAAACTTGTGTAGCTTTATCAATAATATCACAACCTTTATTGTATGGAGATATGTAAACTGTGAATATTAAAGGTGTCTGACTGATTTCCCTGCCACTTCACAAAAATAATCAGGAAGTTCTTCAGAAAAGGATACGACACTTTAGTATTACATCGCACTTAATGCTTTGTCGTTGACCCCTCTACAATCGGTCTCTCAGTTTAACTTGTTTTATTATGCGATGACCGGACAATCTCCTGGGGCTCTATGATTGCAACTTCTGAAACCATGAAAGAGGAGTGTGGTGCATAAACGTTCGTCGATCATGTATTCAGGTCATACCCTTGATTGGTTTTCTCTTTTGCTGCAACTCTGTTGTTGTTTAGCACAATTACGGGTACATCCCGAGTTGTTTCTAATTACTATGTATTCTTTACATATTTAACATACACTTGATATATTTACCATATACGTGTACCATTTTCTACTGATTTTATTGTTAGAGATTTCCTTTAGAGTGGATGTTTTTCCTACTGTGCGTTCTGTAATAGTGTCTTCACCACTATATTTGTTTTGTGTATAGTTGTCTTTTTCATTGTATCTTTAAATAGTCTTTGTTGGTGGTGCTGTACGCAACTACGGTGCTATTACGCCTGGGTTCTGCGATTTCTATAAGACCATTTTTTCTCAGTTGTTAAAATAGTATACCGCTTCAGCTGGCGCTAAGGGTGTGGGAGGCGTTGCAAATAATAGTACCTCTCATGAACATACGCAATAAAACTGAACTATTCTCACTTGTTTGTGTTTACTGCTTTCAGTGGATCCTTTTCAGTATAAACAAGCGTTTGTATTTTGCTATGTGGCAGCTGTAAAATTTAACGCAGCTACACATCTGTGATGTTATTAATTATTGGTCCTTTGAGATCAACTCTTGTGGCTTTATACTAGAGTAGCGCTTAAGCCTGTACTTGGGGACTTGAGACGTGTAGCGATTTAAATTAGCTCTAATGATGTTACTAAGACACATTAAAACCGAGCTGCTAGTTGTCTCTCCTGTTTGTGTTTGTTGCTTCCAAGTGATCCCCTACAGGTTTATTATTATCTTTATTGAATGAGTAATGAATGATGCATTAATTAAATCCTACACTACACTAAATGTTTAAGACAATGACCGCTTTATTAGAATTTTTCTTTGACAAAACTCCAACTTTTTAATCGGTCATTACACAATAAATCGATTTTTTTAAAATGGGATTATTAAACTATCATTATCAAGTGATATGCTTTTTTCTGAAGAAAATAATTGTTTACACATTAAATAAGCAATAAAGAAATAGAGAATGTGTTTACACCTGACTTTATTTCATTTTTCACGGCTCAAGATTGATAGTTACACTAATGTGCTTACATAAATGTGCTATATTATTTATTGCAGCGAATAAATAAACCTTTTTAAACGAAATCGTTGTATTATCTTTAAAACAAGAAAAGAATATATCCCGTTTACTTGCGTACAAACATGATAAGGTTAGCGCGTGAGACGCGACATGAACGTTAATGATCAGTTTACCTGTGTCGATAAAATAATCAATATGAACATTTCCGTGTATATCTCGTTTACTCGCGTACAAACATTATACGGTTAGCACGTGAGACGCGACATGAACGTTAATGATCAGTTTACCTGTGTCGATAAAATAATCAATATGAACATTTCCGTACACACGGTGCAACTTGAACAGTTTCTAAAATTAGTATATGTTGCTCTGTAGTAAATTGATACATCATAAGTCAATGTGCAATACCTGTTTCACGTCATACTATTTTGTTAAACTTGCTTTGATTACGTCCCTACTTATGAATCATGAGGGAAAATGTCCACTGTAAAGCGGTAGAGTTGCACATTGTTAGACATTCAACCAAACCCGGAGAGGTGGGATGGCATGGGTTTTCAATTCATTGATAAAACTATTATTTTCTCCATGCTTTAAATCCCATGGGTATTGTTTGAATTTTAAATTTGATTTCCTCAATAAAGATCATTCTGATTTTTTTCTCGGCAGCTTTTCTACGTGTAAAACCTTGCTTGTTATGTGAGCATATAATACATTTTAATACCCTGGTCAATAACGGAGTATTTATATGGTATTACACATTACTGAAACCATATACATATAATTACAAACTGCGAACAATACACATATTTACTGCATTCTTATTGGTTAGTCATTCTTAAAAGTGTCCTGTTATTTCTCAATAACACGTCAAAATAAAATAGTTCCAGTTGCGCAGGCGCAGACTAAAATGGAAGCCCAACATTTGATTTGAGCGGCGAAAGAGATCCGGGGTATGCTCATGCTTCCAAACACTATATCAAGAAGAAAAAAATGGAACGGTTCCGGCTTCCGACCTTTCACCTGGCTAGGCCCCTGATTTTCTTTCCTATTCACAATGACGTAACGAACGTTACATGACGTCACTTTTTTAAAACCATAACGTCACAACAAATGTAAATAAACAGCGGATTTAAACAGATACTCAGTAAAGGTAAACATTTTATCGTATTATTACCATCGTATCGCTTGATTATGTGTACAGTATTTTAAAAAGCTGAATCAATAAGAACAACCGATATTTTAAACCTTTTTTCGCTGGTAAAATGGTGCACTCTGGCGAGTTTGGGGAGAAACCTTTTGGAGGTGTAATTAATAATATCATTAAGACTGCTACCGATACAGGAAATTCACTTCTAATAACAGGAGACTTTAATATGAGTGGCATTGACTGGGAATCATGTACTACAACTCATAGTGTAAACCATCATGAATACGCATTTTTTGAATGTCTACGTGACAACTACTTGTTCAACATGTGACAGAATTTACAAGATGTCGTGAAAATCAAGTGAAAAATACTCTAGATTTGCCTATTACTAAAAATGAATAGGATATTGACAATATTAAAGTGCTGCCCTCGCTTGGCTGTAGTGATCATGTTACTTTACTTTTTGACTTTATTTGTGATTTTGAAGAAGTGAATACAGATGCCCCGAAGTTATTGTATAATAAAAGTGACATTGTAGGATTTAGTCGAGAATGGAATAATGTAGACTGGGATAGTTTAGGAAATCTTGAACTTGAAGAAATATGGAGTTTATTTAAGAATGAGTATGATAACTGTGTAGAAAATCATGTTCCGAAATATAAACCAAATAAGGATCAAAGCCCAAACCTCCGTGGATGAGTCATGATGTTACAAAGGAGTATGATAATGGACCTTTGGAAACGGCCGAGCACGACACATACGAAATATTGCAGTCTCGGTTTGATTGAGACTGTTCATGAGCGGTAGTGAAATATGCTAGCTAACGCTCACGCCCTCTAGCCCCGGGTTGAGCAGAACTCAATATTCATAAAATCAATAGTACACAATGTTAACCATCCCGAAGATGGCATGCATACGGCGGTGGACATGGAGTTATTTGCTTCCCCATGTCGTACGGCGTATGGTCCCAGTATCTAATAAAATTAAATGCCCCGAAGAGCGAAATAAACATAATGGAATTTAGTTATGAAGCCTGCGTATCACAAGGAACAGCCAAAAGACTAAATTAAAAAGCAGACAACATATCCTATAAGTGGTTAAACAATACCCAGAGCCTTTTATCGGCCGGAGTACAAGACAAATAAAGAGAAAACTTCAAGCATGGAATAAGTACTTTGCAACACGAAGAGATGCGGACTTCCAAAGCTACAAAGTGATACGAAATCAGGTTAATGAAGTTGTTAACTCGGCAAAAAGAAAGTATGAGAAAACTATATCTTAAAAAGTGAAGAGTGAACCCAAGCAATTTTGGCGATATGTTAAAAGCAAAACGTCGAAAAAAACTGGTGTATCAAGTTTAAAAAATGAAGATAACCAATATGTGTCAGCAAATCAGGACAAAGCAGACGTGTTAAATGACTTTTTTACGACGGTATTCACAAATGAAAACTTGAATGATATTCCAAATGTAGAAAGGAAACGAGTAAATCATAACCTGACTGATATTGACATTAGTGAAGAGAGAGTTGTTAAGGCTCTATCCATATTAGACACTAGTAAATCAATGGGTATGGACAATATTCATCCGTATCTTCTAAAAAACATGGCAGCTGTATTTGCAAAACCATAGGAAGTCTATTCAAAGTGGATCTATACCAAAAGCTTGGAAAGATGCTAGGATTACTCCCATTTTTAAAAAGGGTACTAGAACGGAACCAAGTAACTACAGGCCAGCCGTCAGTTTAACTTCTATTGTATGCAAAATGATAGAGAAAATTGTACGAAAACACTTACTATTACATATCGAGCAGAACAATATACTGTCAGACGAACAATATGGCTTTCGCAGTGGACAATCTTGTCAGCTACAACTTTTACATGTGATGAATGACTGGTGTAATTTCATTGATGATGGAGATAGTTGTGATACTATATATTTAGAATTGGCTAAAGCTTTCGATAAGCTTGCACATTGCCGCCTTGTGAAAAAACTATGGTCGTACGGCATTGACGGAGTAGTATTAGCCTGGTTGAAGGACTTTTTGACTGACAGAAAACAATGTGTATCTGTAAATGGCAGTACTTCAACTATTAAACCAGTATCGAGCGGAGTGCCTCAGAGAAGTGTTCTTGGGCCGATCATGTTTATTTTGTATGTGAATGATATACCAGAGATTGTCAACAGCGCCGTGAAGATTTTTGCAGACGACACTAAGTTATATGCCACAACGAATAATTCAGCTATACTGCAAAAATATATCGATAATTTATCCCAGTGGGCGGAGGAATGGAACCTGTCTTTCAATATCGACAAGTGTAAGGTCATTCATTATGGAATTAATAACCCGGAGAATTCATACTCAATGCAAGGGAGGGAACTGTCTTATGTTACTGAAGAATGTGACTTGGGAGTAGTGTTCGAGAGAGACCTTAAGTTCAGCAAGCATTTATCAACAAAGATAAATAAAGCAAACAGCATTTTGTCACTTATTAAGAACTCCTTCAGTTTTGTGGACAAACATGTATTTGTGAAGTTATATACTGCTCTTGTAAGGCCGCATGTTGAATTTGCAAATGTTGTTTGGCATCCATACTTTAAAAAGGATATTGAATCTATTGAAAGACTGCAGATGAGAGCAACCAAACTAGTGCCATGTCTGAAAGATCTTCCATACACCGAAATATTGGCAAATCTGAAATTACCCTCTCTTAGCTACAGAAGATTAAGAGCTGATGCAATACAGACCTTTAAGATACTCCGAAATTTCGACAAGTGCAAACATGAACAGTTTTTTAAGTTGTCAGGTTCAGTGACCAGAGGCCATTCCCTCAAACTCGAGAAGCCAAGGTGCAGAACTACTTTCACACTACACCAGTTTTCCTCAAGAGTCGTCAGTATGTGGAACCAGTTGCCACAGGATGTTGTGCAGGCCAAAGATGTGGAAAAGTTTAAAATCATGTTTGATCGGCATTGTAAAAATGGACAATACCAGTTGTAACAAAATATAGACTGTTAAAGTGACAGTTACACACAGCCAAACTTTTAAAAATTTGCACCAAAATTCTAAACCTAATATAAATACGATAGTTGTCTTGCTATTTATCTGCTACATCAAGAGGGGTTTTAAAAGGACGTAGTCCTTACGACAGAGCCCTTGAAGATTCTACAGGTATTCTACAGGTATAAAAAGAGCAAAGCCTATCAGGGAAAAGGTTTTCGGTCGGGGTTTGCAGTGCCTACGCCACTAGAAACGTTTTTTTTTTGGAAACGTAAAGATCTAGGCCTATATCTATATTGTACCGTTGGGCGGAGTAGATTTCAAATTTGAAAATGTGTGATTTGGCTCATCGGTTCAACTGAAATTAATTTAATTCAGAGCTTACTGGGGCATGTGAAATAAAAATCACTGTCAGCAAAGATTATCATTGATATAAGTTTGTAATTATAAGGACTGTTTTTCATTGTTTGCGATGTTATCGAAGTATAACACGTCAATGATGGGAAACAAATTTTGTATAAAACCGCTTCGCTGCGCTACGCGGTTTTATACAATTTCTGACCCATCATCCTTAAATAAACAAAAATATATATATATAATATATAGAAAACATCAGAGTTTTAAATTCTGTCTGACTAACAATAAATAATGAAAAGAGTATCCCTTGCAAGCAAAGAGTATCCCTTGCAAGCATACTATACAAACAAGAGAGAAAAGTAGCAGACTCGGTTTCAGTGCACCACTTATCACGCTGCCTAGCACCGGCTTAAGCGGTTTCACTATAAAAGTAGATAAACTAATCGACCAGGAAAAGTAGCATTCAATGAGACAGTCAACCACAAACTCACAAAGAAACAAAGAACAATTATATATAAAGATGAATAAAATGCAAGATAAAACATCACAAACACACACGGGTTGACAATAGGGCTACCGCCTTGGAAAGGTTAGTGGGAAAAAGGCAACTGGGGCTTTAAAACTCACTCTTGTACCCTATTGTCATCCCAATAAACGGGACAGTGTAAATAAAGATATCCCCGCCAGGTTATAATCTCTAACAAACAAGGCAGCATTAATATAATGACAAAAACAAATATTCAGTAATTTAGGCCTCCAGCCCATAATACAAATATTACAAATCCATTGAAATGAACATTTTAAAGTAACAGTTCGACATAAATACATAACATTGGTACATACATGTACATAGAAAATACGCAGTTCAACGTACATTATAGATATGAGAATACGTCTTGTGTATTGCAAAAGCATTACCTTATGGTATTTTATTGATAGTTTGAAAAAAACAGACGTCTTTTATTCAGTATTTCATACATATATTTGCATAACAGTGACAGTTTATATGCATCGGTTGTTTTCATTAAATTATAGAATGTATTCAAACTCGCATTGACAAAATTAATATTCATAATAACATGCAAAAAATGTTGCCATTTCTCTACTGAGGGAGATATGTTCAGTATCTCAAAAACACTTGTTATTAAACTATATATTATATAATTTAAAATGATAATTTATTAATATTTCTAATGATTCACGCGTTTTTACACCAGTTTGCACGAGAACGCCAAAACGACGTTACGTCATACAAACAAAACAATTGGAATCGGTACTCTTCGTTAATTTCCGTAATCGTTATTTCCTCGTGGCGGAATCTGACGACGACGTCCGTAAAAATATAGCTCTTCTATTCCCAGTATTTTCTATACAAATCACAGACAAATATGTAATATATGGTATTCGTCTTTTACTTCTCCTGACATACACAACATACATTTTCTGTCATGCTATGAGGTATTGGAATGTCTTCCTGTTTCAAAAATAAATTATGAGCAGAACATCTTTAGGGGTATATTTAAACTTAGATAACTTTCAACCTTCAATAGAGATTTAAAGTGTTGATAATGGGTTGCTTTTAAATTAGAAGACTGAGACAGTTCAGCTCGCCAAATTTGGAGAGGGCAATAAATTAAGCGTTGTTCAAATATGGCTATAAATAACTGTACGTCTCCTACTTCATCGATATCCATGCTACACCGAGACCATATCTAACAAGTAGTGATTTAACATGAGTTGCCCATGTTTTTCTACCGACGTCATTAATATTTCTTAATATAACATTGTTTTTGGTACCTAATATTACTGATATGTGAAATTCGTATCCAGTATTTAACACATTTACGATAAAAAATAATATATAATGCAAATCTGCCACACTCGCCTTTGGCGAATGCATGGAATGTATTTTTATATAACTTAAAATGTCGGCTGCAAAATTGGTTACGGACAATTTCAATTTGATTACAAATTTCGGAACTATATGTTAAAATAGGCATAACCATAGTATCAGATAATTTAAAGAGTTCATAATAATCGAAATAGCCAATATTACGTTGAAGTTTGGATATTGAAAATTATGCTTTTCTGCTTTGAGTTGCTAATGTTTCTTAAGTCTTTGTCAATATTAGTTTTGGTGCAATATAAAGACCCATGTATTTATAACGTGAAACAGTTTCAAGCATAATGACGAACTGTAAATGGGTCAACCACTAAACATGCATATTGGGTTTAATGACCCCACAGGACCAGTAAGTAATAACACTACTACACAAATACATTGGTTCTACAGATTAAAGAATGTTTTACATATAAATAAAACGATGCTATTTTTTATATATAAGAAAGCGACGCAATCTGAGTTAATGTGCCTGTCATCAGTTTAATATGTATTTTAAATTCATATTCACGTATGCTGAGATAGCTACATTATGTCATATTTAAATGCCAAGTAACTTAGAGGTACCCCTACAGATAGCATTCCATAGATATACAGCATCATATTTCTTCTGGCCCTTTGCTTGCGCTCTGCATTAATCGCAATAAACTTTGGGTTTAGTGGGAAGTAGACTCGATCCCACTGCGTCATAATGGCTTCCCGAGCGCCGTTCCATGCACCTGGACCCATGAGCCGGTATTGGAAAGGTGAGGCAAATCCAAAGTAGCACTCCCATGCAAGTTTAGGGTCAGTAAAGAACAACCTCACTGGAAGACAAACGACTTAATGTTAGAAATACATATTAAAAAAGCATGAAAAGAGACACTTGGAAATCGTCGAACACGATAAATACAAAAACATACTGCAGTCTCGGTTTAATTGTGACTGTTCATGAACGGTAGTAAAAAGTGCTTGCTACCGTTCAAAAGTGTGTATATTGAATATGTTAAGTATAATGTACAGTTTGATAGTATTCTTCACGCGATAAACAGTTTAGTATAGCTATACTTGTCGTATTACGCTTTGGAAATTACGAATTGATATGCATGTGTCGGCGTTCACGCGCTTTATGGTACATTTCATTTTTCCGTCGTTATTGTACTAACATGCCTTAGGAGATAATGATAAGGTAGGATAAGAGAGACAAAACATCTCAGTGTATTTTCAGCCTGTACAAGAGCCATATTTTCTATCGAAACACATTGTATGATTGCGATTGGAAAGCGATTTGTGTTGGATTATATACACTATTTTTTAAACGGTAAATATCACGTAAATATAACTTTTCATCTCTGCAAGTGCATCCATGTAAGCATGTACCATTTATTCAAATGTTTTAAAACTTACGCAGTTTTGGTCTGTTTCCATACATCTCTGCAATTCCACAAATGTTATCAAGTAAAATTTATTCAAATATCTTAAAACCTACGCAAATGTTCTCCATGCGATCCATCTCAGAAAGTCCACCAATGTAATCATGTATAATTAAGTGTTAAAACTTACGCAGATTTGGTTTGTTGCCATTCAGCTCTGCAAGTTCGTCCATGTAGTCTATATAGTCAACCTGTATTGTGTGACGGAGAGATTTCGTGTAGCGCATCGCCATCGCTTCGCGTTTGTTTTTGATATCTTCCCACATCATGTCCTTATTGGGAAGACTTGCATCGCCCTTTTGAAATTAAAAACAACAAAGTAGATATACATGTCGAACAGGAAAGGTACCATTCAAAGACAACTGTCTACCAAAAGCACGCAAATAAACAAACACTAATTACAAAGATGAATAAAACGCAAGATATGACATCATACACGTAAAAGGGCGGACAATATGCTACCGCTGTGGAATGGCCAGTGGCAAACAATGCCGCTGGGAGGTTTAAACCACTATATATGGTGCACCAAGCCTCACACCTTACCGTAGAGCCATCCAAATAAAACGGGACGGAGTGCATATATATATGTAACTGGATTACTTTATACATTAGTGTACGGTAACAGATCATTATAGCCAAAGAGAGTATGGACCAGTAGGTAATAAAAGTACACTGATTCCTAGCAAGTGACATATTTTTACGACACATGTTCAGCATTCAATGAAAGCTAGTTTAAATAAGGAACTATTATCTAAAAACAAAAACACAAGTCTTGTGACAAGGAAAAAGAAGCACATATGGTTGTTTTTATGTGAAAGTTGGTTTGCAAGAAGCATCACAGAAATGCAATCAAGTCAATTACGACTGGCTGAAAATGCGTGAGAGGTGTTGCACTTTACAGTACTTTTCATGAACAGACTCATTAAAACCTAGTCTGCTACTTTTATCTTTGTTTGTGTTTGTTGCTTTCAAGGGATCCACTTTTCAGTATGTATTATTATTCCCTGTGTTGAATGATAGTGTGTCTGAAAAGTATGTCATATATGTTATGCAACAAGTGTGTAATGTATGAGTTTGAAACCATTTATCACAAATGTAGTTGTATGTACCTACCTTAAATACTCGTGTTGCCAAGCGACACTGTTGCTCGCTGATGGGATTTATGGCACCACCTGGTTGAACACACCCTATGATTACCAGCGTGTGTTTTTTTAGTTCTGGAGGATACATGCACTTATACAGATCTACCTCGTTATCGACTACATCGATAGTTGACTTGTCCAAAAATGGAAATCCAAACATATATCCAGTGGCAAGTATAACACAATCAATATATTTTGCTTTTGAATCATCTTCAAACGTGACGGCATTGATCATAAACTCGGCAACATTCTGCTTAACTTGAATGGTTCCTGTTGCTATTCTGTGCGGTAGCTCATCATTGATAGTTACGCCTTGGGCAAAAGGTGGACAGTTCGGCCTCAGGTTATATTTATCATGGTCAAATCGCGCGTTAAATTTCTTTATGTCCGCCTTCATGGCTGTTTTTGGAAAAGTTTTCACGTAATGGAGTAGGCTACGAGAAACATGCATACCAAATGGATCACCCTCGTTCACGATCTTGTTGATGATCCACGCCCCAGATCGGGTACTGAGATATACCTGTAATATAAAATTTAGTTTTTTAATAATATATTAATTTTGATGTGGTATTTTGTTCGAGGAATATTTCCATATAAAAATAACTCATTTATAATAAGGATTCGAGGAATCTTTGCATATAAAATTTATCATTTATAATAAGGTTTCGACACCGCAGTAATTAGTAATACACACATATGTGTTTGGGTGATTGTTATTTTTGTATACGCCATTAGAATTTTAGAATTTTACATTTATCTATTATATAAATGTAAGCATTAATGTTCACATGTTTGCGTTTACCAAAGTCTGCACAGTTACACATTACTGTTTTGCAATCTTCTTGGTTGTACTCTTTCGGTTGTTCATTTGTAAAGTGAATACTTTTTCTTAAGGTTGGATATTATAAGCGGCAAGGTTCACAAAGTTGTTCTCGGTTCACTGACCTGAGATGCTATCTTACTAAGCTCTACAGCGATATCCCCTCCTGAGTTGCCAATACCAACCACCAACACGCGCTTGTCTTCAAACCCCGCTCCATGTTTGTAATCGTGTGAATGCATGACCTTGCCCTTGAACTCTCTCATCCCCGGAAAGGACGGCAAATATGGTTCTGTGTGGTGACCCGTGCACACGAGGACTGCGTCAAACACATGTCGAATTATATTGTGGTCTGACATCACTCTTGTTACTATAACCCATTGACCACTGTCTGAGAAGTCCTCCGATTGTTTTACTGTAACTACCTACAATATACAGTTTGTATGTTTAGTGTGCTATGTTAACTACTATAATAACACAGTACAGATTCTAGAAGTAAATATGTCGGAATATGTCCCCTTATTGGTAATCCCACTAAAGTTACATTTGAAAATGGTAAAAAAAAATAGAACTTAAATAATACTGCATTTCTTTTATTTTTATAGTGCTTCCATTGAACAGAAAATACAATATTTGTAGATATGTAAACTTCTTTCTGTGTGTTTTAGTTTAAACATATTTATTTTACATCGATTGCGAAACAAGTTATTGCAACTTAGATTAATCACTCTCAATGGCTTCCTGGGTAGAACCAGTACTAAGCAATGTGGATTAATTATCTTGCTCAAGGATAAATAACGTGGCCGCGGCGAGGATCGAACCCACGACCTCTCGATTCTGAGTTCGGCGCTCTACCACTAGACCACTTGACCACGCACTCCACTTCTGTGTGTGTTTGTGGTTGACTGTTGTCCTTGAATGCTGCTTTTTCCTATTCGCATTTTTTATCTATATTTATAGATTGTCGTCAGCGTTAGCTTGTGAGTAAAGTAAACGGCAAACATTGGTCAAAATTATACATTAAGAAACGTCATTTAGTTTGCTTGAAAGTGTTCGCATCTTTTAATATATGGTGTATGCATATACCTTTTTGAAGATTGAATCTGAATTAAAATGTTGAATTTAGATTGGAATCGTTTGAAACAGACATGGTCGAAGTTTGCTTTATTTTTAATTAATGTAAACGATTGCACCAAACGTATTCGCGATGTAAATAATTGCTAAACATATGTTGCCCAAGGCCCTTACTGTGCAGATTAAAAATAATAATAAATGAATATTATGTTTTAAATATAAGGCAATACCTTTCATATAATTCGCATAAGATCGCAATGGTGTAGTGATAATGTTATCCATGTTCCGGGTTATGCTTCTTTGACTAAACAAAGGATATGTAAACAGTTAAATGTGATTTATATATATAAACGTAAAGTGAACAACTTGTTCGACGTACCTCCATATTGAACTGTATGTTTTTCCTCAAGTCAAATGTATCCGCATACAAATGAAAATACTTGTCGACTTCCCTATTGTGCATAAATACCGCATTCTCTTTTGGTATAGGGAAGTCACTGTAGCACATCATTTCTTTAGCGGTGTTTACAACTGTGGACTTCATCACGCATCCCTGTCCATTCACCACATCTTCCGTATAGTGCCATAGACCACTGATATGGTTTGTTCTTTCGAAGCAAACGACATCCAATCCTTCGTCAAGACAAGTTTTGATGGCGGCTAGACCGCTCGCTCCAGCTCCAATTACGGCAACCTTCATTGTATGATATTTATTGTATGCTTTTGTTTCGAATGTTAAATGTTCGGTATATATATTGACATTTACGTTCAAAAGTTGACAAAGTTAACGTCAGAATGAAGATCCACGGTTGTTTCACCTGTATTTTTAAAGCCGTCCTTTTTTTACGATTTAATACTACTTGTCAAATTAGACGATCTCATCATTTAAAACCACAGTCGTGTTTCACAACAGGCGTTTCCTATTTCAAATAACTGTAACATGGGCTGACTAATATGTTATGCTTGTGTCATTGAGAGCAAAGTAAAGTATATAGGATGTATAAATAATCCAATTATTTTATGATTTTAATGATTTTTAATACAATAATGCAACCATTGTTTCACCACATAAGGTACAGGATGCTGATGACGTAATATGTATATCCAATGTAATTACAGGAAGAAATCCAGCAATATCACGCCACGTCACTGTTTAATGTTTCTTCTTAATATGCAAATATGCAATACATGACTAGTGCAATTATTTATCATATTACGGCATGCTGTGGCCAGCCGTAGATTTTTTTTTTAAACTGGAAATACTGGGTCAGAACGCGGATTGTGGTTTAAAAATTGGAGATATTAATATGGGTGTATATAAATAAAGAAGTCGGACATTCCCTCCTGATGTTAAACAGAGAGTATATCTTAGTGGGGAAATAAGTATACAAATACAGGAAAAAATAATAATCTTGAAACCATTATCCTTTATTATAAAATCTCTACACCGAAATATGTACCAAACAGTCCACATGCAAATGGATATCGAAGTCGTGTATTTAACATTATGCTAAGAAAAATCTCCGCAAGAATCTCTCAGTTTCAAGAGTTAAAAAAGTTGTGGTGGGGTGAGTGTAAGTTGCGCGGTGGGGGTTCGGAAGGACCTAGTTGCAAGTATTTTACCTGGTGAGCTTTCTCACTCGTCCAGTCTATGATTAATAATACTTCACAAAAAGTGAAACCCTCTCGAGTGAAATAACACTGATATATTGTTTGGAATAAATATATAGAAAATATGAGTCATAACATGTCGCAATATGAGAAAGTTTATTCTTATATTGTTTTACCTTTACTCGCAATATGTTTATGGAAGGATTTCTTCAATAGGTCTTTTGAAAAACATATCAATTTGAAATCTCTTCTAAACATTGCTCGCATTTTACTCTCAAGTCGAAATATTTGTTTCCTGGCGTTTTGTTTACTATTCATCTCGAATTAACTGAAATTGACCTTGTGAGATTCGAATGTGGACTTGGACTTGAATACCGTATACTGAATTGAAACTGTTTAAATATGAAGAACTGATACTGTTTACTTATGAGGAATTGATACTGTTTAAATATGAAGACATTATTAAACTATATGATGCGTTATTTCTCACAGTTGGTGAAAGTTCATAGAATGACTGAGTACTATGCCCAGTTTACATATTATTGCATCAGTATTATCGAAGATATTCATCCGTGAAGGAGGCCATTGTGCCAAGGAATATAATTAGGGATCGTATCAGTATATGTGGCATGTGTGGTGAGTAGGACTTTGTTTGATACAACTAACTGAAATTAGATAAAAGATGTGCTAGTATATGTACCAAGATAACATAATATGATAGTTTAAATAAAATATTCACAGAGCACGAAACAAACGCTAGTGTGAATAAAATTGATACTGAACCGGAGATCTTTGAAATCAATCAACACAAACAAGAGAGAACATTTACAGACACGATATTATTGTTCATGAAATGAAAGATAAGGGCCATACCTCTCCGGCGTTGGCGGTATTCTATTTTAACGTAACCATGATCGGGCTCGAAGAACCCAAATGACCGATAAGTAATAACACTTGCAGCATCTACACAGGTCAGTATATAAAAGATCGGGCTCTAAAACCCAAAGGACCGATAAGCAATTACGCTTGCACCATCTACAAAGGTCAACATATTAGAGGTCGGGCTCGAAGAAGCCAAAGGACCGATAAGTAATAACATGTTCAGCATCTACAAAAGTCAACATATAAGAGATCGAGCTCTAAGAACCGAACAGACCAATAAATAATAACACTTACAGCAGCTACAAAGGTCAAAATATAAGAGATCGAGCTCTAAGAACCCAAAGGACTGACAAGTAATAACACTTGCAGCATCTACAAAGGTCAACATATAAGAAATTGAGCTCTAAAAACCCAAAGGACCAATAAATAATAACACTTGCAGCATCTACACAGGTCAACATTTAAGAGATCGGGCTCGAAGAACCCAAATGGCCGCATCTACACAGGTGAATGTATAAGAGATGGGGGTCAAAGAACCCAAAGGACCGATAAGTAATAACACTTGCAGCATCTACACAGGTCAACATATAAAAGATGAAGTATAATTTCAGTAAAAGAGCTAAACTATAGGATAGCGATGGATGAAGTTTTAAAATGAGTAGTATTTACAATGTATAGATGTATAGACATCAGTTCTTTCTTCTAGATTGCCATAGTTACGGTGTTTTAATGATGTGTAACATAATACACGTTATTAAATTCAAATGAGAGTTGACTGTCGTCCTTGAATGCTGCTTTCCCTGTCCGATAGTTTTATCTTTCTTGAATAAATAGTATATATATAGCCCAGTTCGGTAATTAATTAAATTGAGTATGTCACGTTAAAATCTTTATAGCTTTTAGCACAATTTGCTCACAGGAAGTTGGATATTACAACTCTGCATGTTCAAGAGTAATAATTTACATATCCAATAGTATGAACCCTGACTGTAAATCACCGTTAGACATTCATTGCATGAGACAATTGTGTTATTCAAATGTCAGATGACGAGGCCCGCTCAAGCTTCCGTATGAAGTAAACATATAAAGCAGGTTTTTCATTAATTGTGTTTTGGTTTTATTTTGTTTCCAAAACAATAAATAATTAATAATTAGTACAGCTAAATTATTAACTTATATTTTTCTTCATAGAAGTCAAGTACATTGTATTTTGTTTAGCTATAACCTAGATAATATTCAATATAGCAATGCTAAACAAAGAAATAACTTGAATGGGTCTCAACTTATCTACATGAACTGCTCGGTCATGTAGCATGTCAGCAATAATTATGAAAGCTTTCCATACTTTTTTCAATGACCAGTTAGCTTTGGGAAATGTGTCTTTACACGCTCTTCGGTTTTGAGATAAGAAAAGTAATTTGCTCACAGGAAGTTGACAATATTACTACTTTGTATTTCCCATTAAAGGATATCAAACCATGTTCCCGAGCTGTGCTATTATCAAGATGTTTCATTGTATATACATCTAAATATAGATATATAGATATAAATTTAATGAACAGTGTTCAATGACAATACAAATCACAACGAATGGTGAAGACAGAGGTACCGACTTAGAACGGTCATTATGAAATAAGACCTACTGGTTAGTTTAAATCAAATTATATGCGTACACATCATCGTTATCAATCTGTCTGCAGTTATATGCGTACACATCCTCGTTATCAATCTGTCTGCAGTTATATGCGTACACATCCTCGTTATTAATCTGTCTGCAGTTATAAGCGTACACATCCTCGTTATTAATCTGTCTGCAGTTATATGCGTACACATCCTCGTTATTAATCTGTCTGCAGTTATATGCGTACACATCCTCGTTATTAATCTGTCTGCAGTTATATGCGTACACATCCTCGTTATTAATCGGTCTGCAGTTATATGCGTACACATCCTCGTTATCAATCTGTCTGCAGTTATATGCGTACACATCCTCGTTATTAATCTGTCTGCAGTTATATGCGTACACATCCTCGTTATTAATCTGTCTGCAGTTATATGCGTACACATCCTCGTTATTAATCTGTCTGCAGTTATATGCGTACACATCCTCGTTATTAATCTGTCTGCAGTTATATGCGTACACATCCTCGTTATTAATCTGTCTGCAGTTATATGCGTACACATCCTCGTTATTAATCTGTCTGCAGTGCTCAAATTGACAAAGAGGGTAAATGAAAGTACAACCTATCAAAAAGAAATTTATAAAGTAAGGTCAACATTAAATTTTTTTATCAAACTATACTGTCACTTAGATATAAAAATAAATATTAAGAATCATCTAAGGATTTATCCATAATTGTACTGAACAACCACAGCAGTTGCTGCCAAGGATAGAATCGATCTAGAGTACAACCGAAAAACCTGTGGGACGAACCGATATCCATTCAGGACTTCAGAAGGAGCAATTCTAGAGGTCCACAAGGTTGTCCAGTTATTGCAAAAGATAAAAGTGAAGCGTAGTGTAGTGACTTACTGTAGAGTGGTCAAGACAGTACAGTGCACACACATACAGTGCATTGCAATACTAACGGATTGTATCATTTCCTGATAGATTCATGATTAATTTCGTAAAGTGATCAGGAAACCGCCAACCCCATTTATTTCATTTTAAGTTTGTAGAACAAGCCTCCATAAAATGAAGGCTGTGATATTCTTAGGCTAATATCTGTTTTTAGTTTGGTGCTGTCCTTCTCTAGTACGGTTTCGTTGGGGCATATAACTTCGAGATATATCTAGTAGATTAGAAACAACGGCCATCTCCAGTAATGGTGTTGTTAGGTAATCAGATGTGCTCGGGAAATTCTGCACTGAGAGCATTGATATAATGAAATCGTCAGACAACACTGGTATTGATAGAGGCGTTGTCTGCGTCAACTAGAACAAAGTTAGTATAAAGATACTCGATTCCCTTTTCAGATGACGTAAATGGTAACATGACACATGCCAGTCGTGTAAGCAAAGAGATTGATCGCAACATTGTATACGTAATTCGATAATTTCAGAAAAATTTCCAATTCAAGCTGTGTATGTATTGTTTGTATCGGCGCTTTTGCGTTTACACTCCTTTGTATAGAAATCTACTAATGAATCCTGTTTCATTGGGACAGGCATTACAGTCAATAACTGATGGAAGGTGATAATTAGAACATTTGGTAATAAACTGTCCGATCCTCTGATACTCAATCATACCAAGATTGGCAGGCAGGTTCCTAACAAAATTTAAAATTATGACATTCTCAATCAGTGGGATGGGATACGATGTCTCGATTTCAAGATAAAAAACTATCCTATTGTAATTAAAATAAGTTTTCTAGTTGACATATTGTAAATTTTACTTCAAATTTATGATAGGCGTCTCAGTATTCTTTAAATGTTTTGGAATTATGTCAGTCACTCGCTTGTGTTTAAACACACTAGGTAAATTAATGAAATCGATTCATTTTTTAAAAACATGCTTTTCATGTTCAGATGTAGTATCAATATGCGGACGCAAAATATGCTGCGTGTAGTTTTGAGTTATAGACGCAACACAATAAAGTGGATTAATACGGATATATATGGTGTCCGCTTCTTTGACGACGATTGTTTGTAATTGGGTTATTCTATGCATATCTTTTTTAAATATCCTTACATTGCATCGCATTATTTACAAGTGCATTCAATTGACTCGAATTACTGCTTCAACTTTCCCTGATTACTCATGTGTCATCAATTTCAGTTGTTGTCATTAAAGGCGGCTTACAAAAGTGGTTACATATTTGTGTTCGTGTATGTTAAGACATACATTTTGTTTTAATTAACGTCACAAGATTGTTTGTCAAACTATTTTCAAACCGTCATCAAACCGCAAACCGCAAATACGGATGTCCATCCCGACGCAGGGGCGGATCCAGGATTTCAGTTTAGGGGGGGCGTAAGATTTTGGTAAATGTTCGGGTCCGTTTCTAGCCTCATAAAACGGTTGCGGTAGTGCATTGATAGGGTAAAAAAGTCCGTTTTCAAATAAAAGGAATTATCAATGTGTTAATTAACTCATTAGCCATTATGCGTCGAGCGAGCGAAGCGAGCGAAAAAAAATTGTTATACTGAGGGCGTGCATCGAAATTGTTTGATATTTTATCTACAGTAACATGGACATACATGTATGAATAAAAAAAGTCCGTTTTCAATTTAAAGGATTTAACAATGTGTTAATTAAACCACTCATTAGCCATTATGCGTCGAGCGAGCGAAGCGAGCGAAAAAAAAAATTATACTGAGGGCGTGCATCGAAATTGTTTGATATTTTATCTACAGTAACATGGACATACATGTATGAATAAAAAAAAGTCCGTTTCCAAATAAAAGTTTTAACAATGTGTTAATTAAACCACTCATTAGTCATTATGCGTAGAGCGAGCGAAGCGATCGAGAATGTTTATTATACTGAGGGCGTGCATCGAAATTGTTTGATATTTTATCTACAGTAACATGAACATACATGTATGAATAAAAAAGTCCGTTTTAAAATAAAAGGTTTTAACAATTTGTTAATTAAAGCACTCATTAGCCATTATGAGTCAAGCGAGCGAAGCGAGCGAAAAAAATAAATACTGAGGGCGTGCATCGAAATTGTTTGATATTTTATCTACAGTAACATGGACATGTATGAATAAAAAAAGTCCGTTTTCAAATAAAAGGATTTAACAATGTGTTAATTAAACCACTCATAAGTCATTATGCGTAGAGAAATTTTTTAATACTGAGGGCGTGCATCGAAATTGTTTGATATTATATCTACAGTAACATGGACATACATGTATGATCCGGAATTTTTAGGGGGGGGCGCGCGCCGGGTGCGCCCCCCCCCCCCCCCCCCCCCCCTGGATCCGCTAGTGCGACGTTTTGCTATAAGAGTGGTTGAACAGGAGTGTTCTATATACACAATAGCGAAATGAGTTATGGGATATGATAAATTTCGAGGTTCTTTTAAAAGATCATTTCGAGCGGACGTAAATTCGCGCATTTCTTATTTTTTTCAAAAAGAAAGCATTATCCGTAATATGTCCCTGATAGACTAGTGAAAAAACGACCGGCAGATCTGTCTGGCGTGTACGTCACACATTTATTGTCGCATGTAAAATTGCCCAATTAACGATGGGGCATTAAACAATAAACACATCCAATCGGCGGAGATTGATGCCTGACACCATAATTTGCTTAACCTTGCCAATTATTTCCTGTTTATTCTGGTAATCGGTCATACGTACGACTCACGTTTGACTGGTTATTGAGTTGTTACTCATATGTCCTCTATAATGAGCTTTTTTATTTGGCCCAAACCACTCGAGTCATTGAAAAAATACGAAGTTCGATATTTTTTTCTTCTTTTCAAAATACGATTTTTTTAATTCTTCTTCTGTTTATTTCTAGTATGTTCTTGCTGATACAATATAACACATCCTTTCCGTGTTCAATTCATTGAGAACCCACCCAGTTGTCGAACAATTAATACTAAGTACTCGATAATTGATGACAACGATAACAAACATTAATACCATTCGTGAACGATTTACTAGTACACAACTACGAACGCAAACATCGAGTTTTTGTTCAAGTTTTTGTTCTTTATTATCAAAATAAATGTTCACTAAATCCATACACCTTTTTTCTGACAACATACAACCTGATTCAATAGTTATTGACTAAAAGATGAGCCCAAATGTGCTTTGCGGTATTGTACATTATGGGTTCCGAATCAATGCCGTTTTCGTACACATTATTCAAATTTCTGGGCATTAAACATTCGTGGGGATTTGAACCACGAAAACCACGATATTTAATCCCCATGAATATTAATGATTTAACAGTAAGTCTAAATAATGTCTAAATTTATTCGTACATCACTATTCGGGTCAACATAGAGTCGAAAGTACGTGATACGCAATTATACATTTTACTGACTATAATATACAAGAGTGACGTGTCAACGTTAATATTGTGTGCAAAATGATGATGAATTAGATGCTAGATTAAATGGAAATTGGGAGTGGGGGTGGGTAGTAAGAACAATTGCATGTTGTCAAACGGTTTGTATATTTGAATAAAGTATATGTTACATATTTACAATAGCATATTATATTGCCAGGCATGTACTATTGCCCAAAATTCATATGTTTCGCATGACATCATCAAAATAATTTGAAGTAGGTGATTCACTGTATTTTATCATTGATCCTCATCTAACTTGGGTGTAGTGAGAATTATATTACATGTATGTTTATTTTGCACAATTATTTATCTTTCCTTTGTTGGTGATGTGTTTGTTTTTAAATTGCCAAACTGAATGTGGATTCCTGTAATTCAAAATTATTGTAAAACAAAATTAACATATGGACACTAATCGTAGAGTCCGAGGTACTCTGTCTGTATTCATCTTCTTAATATCTCAACATCTTGTAAAGTTACAACATGATAACATTGTGACTAGAATTATGTTGCTAGACATCCAATATATAAGTTTTTAGTTTACGGTCTTATCGCAATCACCGAATGCGCTTGTAACAATGTACAGTTGCAACTCAGTATCTTCCACCTGTTAAAATGCATCGTGAGATCATTTTACACCGTTTTCCTCTCGGATATGGAACCACACATTTATTCCAAAATAATGATTGTGGATGTTGAAAGGGGCACGTATATAACCGATAGTTAATAGAAATTTTCTAAATTGTAAGAATTCATGTTTTTGGTAGTTGTTGTTAACTGTCATGCCAAATCAAAAATCGAAAAATATTACCAACCATAAACTAAGAGAAATAATGTTTGTTTGAAACAATATTTTGATTGTGCGATGACCGGACAGATTGTGGAGCTTATGATGACGTCTACCTAAAACCTCAAAGGACGGTAATTATAGTTTGATTTTTGACTTAAATCCTGCCGTGTCGTACGCTTAATGGTTAGTTTTCGTGTTAGTCCGGCTTCTGCCTAGTCAATGATTACTTGAACTGTGGCTTTCTAGGCTTTTTAAATTCCTATATACATGATCATCTATGTGGTATACCTATATTGCCTAGTAATGCTGTGTCGTTCGTTTTAAACAACATAATCTGGCTGAGCTTTCTTTATTTCCACTGTCCCGTTTCACTGGGTTGACATAAAGGTAAGAGTATGGCTTGGTGCACCCTAGAACCCGACTTAAACCCCCGGCGGTCATTTTGCCACTGACTGTTCCAAGGCGGTAGCCCTATTGACAACCCGTTTGTGTTTCTGATGTCGCATGACTTATTTCTTACTAAATTTGTAAATGTTGTTTCTTGTAATGCGTTTTTCAGGTTAACTGTGTTCTGTGGAAGCTACATTAATGTTCGCCTTGTATACCTGCTAAGCGGAACTATACATGCTTATAGAAATATACACACAACTGATCTTCAGGTCAAACTGGCGAATTTTAACAGCGCTAAAAGTCTGTAATATGTCAATACCGAGACATTGAACTACCTCAACGACAGCCTTGTTCAGTTGATCATATATACGTGCAATAATGTCGAGCCATAGTTTAGCAAAATGTCCAGAATTTCTATTTATTAAACTCAAATACGAGTAATAAGACAATGTTATAGCAAAATATGTTTTTATATATTTAAGTACGATACAAAATCATCATTTGACCAATGTAGACAAGGACTGGGCCTCAAGTCATTTACTGAGTTTATGATAAATAAATTAAAGTCTTGTCCTAAAAACAACCTCAGTGAAGTGCATGTTATTGTATTATGTTAACACGCTGTCATCTCACTTTGACAATGCAATAGGTAAAAATCACTCATCCCAAATAAAGTGCTCCCACAACAACCCCGAAGAAATTGTGTTTACCTTGTAATGATTTTGAACGAATTCAAACCACTAGCCTGAATTTAATGCCACTAAGGTATTACTGATTACACCTTACAGTGATGTTGAACTGATACATTCGTTCAGCCGGAATGAAATGCCTTCGAATGTATAAAGTTCACCGTACAATGATTTTTTTATATTTTTGAATGGATAAAATCACTGAGCCCCAATGTGTATCAGCAAAAGTTAATGTATTCACCTAACCGTTCATTGCTTTTAATATATACAATCAGTAAGCCCCAGTCTGCAAAGGTACTCAGTTTGTAACGGCTAAAATCACTGACGCCAATGAATTGTCAGCAAATGTCTTGTATTTCATCTACCATTTAACTGAGTTACAATCTAGGTATACAAATCGAACAGGAAATGCAGTTTCAAAGAACATGGTCTATTAAAAACACGCATTAAAACAAACAACAATTATTATGTTAATAGGGAGCAAGACATGTGACGTCACAAACACAAACGGGTTGACAATATGGCTACCGCCTTGGAACGGTCAGAGGCCAAAAGGCCGCTTGGGCTTTAATCCAGGTTCTAGGGTTCATCAAACCTCACTCTTACCCTACTGTCATCCCTATAAAACGTGACAACTATTCACTCTCGAATATTGGTTAAACTACTAATATACGTTTATTACATGTTCCAGCAATACCTGTATAGGAGATTACCGTCACGTACATATAAAGTGTGCACTTTTATAAGGTTAGAAACATAATCCATTACCAAATTCAATAAAATAATGCGTACATGCATCAAACCTTTATTTTGTATCCAAATCAATTAATCCAAGTATAAAAAAAGGTATTTTTTCTTGATGTTAAACATTGAGCGAGTTTGAGAGTTTTTCCGACAAGAAGCAGTTCTATGTATTATAATTACACCATTGTAATTCCGTTTTCCTACGTTTAATCGAGTTTCTGACACAGCAGTACTAGTCCTCTATTATAACATATATGTATAATAAATATCATTTGCAGTCCATCGTTCGACATTCAACATACAGATGATCCGAGGAATGAACAGAATATCTGACTTAATGAAAGATCAAAATGTGTTAATACAAACTACTTTCTGTAAACACTGTGTTACTGCCTAAATCTCCATTTAAATATACATCTAGCTCACCAGCTATGTATATATATATATATACGTTTAATACATCCATAGTATATATATATAATTCATTATCTGCTGCTCACTGTTTTTAGGATGTGACAGTTTAAGTTTAAATTGATTTGTAGAATAAAAAAACACACACTTAAACCCAGAAGCAGTAACTACAGCCAAGTGTCGTTATGAAGTGTAACTATACCAAATATTATAATAACGGAGGTTTCGAAGTAGTCATAACAAATTACTACAGCCCAGTGCCGTTATGAAGTAGACATAACAAATTACTACAGCCCAGTGCCGTTATAAAGTAGGCATAACAAATTACTACTGCCCAGTGCCGTTATGAAGTAGACATAACAAATTACTACAGCCCAGTGCAGTTATGAAGTAAACATAACAAATTACTACAGCCCAGTGCCGTTATAAAGTAGGCATAACAAATTACTACAGCCCAGTGCCGTTATGAAGTAGACATAACAAATTACTACAGCCCAGTGCCGTTATGAAGTAGACATAACAAATTACTACTGCCCAGTGCAGTTATGAAGTAGACATAACAAATTACTACTGCCCAGTGCCGTTATGAAGTAGACATAACAAATTACTACAGCCCAGTGCAGTTATGAGGTAAACATAACATATTACTACAGCCCAGTGCCGTTATAAAGTAGGCATAACAAATTACTACAGCCCAGTGCCGTTATGAAGTAGACATAACAAATTACTACAGCCCAGTGCCGTTATGAAGTAGACATAACAAATTACTACTGCCCAGTGCAGTTATGAAGTAGACATAACAAATAACTACTGCCCAGTGCCGTTATGAAGTAGACATAACAAATTACTACTGCCCAGTGCCGTTATGAAGTAGACATAACAAATTACTACAGCCCAGTGCAGTTATGAAGTAGACATAACAAATTAATACAGCCCAGTGCCGTTATGAAGTAGACATAACAAATTACTACAGCCCAGTGCCGTTATGAAGTAGACATAACAATTACTACATCCCAGTGCCGTTATGAAGTAGACATAACAAATTACTACAGCCCAGTGCAGTTATGAAGTAGACATAACAAATTACTGCAGCCCAGTGCCGTTATGAAGTAAACATAACACTTACTACAGCCCAGTGCCGTTATGAAGTAGACATAACAAATACGACAGCCCAGTGCAGTTATGAAGTAGCCATAACAAATTACTACATCCCAGTGCCGTTATGAAGTAGACATAACAAATAACTACAGCCCAGTGCCGTTATGAAGTAGACATAACAAATAACTACAGCCCAGTGCCGTTATGAAGTAGACATAACAATTACTACAGCCCAGTGCCGTTATGAAGTAGACATAACAAATTACTACATCCCAGTGCCGTTATGAAGTAGACATAACAATTACTACAGCCCAGTGCCGTTATGAAGTAGACATAACAAATTACTACATCCCAGTGCCGTTATGAAGTAGACATAACACTTACTACATCCCAGTGCCGTTATGAAGTAGACATAACAAATTACTACATCCCAGTGCCGTTATGAAGTAGACATAACAATTACTACAGCCCAGTGCCGTTATGAAGTAGGCATAACACATTACTACATCCCAGTGCCGTTATGAAGTAGACATAACAAATTACTACATCCAAGTGCCGTTATGAAGTAGACATAACAAATTACTACATCCCAGTGTCGTTATGAAGTAGACATCACAGATTACAACAACAACTATGATCAGCCATGTACTGTAAATAAAAGAAGCTTCAATGGGTATGTTGATTTTTCAACACATGCAATCGATTTCGGGGACGTAGCTTCCTATAGGCTGTATAGGCCGCGGCCTGCACTTTTTTCTGAGAAATCGAACAAATAAAAATGCCAAAATTGCAATAAAAATCGGAGGCCTAGGGGGGTAAGTGAGACAGCTTCTTTTTAGCTATAAGATATATAAATTACGGTTAAAGTAAGGATATTGATGCTCTTATAGACATATTCACCGGTACGAAATATACGCCAAAACGCACCTCCGACAGTCTAGCTAAAAAACAACTGCCCCTAGAACTCGGCCTACACTTCATATTCAGCCAAGCCACGCCCCTGGATTTGAAATGTGTTGAACTGTGTTAACCTCAACAACACCTGTAAAACGGGTTTTACGATGTACGGTATGGAAACAACTGTAATTATAACTATTCTGTCAATAAATAGCAGTGTTATTTCTGTATCATGAGCTTGTTCATTATATATGTACATCAACACAGTGAAGATAGAATTCACCAAGCTTGGTTAATCGTTAATTTATATCTACATGTTGCATAGTTCAGCGTTACATATTCAAATGTCATTATCATTGTTCAACCAAGGCAGACGTCCTCCTCACATACTCACATGTATTCCCATTACATGAACGACTGGTCAGCTCACACATTACAACATGTCTTTTTACTGGAGGTTTTAATTTCCGTGGGCGCTACTTTTATAATTGTTACATTGTTGCTGTGCGAGTTGTCGTCGTTGGCGCAGTCACGCATCTGTTTTTGAGATACTATTTTGTATATTTCTGAAAGGTAGAAAGCACAACTTTTTTACACATATACTCGAAATGAATTATGAAAGATGACAATCTGTTACGGTTATTACCGAAGTGAATTGAAAGGTTTTTAACGGCTCATCAACAATTCTTCTACATGCCCATAGGATAGACTCCATTACCGGGGATATGTTGGTTAACGTTCCCTTCTGGAGAGGGAATTTATTAAAGTTTCGTGATCATGGTTCATTACAAACCTTTAACATTTTAGGTCATAACGGGTCGAAATTGAGAATGGGTGGTAATACGAACAATGACAATAATGGATAGTTCTACTTCCTGTGTGAATAGACAGTCCGCTGATTGTCTGTCCTATCGCCAACTGGGACCTGGCAGTATTTTGAACGCACAACAAATGCACGCTACCAATAGACCTCTAATTAAAATAATAATAAGTATAAAAGTCGAACAGGAAATGCAGCTCTCACAGAACACAGTAAACCCAAAAACACGCAAAAAGACAAACAGGAATGAGAATGTGAATAAAGAATAAAGGCATATGACGTCACAAACACAAAACGGGTTGACAAAAGAGCTACCGTCTTGGAACGGTCAGTGGCAAAAAAAACGTTTTACTCACATAGCTGAATAATTAAAACCCTTAGTGCAGGCTAGTCATTTCGATAACCTATTGGTCTAAATGATGTGTTATTGGCCGAATGTGTTTGATTGTTTGGGGTGTGACTATTATATGAAATACTTCCAACCAGTCTTACCTGTTACTATATTTTGGAAGGCAGTTTCTACGTTCGTGGAATCTAATGCAGAAGTCTCTATAAATGACAGGTTATTTTTTTCTGAAATAAAACAAGAATAGTTAAGGTGTAAAGTCCTTCATAAATAATGCACTACTGTAATTCTGCTTGTGCACGATAATTGATAACAAGCTCTCTCGCTTCTCTCTTCGTTCTGCATAAATGATTGCTGACCTATTTTCCTGCACCTGTTTTTAAACTACAGCCATATATATTAAGAGATACGTATGCTCGGCGAATACGAGATGATTTACTATGCAAAGAGCTCAGCATTATAGTAAAATGAATGTATTTGACCTTTTTCCGGAATCCTCGTAATATTTAAGATAAAAGTAGATATAACAATCGAACAGGAATAGTAGCATTTAAGGACGATAGTCAACCACAAACACACAAAGAAACAAAGAACACTTATATATAAAGTTGAATAAAAGGCAATATAAGACATCAGAAAAACACACAAGGGTTGAAAATACCGCCTTGGAACTGTCAGTGGCAAAAAAGGCGACTGTGGGTTTAGACCGGTTCTAGGGTGCACCAAACCATTTTAGCACATAGTGTGTAAGTAAAATTAAACAAAACTATCATAAAATTACTATTTTAAATTACAACCTAATTGCTGAGTATATAGCAAAAAATATATAGATCGGACAGGGAAAATAGCATTCAAGAAGGACAGTCAACTAATTTCGTGATAGCCCTTGTACATCGCCTATTGTGCGTGTCTGTGTATGCGTGCGTGCGTGCGTACGTGTGTTTGGACAATAATAACTTTTGACTTTTATTTGATGAACTAAAAATGAAATGATTTATACTCACAGCTGATTTTGAAATCCGATATTAAACAACGGTATATAATAATCTTTGTTTATGTTCATCAGTGATGCGTTTTTAAAATCCTCGAGTATACATTGACAAGATAACTTAGTCTATCTGGAGAACTGAATTACACTTGAAATATGAAGCGCGAATACAGCCGCCCGAATACAGCCGAATACAGCCCTAGTACAGCATTGAACGAAAGAACATGCCGTACTGAAGGTAAAGGATATTCCCTTGAAAATTTAAACATATTTCTAAACATGTTTACATACCAGCGTATGTTTTAGCCTCCTCTGTGGGCACAGCTCGCAAATGTCTTAAATCACATTTATTTCCTACTAGCATAAGCACAATGTTGTGATCGGCATGGTCTCTCAACTCCGTTAACCATCGCTCCACATTCTCGTATGTTGAATGTTTGGCCATGTCGTACACTAGCAACGCTCCCACAGCACCTCGGTAGTATCTAAAATATGATACAAAATATTACAATCTTTAAAATTGTAGAGAAAGACCTGCATTTAAATACTACATTTTCGGTTTCTTACCCCTTCATTTTGGCAGGAAATGTTTAAATGGAAAGACAACAAAACAACATGTGTTTCTACCCTATTTATACTGTGATACTACCCACTCCAAAATGAGTTGATTACCCGTTAAACAACATCCAATATATGAAAACCTAAGTTGATTTGTTTCAATGTAACAGAAAGCAGGCGAAAGTCTAGGAACTATATGATTGTCAGTCTGACAAATGCACTTTAATAGTGACCATTTAACGAATTGAAGTGATGAAGGCGTTTCGAACACACTTGTTGGTGCAGTTTTCACAAGTAAAATAACGGGACATAATCATCAAACATGTTTGAAGCAAGTATTTCTTTCGATATCACAAATGTGTATAGCAATAGGTCGATTCAATGAGGGGGACACAAGATTTTCTTCGGACAGAACGACCGTTCTTCTATACAGGGCATACACACTTTACACAATTATTTCTGTGTTATTGTGCGGTCACTTTTAATATGGGTAAAAAGTATGCAATTTGAGCTGGTTTTCAATCAGGAGGCAAATAAACGCACAGATATGTATACTTACGCACGAGTGATGGCCCTGTACCTGTCCTGACCCGCTGTGTCCCAGATCTGTGCTTTGATTGTTTTCCCATCCACATGTATGCTCCTGAAATCATAAACACACAGTGAACAAGTTTAAAACAGTTTATTTAACAGTATGTATATGATGTATGTATGGGGTTTTAGGTCTCTTTAAAAATCAACCATATCGCAAAGATATCAACTTTATAGTGCTGCCACACTGGAATACCACGCCGTAGACACATGACATGATACCTCATATAATCACCTCATACTGACACCGGGCCGACCCGTCCTAGCACTACCATCTATATGCTGATCGTCAGCAAGTGACCTACTAAATACATAAAATAAATGCCCCACCTGAAATACCAACATTCGAAGATCAACATTATTTGAATTTAGTTTTATTTCGTCATATTGTTTTGTATTTTAAATGACCTGTAATGTGCATGCCTATGTTCCCTTTTACACAAATTGGAAATTGGATGGGAACATAACCGATAAATTACATTTATCAAAATGCTTAACCTCAATACAATTTCCTCAATTTGCCAATTTATTCACATGACATAGTATAACTCATCTGTTACGAAATGGCATATGGGCTAAATTTAACTCCCCTTTAATAATTAAATAGAAACGTTAAATTAAATCACCATCGGTCTCATGACACAAATAATACGTGTTTGTCCAACCAGTGATCTCAGATTTACTTATACTAATTATCTATGACGATTTAACTACTAATCGTCTTCATGATTAATAAAGTGACCTATATAGAGACTATCGATAAACCTGTGGTAAACACTTAGTCGGATAGAGGCTATGTAAAGGCTACTCTTCCTCCCTTAAATTTCTTAATTGAAGATTTCTCTTTATATCCTATCCTATACATAAACATCTGCTTGTAAACGTCAAAACATGAATGTAAAGTTGGGTCGACTTTATTGTTAAATAAATTGTCGTTTGAGACGTTCAACATCAGATCCTATATATAAATATAGCATTCCAGCTGTTATCTTGCATTTAGTGTATTTGTTTGTTTGTTTGGTTTGTTTGTATGGTGTTTTACGGCATTTTCAAAACATGTAAGATTATATATAACGGTCGATTTGTTTTATGGCGGAGGCTAACCGCCGAGTTTTCCTGTGTAGAACCAGTAACGTACACCTCCCACCAAGAATCGACACTTTCTCACTTACAATTAATACGGAAAAGGGGGTCCCTTGGAAGCAACAAACACAAAAAAAAGATAAAAGTAGCAGACTCGGTTTTATTGAGTCAGTTCATGAGAGGTAATGTCGAGTGTATCACCTCTCAGGCCTCCTAGCACCGGCTTAAACGATATTCTACTTTAAAGCCACTACAATTGGGCTTGATGATTTTTAGCCGTGTCAACTTTTTACGACCGCCTCACAGCACTAAACAAACGCTAGTCGCGCTCCAGCGGAATTCGAACCCGCAGCTGTGAGAGGCGAGAACGTTTACAGCATTTAATGTAACAATTGATGTGCACATCATTTTTATTCACTAGTTTAACACATCATTGTTGTATAAAATCGCATTTCTCAAAGGAACAGGGATGGGTGATAGTATTTGTTACCCATTGCATGCGCTTGTGACCTTTAAGTTGTTTGTTGTTTGTCACGGGTCATAACATTAAAGCCAAATTACATAGAACAGTAGCTATCTATTTCGTAATTAAAATCAAATATTGAAAATATGATCAACTGCACCCCTTCAGCCAGCTCCAACTCCATCTCCAATATCACAAATGCTCCTACGAGTAATTAATAAAGGGGAGTTAAAATTAGCCCATATGTCATTTCGTAACAGGAGAGATATACTACTCGTACAACATTTTCCCTGCCTCAGTATACTGTACAGTTTTAGAGTATTTCACATTTTAATCCACATGCCATCAGAGAAAGACACTAGTGACTAGACAGCGAATGACAAAAGCTGCAATTGAGGTTTGGTGCAACATAGAACCTTTTTAACCCCCACCCCCCACCCCCACTCGCCCATCCCAGCGGCTGTTGTTTTTGCCAATGACCGTTCCAAGGCGGTAACCCTATTGTCAACCCTTTTATTGGTTGACAGTGGTCTTGGAATGTTATATGTCCTGTTGGACTTTTATATCTACTTTCTCATATACATGTATACTTATATTTGCTGGCAAATCAGCAAATATCCAAGAAGCTAACCTTGTGGCAAACTCGACCCCAATTGTACTCTTCCTCTCTTGTGTGAACTCATTTCTGGTAAATCTGGACAACAGGTTGGATTTGCCTACACCACTGTCGCCAATCAGCACAACTGAAAATACAGTAAATAATTTATTTATTGATAACAATTGCTTCTGTTAAATGCAGGGAACAAGTTGTACTTCTTGCCTACACCAGTCTCCAATCAGAACAACTGAAACTACATTAAATAAGTTAGTATTAGCGCAACTAAACTAAAACCGTAAGTATTTTATTATTAACTCCTATCCTGTAAATGAACTTGCCTACACCACTGTCTCAAATCAGCACAACTGAAAGTATACAGTAAATGCTTTGTTAACAACAGCGTATTTCTAATAAAATTGTGTGTACGTGTATCCGTCTGTCCGTCACACTTTCTTGTCCGGAGCATATCTCCAAAACTACTGATGGGACTGCAATGAAACTTTTCAAAGAATCACATTTTCAATTATTTGTTTTTTTAAACATATTTTTTTTAAATCGATTACGAAGCAAGTTCTTGCAACTTATATGGACCAATACTAAGTAATGTAGATTAATTATCTTGCTCAAGTTTGTTCGACTTATATAAATCACGCTCGATGGCTTCCTTGGTAATACCAGTAATGTGGATTAATCATCTTGCTCAAGGATAAATAACATGGCCACTGCGAGGATCGAACCCACGACCTCTCGATCTGAAGTCCGACCCTCTACCACTGGACCACGCAATCCACATTTTTAATTGAGGTATATAAGTCACTGTGACATTCGTCCTTATTGTGGGATATCAGAAAACCTGAAACTAATATCATGATATGCAGTAAAGAAAGTAATTAAGATCTCTCCCCACTCACCAAATGCATTTGTTGCGTAACCCAACCCACTCAGCGTGTTTAAACTCTCCTAACCATCTAAAACACACACAAACACGCACGCACGAACGCACGCGCATACTATCAACTTTCTTCATTCTACTCAATTGTGTTCAGCCGTTACATGAAACAAGATCATTTATTTAGTTGTTTCTTTGGCCACCTATCTGTCTATAGGTCTAATTCAATTTAAACTTGTACTATTAATATAAATAAAATATGCATTGTCCTAAAATATTATGAAATGAGTAAAAACACATTTTTTTTTATCAACCGCAACAATGTTACACCATTTACTATCGACCTTAATTCAAAACCACTGCATTATCACCTCACTCCGTTTAAATGTCTGATAAATATGAAGGGAATGTCCGATAATGTACCTTTCTTTTTTATGAAGGAAATGTCCGATAATTTACCTTTTAATATGAAGGCATACTCGTCCCCACAGTAATGGCTGGCCATACCAGAGTGTGTACACTTGTTGATATAACTGGTCATTATTGAACACTCTGAATGGTGTTGCTGTTTATCATGCAACTGTTGAATCTTAAGCTACTTAACGAATGTGATAAGCTAAATATATTAATATTTTTCGGACTCGTGAGTGTCACTTTATTTAAAGTTATATTATTTTAAATCAAAATGTAAAATCCTCATAAATACCCATGTGTATTAATATAAATACTTTCGTAAAAGACAATGAAATAGCTTAATCAGTCAAATAGTGACATTAACATGAAATTTACCGTGTATATATATACGTATGTATAGTGATGTAAGATATATAAATGCCTTATCTGTGATTCAGTATGTTGTCAAATAAACACAAATAGTCAATAATCACCCCACTTGTCACTAATATTCAAAAATAAACCATTTCACTAGTTTGAAAGAAAATAGACAGGTGGGAAATAATTTAGGTCACAGAATGACTCATATCTGTGATATATATATAACTTGTACTACATGGCAGGCGGTCACATCTATAAATATACATGTAAACATGATTCGGTCTGTTAAACACACTGAAGAATCAATACAGCACATTGTATAACCGGCAATTGCAACGACGGTTGTAGTTTTAATAGACAAACGTGATAGGTATTTTATTCTACGTTTAGCAATTTTATTGATACTTAGTTGTGTTGATGTGTATGAAGACTATATGTGTGTAGTTTTCTAGTAGGAAATTTACTAGTTACTACCTGTAAACTTACTTTTATACAATAAGACAAATGTACACACTATCAAGCCAGAATTTGACCCATTGCACATTGTTCGAATTTCGGGAGAGGTCTTACATAGGCATTGCCTGTTGTCCAATCCCATTCAGTACTTGAATAAAATATTGTTTAAATTAAATTGTACGAATTTCCGTATGATACCGATTATATATATAATCAATGGAGATCACACGTGTAGGGTGCCAATATGTCCGCCCCGTGCCATTGTGTCCACGAACATACTGGACCACACGTAAGTGTCGAATATGTCCAGATAGTGCGAATATGTCCACGGCAAGTATTGGGGTGGGGGGTCTCAAATAAATTAATCATTAAAATTCATCAGTTAAGGTCAAACGGTAGTTTATACAGATTAGAGAAACGATTTTGTTTACTTTTTTTTAACGGATGAGGTAAATTAACCAGATGAAATAGACACATATTAAGATATTCATTGAAATAAACCATTTGAACAGTATCTATATTGGTAAAGAAAACCGTTCTGTACAAAGATGGTAAACGAAACACTGATTAACAAAGGAAGACATATCCGAATTGTTCGTCCAGTAATTAAACGAGATATTAAAGAGACTGGAGGCGATCTGAAAGAATAATGGGTGTCAATCCAAATACGACTAAACCATCATAAAGTCTTTCAGTTGCATATGTCACTAAACTAGGCCCCATAGAATAATCGAGTTAATTATTGTTGATGAAGTAGTTTGATCGGGAAAGCTCGACGACTCGGATGGTGCAAAAATCATTAATATTAATTTATAAGATGTGTACTTATCGCAGCAATGGGGAAATCTCGCTGGATGTGAGGAAATATATGATAAAACATATATGCTTGTAGACCAGTTGTTTTAATGTCAGACTCGTATCAATAACATAAGCGTATTTCAATATATTCAAACGATATGTCATACATCTTATTTTATGACTGAAACCATACATATATATATATATATATTAAATGCTGAATGTATATACAATTGCTATATAACCATAAATATATTTTATTAAATGCTGAATGTATAATAATACAATTGCTAACCGTAAATATATAAATTAAATACTGCATGTATATACAATTGCTAACCATAAATATATATATTAAATGCTGAATGTATATACAATTGCTAACCATAAATATAATATTAAATACTGAATGTATATACAATTGCTAACCATAAATATATATATATTAAATACTGAATATATATACAATTGCTAACCATACATATATATATTAAATACTGAATGTATATACAATTGCTAACCATAAATATATATATTAAATACTGAATGTATATACAATTGCTAACCATAAATATATATATATATTAAATACTGAATGGATACACAATTGCAACACACAATCACGTCATTTAGAAACATGTATATTGACATGTATATTAACTGATACGTTCGTTATCACTATCAGCAACTTGAATAGTCTGTTTCATCACAATTGCATTTCAAAATTTAATATCAATTCATGAAATAAATTAAGCTAACGTCAACACTTATCTTCATTGCATATGAATTGATTTGAACGAAAGATTCTGCATAAAAATAAAGAGTAATTATTTTTTACAAGAAACCGACGTACAGCACATAGTCAGACTTTTTGTAAATATACAAGTTCAACAGAAGATAAATGGTAAGGGAAAAGAAATGATTTGTTTGTTTGTTCGTATGGTGTTTTACGTCATTTTCAATACATGTAATGTTATAAACGACGTTCGATGTTTTGTGGTTGAGGCAGACCATCCACTTTCCCTGGGTATAACCAGTACTGTAAACCTCCCGCCATCCGTAAGAATCGACACTTCCTCACTTACAAGTCGAGCTCCCAGTGGGATTCGAACCCATTCGGCCACGGAGACGGTAACGAAATGAGAATAAAGTAAGTCTTACCTGGATGTGAGGAAATATATGATAAAACATATATGCTTGTAGCTGAAAGAAGAATAAAAATGACATGAAAAATAAAGGAGATATGACCTATTGAAAATTTGCAAAAGGAAACAAACGGTAAAACGGCGCGATGACGTTATCGTTCCAAGATGGCTGCCTCAATGTACGTTCTTTGCAAATTTTCAATAGGTCATATCTCTTTATATTTTATGGCATTTTGATAATTCTTTCAGCTGTTTTCAAGTTGTTCAGGGCCTTTTAAAATAGATCGTATTTGAAAAAAGTGCATCAACCCTTTTAATATGCGGCTTATTTAATGGATGTATATATTGTATATGAAACTGCAGCAAATATGTACAGTATGAAGGTTTTCTCTTGAATTTGTATTGGCACAAGTTAATCTTCCAGATCGCATTCTTCGAACGACAAGCAGGCAATTTGACAGTCGCTGCAATCGGTCCGGGATGTCGATGAAATCGATCCACAAACATAATTATGTTTCAATACATCAAACAGTTTTCAGGAAATTGCAGGATCCGTTGTTATCATTTTATTGATATGGCAACCAATTTGTTTGCCTATCTAAAAAAAGGGGACATCATCTCCATATTTCCACGGGTACACAAATAAAAGTGTTTTCATTATCTCAAATAGTTTTCACGAAAGCGTGGGATCCGTATGTTGCGGACGGACAGAGTTAGGTAAATATATAGTTGCAATGAAATAAATATGAACGTTGCAATGAATAACCATTGCTTTGTTCGTCAATTATTTCATCAGCATGTTGTGTTCCTTAATATAATGGCATGTCGTGATTCCTTATACCATGCCAAAATGTACATGTATACCTAAGGGACCAGGCAATATTTATCAGGGGTTGGGACCGGTGCAAATAAAAATATTATATCCAAAAAATGTACGTCCCATGGCAAGCAAACAAGAAAAGGGTATCGTCCCATGGTTTGTCGCGAAGACAAAAACGTACCTGTCCCATTTTGCACGTATTGCCTGGTCCATAAGCACCTTTTTATGGCCTAAGATCACTGCTTCAATATGTGTATTGTTGAAAGTTTTGGCAAACAAATGACTTAAAATAGGTGTACGTCCCATGGCATGAAAGCGGGAAAAAAGAATCGTCCTATGGTTTGTCGCGACGAAAAAAGTACCTGTCCCATGCCATTTTACACCGGTCCCAACCCTCAGATAAATATTGCCTGGTCCTTTTGAAATGCATTGGGTTGTTTTAGTACACGTAAAGATATTTGAATATAAAAGCAGAGTTGAGTTTTCTGTTCCTTTAGTATAAGTATATGATTTTGGCTTTGCCATCTAGCAATTAGTAATAGAGGTATGACCCTTTGTTATTTTCATTTAGTATTCAAGTAACTTTCTTAATTAACTCCCTTTATTTTTTAAAATTGATTATTTTAAAACTGTACATGACGATAACAGGGATTCAAGTGTCCTCAAGCAAGAAATATGGATAATGTACGGCTCCAAATTCCAAGAAAGTAGGGGGTAATAGGGATTTTTCCTTTTTAAAAAAAGTATGGGTAAAGTAGGAATTGGTATACCTACTTTCAGAAGTGCCGTGAACGTCTGTTGTAATATGTCTTCATCTCCATTCGTCAACAGAAAATGTCAACCTCTTAAGTACTTGTATCCAGTGAAGGTGACAATACTTCTGAGTGAGAACGGAGCCTCAATATGAAAACAGACCTTGCAGACATGACGCCATTGAAGAGCACACCGTCTGGAAATATATATTAAATATTCTGTGGTTAATTATCATTGAATACATTACTTCCATTCTTATATCCTCATTGTTCATTCTTCTGATTTTCAAAAGTAGGAATAATAGGGCTATTTTAAAGATCACAAGGAAGATAGGGCTGAAAAAAATGCAGAAACAAGTTGCAAACGTAGGACAAATAATGTCCGCTTGAAAAGCTGTGATTAGGTATTATAACGCCTGTAATTAGGTATTATAACGCCTGTAACTAGGTTTTATAACGCATGTAATTAGGTATTATAACGATATGGGCATATCGTTACAGTTGACACATTTTACCACATGTATGGTCTTATATGTTAATGTAAAGTAAAAAATATCCTGTTTGTCAAACAACAGTTCTCCGTGAATTGTTTGTTACCACGTTTACATATTGATTATGTATCATGCCACTGAGCATAAAAAACTACTTTTAACGGGGGCATCTTTTACAAGGAAACAATTTTAGTATTTTATCAAATCAGTTGTGATCAATTTAGACACATGTTTCATGAGAACAACATTACACTAGAAATAAACGGCGGATAAAATAGAATATATATACTGTATCCAATATTACATTACAAATCTGAAAATGCTCAAACTTGTGTTAGTATCCAACTTAAACGGAACTAAAATATTAATCGTATATTTTTCACAGAATTCTACATTTAAATATTATTGCCTGTATTTAAAAATACTGATGACGGGATTTTTTTGTTTTTGTTTAAAGTACGTCTATACAAAGAAGGTTAATCATAAAACCGCAAATTACAAAGTGAACTAGACGATATTACAAATATTACTATTACATGAAATACGTAATGACACACTTCTTAGAACTCTGACTATACCAAGAAAAAAATGTTTATTTGCGCCTCAAATATTTAGAACGTGTGTTTAATAATGCATTATAGTAACGGATATCGAGTTGTATATGCATGTTTTTATATTATGCCTATCATCGTATATACCATCGTACCCCCATTTTTGTGCAACGGAATGAAAAGACCTGTCATTGAAAACCTGCATCACGAAACTAACCTTATGCTCTTTCGAAATTACTAGCTTCAAGAACTAACAACACTAGCTATTATTTATTTCATTTACATGATTTTTTATATTATAAATATGACCTATGTCTGATTAGCTGGAGTTGGTAAATAGCCAAAAAAGAGTATTTCGTTAACAATAAATTCCAAACACATTGGCTGATAAAAAATACGTTTATCTGTGTCAAAATTATTTCATTTCAATACAGATGCTAAATCAGCTTTTATTGGAGAACTGATATACATGTATAGAGAAAAGTGCGAAATGGCCACTTACCTACAGCAGTTACAAACAAATAACGAGACTGTGTCTCGTTAAATATCGACGTCTTTGACCTTTCAGTAATTTAGCCATCATCAAAAGATTGGTTTCGATATATACACGATATCATAGTGTCGTAACTAAGACTGACCGACCGCCCTTATCCAACGATTTACTAAGTCCCTGACCGCCCATATCGAACGATGTATTAAGTCCCCAACCGCCCTTATCGAACAATTTACTAAGTCTCCGACTGTCTATATCGAATGATTTATTAAGTCCCAGACCACCTTATCGAACGATCTACTAAGTCTACGACCACCCATATCAAACAATTTAGTAAGTCCCTGACAGACCATATCGAATGATTTACTAAATCCCTGACCGCCCTTATCGAACGATTTACTAAGTTTTCGACCACCCATACCAAACGATTTAGTAAGTCCCCGACCGCCCATATCGAAGATTTACTATTTCCCCGACCACCCTTATCGACCAGTTTACCAAGTCCCCGACAGCCCATATCAAACGATTTACTAAGTCCCCGACCGCCCATATCGAATGATTTATTGAGTCCCCGACCGCCCTTATCAAGCGATTTACTAAGTCTTCGACAGCCCATATCGAACGATTTACTAAGTCCCCGACCGCCCATATCAAAATATTTACTAAGTCCACGACCGTCCTTTCGAACAATTTACTAAGTCCCCAACCGCCCATATCGAATGATTTATTGAGTCCCCGACAAGCGATTTACTAAGTCCCCGACCGCCCTTATTAAACGATTTACTAAGTCCCTGACCGCCAATATTGAACAATTTACTAACTACACGAAAGCCAATATCGAACAATTTACTAAGTCACCGAAGCCCTTATCGCACGATCTACTAACTCCCCGACCGCCTTTTTCGAATGATTTACTAAGTCCCCGACTGCCTTATCAAACTATTTACTAAGTCTTCGACAGCCCATATCGAACGATTTATTAAGTCCCCGACCGCCCATATCAAAATATTTACTAAGTCCACGACCGTCCTTTTGAACGATTTACTAAGTCCCCAACCGCTCATATCGAACGATTTACTAAGTCCCCGACCGCCCTGATCAAATGATTTACTAAGTCCCCGATGACCTTTTCGAACGAATAACTAAGTCCCCGACCGCCCAAATCGAATGAGTTACTAATTCCCCGACCGCCCTTATCGAACGATTTATTAAGTCCCCGACCGCCCATATTGAACAATTTACTAAATCCCCAACCGCCCATATTGAACTGTTTACTAAATGCCCAACCGCCTTTATCACACTATTTACTAAGTCCTCGACTGCCCATATCGAGCGACTTAATAAGTTCCCGAAGGCTCATATCGAACAATTTACTAAGTCCTCGACCGCCCATATCGAACGATTTACTAATTACACATACGGCCAATATCGAACGATTTACTAAGTCCCCGGCGGCCCATATCAAATGCTTTACTAAGTCCTCGTCTGCCCATATTAAACTATTTACTAAGTCTCCGACCGGCAATATTGAACTATTTATTAAGTCCTCTACCGCCCATATTGAACTATTTACTAAGTCACCGACCGCCCATATTGAACTATTTACTAAATCCCTGACCGCCCATATTGAACTATTTACTAAGTCTCCGCTCGCCTTTATCAAACTATTTACTAAAATAAGTATAAAGGTCGAACAGGAATACAGCTTTAACAGAACACAGTTAACCCCAAAACACGCAAATGGATAACATGAATGGCAATGTCAACAAATAATTAAGACATATGACGTCAAAAACACAAAAAAAGGGCAATAGGGCTACCGCCTTGGAACGGGCAGTGGCAAAAAAGGCCGCTGGAGATTTAAACCAGGTTCTAGTATTCACCAAACCTCATACTTACCCTACTGTCATCCTAATAAAACGGGACAGTGTAAATACAGAAATCCTCGCCATGAACTATTCTTAACCAACAAGGCAGCATTAATTGGCAATATGAGTAAAACATAAAGATGCTCATGTATGTATAAAAATCACTCTCAAATAACAACAAATGAAGAATAATTGATTTGCATTTTACTTGTTTGGCAGTCCGTTATACCATTTCATTTTTAAAGAAAACCGGTTTAGCATACTTTGGCCACAATAAGGTTTTGCTACACATTCATATAGGTCACTCATACAAACTGACTTGTATAGCTGACATAACCTGTGATTTGACCTCACGTCAGATAACTCAATTCTTGTTAACAGAATGCTTTATATAAATATGTAAAACAATTAGTTGCAACAATACGAATTGGTAATAAACATATTGATTTACTTTTGGATAAAATGTATATATCTTTGCTGAATCTTTCGTATAAAAAACAAGAAAGAAAAAAAAAACGCGAATAAATTTGACACTTTTACATTTTTACATTTAAAATAACTGTCTTAGTATTTAACACGTTGAGGTTCATTAATTAAGTCAAAACATTGTCTTCAAAGGTGTTGTTGTAGTTTATTTAAAGATTTCATCAATATTAAGTAATATGTTTTAATTCGAGCATACACTACATGTACTACAAATTTAGTAATATTACAAAATGTCTAAAGCAATTAATTGCTCCAATTGATACAATATAATTACTGAGCAATTGAACAAAGCGACGTTACCTGCCCCACCCCACAGCATTCACTCAACGCCCCCACCTACCCCTTGTATTCACGCACGCACTGACGCACGCATATGTAGCAACTAGAGCATAAATGTTGCCCCCATCATTCGTGCCACGTTATATGTGGGTAATTATTTCTTGTTTCAGAAGTTACACTATACACATATAATTTTGTGCCACATGGTGGTGGATCTGAGCAAGGATTTGGGTAGATTTGGGTAAATAGTTCTTGTTTCAGAAGTTAAACTATACACATTTACTTCGTGTCACGTTATATGTGTATAGTGGTGGATCTGGGCAAGGATTTGGGTAGATTTGTGTAAATATATGTTTTTGTTTCAGAAGTTACTCTATACACATATACTTTCGTGCCTCGTTATATGTGTATTGTGGTGGATATCGGCAAGGATTTTGAGTAGATTTGGGTAAATATTTCTTGTTTCAGAAGTTACACTGTACACATACACTTTCCTGCCACGTTATATGTGTATAGTGGTAGATTTGGGCAAGGATTTGGGTAGATGTTGGTAAATATTTCTTGTTTCAGAAGTTACACTGTACACATATACTTTTGTGTGATAGTAATAATGATTAGTATGTATTATGTTCTTATATAATGCTTGCCTGTCAAGCGTGTATGCATGCATGTGTGTGTGTGTGTGTGTGTGTGTGTGTGTGTGTGTGTGTGGATGCGTACATGTGTAAATTGACGTCCTTTACGCCCACCTTAATTAATATGCGTATAATTCAAATGTTAATTAATTTAGGTTTTGGTGATGTAATTTCCATTTATGGTAAGTATTTGTGTTCACTAGAACAACATTCACAGAATATTGCCTTCAAAATAAATATGGCTTCTAATAGAGCAAGATGGCCGTTGTCCCTTTAATTATTCTCACATTGAGATGTTGAATGGGACATTCATTCATTTATAATAGTTTTGGTAAGTAATAAACTGCTACAATGTGATTACGTGATATATGGGTTAATGTCCCGCTGTGTCGATAGTTACTGTTCCATAACATTTATGACTCTTGTAATACACAGCTAAGTCCGTGATATATGGTCAACCTCCCGTTGCGTCGATAATTACTGTTACGCAAGTAACTGTGGTGTCCGATTAGGCAGTTAATCACCATTACGTAACAATACTGATAAGATTCTACAAATTTCATATTAGATTTTATATAGCACACAACTATATTTGGCCGTATTTAAGGGTATGTCGTAAAGAAAATATGTATGTATCCATATTGCAGTGATTCAATATTATTATGCATCCAACTATGTTTAATATGTTTGTGAGACGATGCAACTTTTAATTACATGTAATAATGTATACACACACTTATACAACTTGTTAGTTTAAGACCGTGGAGTTAGTTCTACTCTGCGAATATTTAGGAATATATTTATATATTATGTCAGTAAGTCTACTGAGACTAGATAGCATGTATATTGCATGTACCCCTATTTTAGCTGATTTACCATCGTACTATTACTGCGCAATTGAACAAAGCGACGTTACCCGCCCTAACCCCCACCAACGAAAGCATAAGTGTTGCCCCCATCCTTCGTGCCAAGTTATATGTGGGTAAATATTTCTTGTTTCAGAAGTTACACTATACACGTATACTTTCGTGCCACGTTTTATGTGTATAGTGGTAGATTTGAACAAGGAGGGTAGATTTGGGCTAGGATTTGGGTATATTTGAGTAAGGATTTGGGTAGATTTGGGTGGATTTGGGTAGATTTGGGTATTTTGTGACACCGGACAGAATGGTCCTAACGGAAACCAAAAACTGTTCCGTACTGGACAAGTTCAGGACCTGTCTCCTGTTTCTAAACAGCATTTTACTTTTTAGAACTCAAGACCAATTATGTGAGTTCGTTAGCTTTACACAATTTAAAGATGGTGCTTTCATGAATGTGAGGTAATTACTTTTCGCTGAGCACGCGACACAAGTTTTCGGGACATACGTACGGGCGTACATACGGAAGAACAAGAACGAATCTGTATGCTGGAACAATCAACCCCGCAACCTCGAGTGGGGACAATGAAAGAGTTACATATCGCCGTTTGGTCCTGTTTGGGCCCTAATCCCTTAGTGAATTTAGACATATTACAAAAAAAATATGAGATTGTGACAACCGTTAAGCAATACTGGCAAGCTTGTTAAAAGTAAACTATGCACTAAATCTAGGTTAAAGAGGAGTGAATACAGGTACTTATGTCATACATATATCGATATATAATAAAAACTGCAATACCCTTGTTGCTCTGGCCACAGCCTAGTCATTATTATCTCCCGACGAAGCCAAATCTAAGGAATATAGATTTGGCGTTGTCCGTACGTCCGTCCGTTCATCCGTATGTCCGTCTGCCGTCCGTCCGTTACCGCATTTCCTCCTAAACCGCTGAACGAAATTCAACCAAACTTAGCGTATGACTTCCACATATGATGACGGCGTGCAAGAGAACCATTATGTTTGGCTTCGAGCCCAGGGGCCCTCAGGGGTGTCAAAATGGTCAAATACACTAACAATTCAGTTAGACTGTAATTTTTCCATATTTTTGCACATAACTTGGTTTTATGTAATCGTCTATGAAAGATAAACAACATATCAAACGATTTTATTATTTCGCAATCTCAGACGTCTGCCAGGGCTGGGGCTGACGGGGTAGGATTATGCTAGTTGTGTCTCAAATGAAACATTATGATGATGGTTCCGCACCCAGGGTTCCGTCCGTATGTCTGCCCGTCCGGTCTTCCGTTACCGCATCTCCTCCTAAACCGCTGAACGGAATTCAACCCAACTTAAACTTAAGTATTTCACTACTGCTCATGAACAGTCTCAATCAAACCGAGACTGCAATATTTCGTATGTATCATGCTCGGCCGTTTCCAAAGGTCCATTATCATACTCATTTTTATAGAACAGTGGCGTTGCTTGTGCAGTGTGGCGGCAGTAAAACGTTGCCCCGCGCTTGCAATCAGTAATTTTATTCATTCGATCTTTGGAGTTCGCTGAGCCCGATACTTATATTTAGTTATCGGCGGTACATTTTCAATTTCTTTTGTTTTCTTACCTAATTTTTGATTCGGTGGTTCCTCTACTCCGGCCGATAAAAGGCTCTGGGTATTGTATAACCACTCATAGGATATGTTGTCTGCTTTTTGATACACAGACTTCATAACCGTTGCTCCCAACTAAATGGCATTATGTTTATTTCGCTCTTCGGGGCATTTAATTTTATTAGATACTGGGACCATACGCCGTACGACATGGGGAAGCAGTTCACTCCATGTCCACCGCCATATGCATGCCATCTTCGGGATGGTTGTCATTTGTTCATACGTTTGCACATAAACTGGTATAATAGTCGTCTATGAAAGAGATACACAGCATGTCAAATGATTTATTATTTAAAACTCGGACGTCTTCCCTGGGTTTGGGGTTGGAGGGGGTGGGTGGAGTTTTTTTTTTTTTAATTATGTCTCAAATGAACATTTTGATGAAGAGACTACAGTGTATGTACTGTGAGGCTGTGTGTGAGTGAGGGGGTGTGGTTTTTAGGGTGGGGGTGGATAGAGGTAAATTCTGTCAAATATCTAATTTTCTATCTTTATAAAATGTAATGATTTTGGGAATATCAGTATGATTTGCTCCAGGGTCACCATGGGACTCTGGGCTAGGGCTCAACAGTTCAAATACACAAATACCCTAAACATTTTTCGTTCTTTGATACAGTGTCGTACATGCATACAGAAAAGCATAAATAATAATATTTCTGATATGAGTATCAAAGAACAATCAAAACAATTACATGTAAAATGGATACAGGGGTAAAGGGAGTTGATCTGTGTGAAAGAAAACGTGGGTATTTTGTCGAATTCGTTCTAGGTAAGTTTACTCTAGGCCTTAAGGGTATATAGTTCTGCTTTAAAATTGGTGGCCTTTATTATGATTGGTGTACATTCGCAATAAATCATCAGCTATAATATTAAAGCTTGTATTTCACCAATCAATGATTGATCAAATGTGATCAAATGTCACTACACATACGTGGTTAGTCATGAAAACATTCCTGTATACACGTTTAAGTTTAATTTAGTTGTTTAGGTTTCTGTCCATTTAATTACTTGTGTCTGTTCTTTTTACTGATTGATTTAGCTAGTTTTGTGACGTATGCGAGCATAATAACGTTGTTACACCATTGGTAATTATCAGTTAAAATCAACAGCTGCATATCACTTGTTATCATCTTTCATCGGTACATCACTTGATCATCAATCAGTACATGACATATGATAATCATTGGTACATCCCTTATTATCAATCGATCATCGATACAGCACTTGATCATCAGTACATCACTTATTATCAGTCAATCGCCAGTACATCATTAATAGTAGGTCATGCAGGGCTTAATAAAATGCCTTTTTAAAACATTTACTTTTGATTCTAAATTAGAAGTTTATGTGATTTTCCCTGTGGAGAACGTTTACTAGGTGCATGTACATGACGAGAGGTGAAATTACCGTAACTTCATTCGAGTTGAGTCTAGCTTCAGGTCAAGCCTTGAATGTGTGTGCTTAGAAATTGGGTCTGGGAAAATAGTAATGCTTACAAAGCTGGGTGTATGTTTTTCTGGCTAATATTTCTTTATGCTTTTAAAGTTGCATGTCAATATAAACTGCTTTTCTATTATTTAATTTGTTTTTATACAGTTAATATAAATGGTTCCTTTATTTTTAAATGTTTGCAGACATTATGTATTATAAACAAAATATCCTAGTTTGCACTATTTAACATGATTTACCTATATGGAATAATTATGTGTATTCATTGCCTTGTATGTGTAAACTGATGCCAAGTAATTATTTACCATGTCTTAATAATGTAATTAAAAGCATGCAAACTAACAATAATGACTTATATTGATATGGAATGAAATGGTAATTATTCTATTGACATATGATTCCCTTTTCAATTACTGTTTCGTATCTTCATGATATAATTAGCAATTTTGAAACATATCTCAGGCCAATCTCATTAAAATCAGACCCTACGATACTAATAAGACACTACTAAGGATCTGACAACACTGCATTGGAGGTCACGTCAGACTGACCTTACGATTAGTCAATTAAATTTCAGTCTACAAAAATGCTAGGTATAGTCTACTTCACTGCGCATGTCGCGTTTCAGTCAATTGCTGTGGAGCAGTCTACGCTCGGTATAGAACAGGAAAATTATTATACGTAACCTTTAGCTTATAAAACACAAATAATTGCATCGACAAAGGTAGCACACCAACCATTATTGAATATTTACTGAATAAAACCAAGATTGTTTGACGGAATTCAATAGCGGTACAAACTTCTTGTACCGATTCTTGGGGCTGAACTCGTATCCCAAAGTTTTTTCGGATATATGTGTGTGAATTTTTGTTGGTTCAGTTCACTCGAACATCATCTGAAGTGCATATGAAACGCGCAATTTCATTGTTTTAATTTCGATTAGATGAAAGGTCGAGCTGACGTGACCGCCAAGGCAGAGTTGTCAGATCCTATAGCGAAGAGTATCAAAGCGTAATTAGGATTTGATTTTAATGAGATTGATCTAAGGCCATAATGTGTTGATGATTAGTTTTACGTTTTATAAACTATCAAGTCAGAACATTGCTGTATTTAAGGACGAGGGAAAAACATAAAGAAGTTAAAAAAGCTATTTTTTATTTCGTTGGTAAGGAAAAGAGATTGAAATGTTCGTTTAAAAAATGGCAGGAGGTAAACAAACCACAATAAATTCAATTCAAAATTTCAATCAAATTTCTTATGGAAAAATAAAATTCCTAAATTATATATAAATTTCGTTTTGTCATAGGAGGGTTCGTAAAATGATTTATCAAAAATTAATGGCCTAACGGTCTGTAGAATCTCGGGAAAGTATTTCCATCTTGGAGTTCATCGGAGTATTTGTCACATACAAAATTATACAATCATGTCCAAGCTAAATAAATTACCATTTATGTATAGAACCCACCAACGTTGGTCATACCCACAAAAAAGAAGATTTCTAGTATCCTTTTTCTCTCTTTTAAGTTAATGTTTCCCCTATTTTTTCAGCAAGCAAAAAAACCTTCATATTTTTTTTTTCTTTATACTTTCAGCTATCGTGATGACAGTCTTCTTTCATTTATTCCATGACCAAGTTCGGAACCACCTCGGAGAGCCCGTTGCTGATTATGCGCTCCAACACTCATTCACAGACAGTTCAGTCAGCGGTGAAGCGGTCAAAACAAGCCAACGATAGTTTGTTCGAGTTGTGACGAATGCTGAAATTGTAAACAAAAATTTTTTTTTTTACTGAATCAGTATCATATACTGTAGACAAATACATATATATGTGATGTAATGGCCGATGTTACTAAAATAACATTAAACTATAATGGCCGCCATTACTAAAAGAACCACCTTTTATGGGCATTCTACTTACACTGCAGACACTGTCCTTCTACTCAATAAGTAGGTAATGTGGACTGCACTCTCATAAATGTACAGCCATTAACCCTTAACCCGCTACATATATATACAATGGACTGTTCTTTCTTAGAACTAGACCATTCCATTTATGTGACAAAGTGGTGTTTTGGGGAAACGACTGAACAGCAGCTGGACATTGTCGCAGGCTGATCTGGGTTTACAATGGACGCAAAGGCTATTATAGTCCTGCTTAACGGGTTAAGGGTTAATGTTCGAATACTGCATTAAAGGGACACACGCAGCGGTAGAATTTAACTTTTTGACCCACTTGCTTTATTTGCGAGTGCAAACAATTTCCACTTGCATAAGTACATTCATACTGGTCAAAGACATTTCTACGCATACACTACTTATACTAGATTGTGTTGTATAAGACAACAACTTAATCCTTTCATTATTTGAGTAATCTATCAATCCTGCTCATCTTTTGCAGAAAAGATGGACTCTCCGTTCTTTGCATTTTGCGAGTTTGAGAGTACTAAATTCGAGCCCTGACTGTCACGGCAATCGTGAAGTATTTATTAACTATTAAAATTACACCTCAATTTATTAATCAAGTATCATTTTCACCTAATGCCTGTATGCACAGATTTAAATAAACGGTAATAATATGTGGGAGTTTCCATGTTTTCGTTATTCTACCATAGGTGTTAATATATTGCTGGTGCAATATATCCAAAAAATACGCAGTAACATATTGTAATATAATTATATCCATTTGAAAACAGTTCACTTTGAACTGGTCAGGTAGTTATTATTAAGGATTTGCATGCAAATATGTCATTTATCTGGAAGAACTATAGGGGTGCTCGTCAGTTTTTTAAAAAAAAATCAAAATGCAGTGTGTCCCTTTAAACTCAATATAGATGTGTTGTAATCAGATTATGCAGACTGTATTTTGATCATAGATGTGCGTTTTGGTCCCTCCATTATGGTGGTTGAATTACTCGCAGCGCCCCATTAGTTAGATCTTGCTTATTTAAGAATCATTATTATTGATAGATTTGTTTATAGTTCAAAGCAGCATGTTTTTGAATATTATAGTGCATACCTGTCAAGTGTTACAGGTTGGTCGTGAGACACGCATATATTTGTGTTAAATCAAGCTCACACGCATACATTTTACGTTCCCACACATTCTGAAAAAATGACCAAGATGTTGTCTGCGATTTTTTAAATTAAATTTAGTATATGTTATACCAAAATTGATAAAATTTAGTATAATTTAGCCAGGATTTCAGTATCTCTTCCGTGTATTGTGTGACTTAAATACATTCAGTTGAAATGTATGACAATATGAATAGTACATTACAAGTATTTTTAAGCTATAATTCACTAAATTCAAACACAGACCGTCCCGTTCTTCAGTTGGCTTCACCCTATTAACCAAGAGGCCCCTTGTACTTACCAATCCTCTTGACATGGCAGTCTTGTTTTTTTAAATGGACAATGTCCGTTACTTTTAGCTTATAAAACGCAAATTAATTACGTTGACAAACATAACACATCAACAAGTATTGAATATGTATGAAATAAAAACAAGATTGTTTGATTAAATACAATAGCGATACCAACACATAGAACTACCGCTTCATCGGCTTGAACTCGTAACCCACACTAAAATTACACTCGCGGGTAATAATAATCGAACATCGTAATAGTCAAGCTCGATCCCAACTGAGCTAGATGGGCCAGATGTATTACGTATGACATACTATATACAAAATGCGCTAATGGATTGCACGTGATCAGCAGAAAATGTAAATAAGGTGGGTCCCACATTGTTTACAAATAATAAATAAAACTTTTTTGTAAAATTCGTGAATGAATTACTACATACTTATCTGGACCTAGGCTCATGTTTTCATGTATATATTTCACTGAATAAAAATCAGACAGTTGTTTGGCTACGCTCAATATATGCTTACCTTTAAAACGTGTAGCATACCACTAGTTTTTCTACAACGCATACATTTATTCCATCATTAGTTATAAGAATAGTATAAAGCATATTGTTTGCATATTTCTTACTGTAGATCATATTGCACAAATAATATATTTAAACCTAGTACGGTAAAATAAAGAAAAAATTGTAAACTCAAATTTTAATTAAATTTAATTATATACAAGCAGGTTTAGAGTAAAGATGATGATGGATTAATTAATCCATACACAATTTGTAATACTTGATAAAACTTCAAATTACCGTGTGTTCCTTTAAAAGGTAAAATGTAAAAAAATGAAAACTATTAATTTTATTTGATGAAATGATGCAAGCAGATATTAAGTCAAAATGGTACTGGATAAATAAATCAAGGAGGTACTGGATTAATAAATCAAGGTGGTACTGGATAAATAAATCAAGGAGGTACTTGATAAATAAATCATGGTGGTACTGGATTAATAAATCAAGGTGGTACAAGATTAATAAATCAAGGTGGTACTGAATAAATAAATCAAGGTGGTACTGGATTAATAAATCAAGGTGGTACTGGATTAATAAATCAAGGTGGTACTGGATTAATAAATCAAGGTGGTACTGGATTAATAAATCAAGATGGTACTGGATTAATAAATCAATGTGGTACTGGATTAATAAATCAATGTGGTACTGGATTAATAAAGCAAGGTGGTACTGGATTAATAAATCGAGACGGTACTGGATTAGTAAATCAAGGTGGTACTGGGTTAATAAATCAAGTTGGTTCTGGATTAATAAATCGAGGTGGTACTGGATTAATAAATCCATGTGATGCTGGCTTAATAAATCAAGGTAGTTTTAGATTAATAAATCAAGGTTATGCTGTTGATCCTTTGTTACTACTTCAAGTTCACTTTGTGTCCCTCCTTAAGAATATTTGAGAAAAAAATAAAACATTTGATACAATTTAATAACTGATTATTGACAAGAAGTCAGTATACTAATGCAATATGGAAAGACAATTCTTGTCATTAATTAGTCTTGTTACTTGTTGGTGATCTCCCTTAGATATATTTAATATTTGAAGAAAAAAAACCTATTTATTAAAATTGTGTCAGAAAACCCACAGGGTACCTCTAACTTGCCGCTTAAGGTATCACTCTCCCCATGTAAACTCACATCCTGGATCCGTAAGTGCAAAGGAGGTCACAAATCAGCTGAAATTGTTCAATAATTAATATTAATTATCAGAATAGTATAAGGCAAATTGTTTTTGCTTATTTATAACTATTGCAGCAATAATATGTATAAATCTGTAAATGGGAGAATAAGAAAAAAAAGAAAAAAGGTCAAAATGATACTTGATTAAATAAACGAGCTAATTTTAATGCTTGAATTGCCGTGTGTCCCATTAAAGCATACATTTTCGATCACGGGCGGGCACCTGGGTAGTACCACCGACGTTCCGCAAGAATTTAATGCTTGATAACAACTTCAAGATTGCCCTGTGTCCCATTAAAGCATACATTTTGTATAAATATGAATATAGAGGTGTCCGATCATTCCAGCGTAAATATTGTGTACATACATACATGCATGTAATATAGGGGTGCCAGAGCAGATTTGATTTAGTGACATTCCAATGTAAATATTATAAATTATACAGTGTCCTGTACATTATAGTAGTCATTATAAAGATATGTTACATTTTTATAGTCAGATTTTTATAGATAAACATAAACGCAGGTGTGAGTCATTTATTGTTTAATTTATATAACCTGTTATTTCAATTGAATATATTGAGGCTGTCTTCTAAAGTGTGTGAAGTGCACACTGTATTTGTTTTGTTTTTTTTAGCCTGTATTAATATTTAATTGCACGTTTTTTAAAGAAATACCACGGACATGGAATATTTTGACTAAATTTTACTATATTTCTGCCTACAGGTATGCTGAACACAAATTTTGTTTCTACATGTAGATAAAAAAAGAAGAAGTATACTCTCATTAAAGTTACTAACCCGCCAAATGACGACAACATTCCACAGCAGGAAAACCTTTATCAAAACTCTATCCGGGTGTTCAGGTCATAAAATAAAGTATATGTGTCAATTAAAAGTATAGGTTTATCTTATGTTATGTTATCGTATGTCCAATCCATCCATTGACTGATAGGCATCATGTTGGACAAAAAGGAATTAATGAAATTCTTTGACATTCTTTGACAAACACAACTGGATAGCTTCCTCTCATAAAGATCCCGGTTCCCACGAGGACTCGAACCCACAGCTGTGAGGGGCAAATGATTTCAAGTCAGGTACTCTAACCACCCGGTCACGGACGCTCCGTTGCATTATCTGAAACAATACCAAGATTCCAAACGTAGCCGGAATAGACCAAGTTGGTACGAAGTTCGGATTCACTTGAATATAATATTGTAATGTACTTAAGCATACTTATATTCATTACCATAATTTCCTTGTTCTAAATTTACTTAAAGGGACACTGTCCGTAAGTAAGCAGATAGTGAGCATAACTAAATAACTGTCTGACTTTCATTCAGTGAAATATATAAATGAAAACTTGAGCATAGACACAAAGACGTCTGTAGTAACACATTCATGAATTTGAAAAAAAAAGGTTAATTATTATTTGTAAAAAATGTGGGTCCCATTTTACATTTTAGGCTGATCACGTGACTTTTATTAGCGCATTAGGTTTTCTACATAGTATGTATTGGGTAATATGTATAGCCCGCTTAGCTCAGTCAGGAGTGATGTCGACTATCTTGCACTCACGTATTATTACCCGAGAATGCAATTTTAGTTTGGGCTGCGAGTTCAAACGCACAAGCGGCTCTTCTTTTTTGTATCGCGATTGAATTTCATTAAACAATCTTGAATTTAATTAGTAAATGTTCAATAATGTTTAGTGTGTAATGTATGTGAACGTAATACGTGCGTGTTTTATAAGCTAAAAGTTACGGACATTGTCCCTTCAAGTGTCACCGTCCAGATCAAATTCGAATTTGTAATTGGCCCCTTCAATTAGTAATATATTTTATTTGACCAAATAAAACACAATAAAAAAGGCGTGTCTAGTCAATTTTAATATAATGTTAATGGTTGGTTTATTATCAAAATGCATCAGGAATATACAAATTATGTGAACAATCACAATGTTGATGCTCGGAGAAGCACTGTTACAGGAGGATATACAGTATTATCGGATAGGACGTGTAGAAGGATTTTTATTCTTTTCTAAAGTTTTCAATATAATGTCTTGAATATAATGTTTTGCCGCTGCAGTCTTTAATATAAATTCAGTGATAATGTGCACAATACATACTTTTAAAAAGCATCTCCTATAAGCATCGACCAGGAACTATAGCATTCAAGGACCACAATCAACCAAACCAGGATCACACTCGAGATATAATTGCAAGCTTCCGGAATATGTTTGTCTAAAATAATCATTTTATTATATATTACATGTACCTTCATAAGTTTCCTCGTAAATCAAGCACACAAAGTTGAAATGTTCAATACACTATAATACTAGACTAAAACAGAAGAGAGAGATCCTTATCCCCGTCTGTCGAGACTCGGACCCAGTGTGTCTAGGTAACCATGCTAGCGCTCTGAACAATCTTAAAATAGTTGTTTGTTCATTGTTCCATTGGTCAAAAAGGGACAGTATCTTTACTCAATCTATTCCAGTTGTGATGACCACTATTTGTTTGTTTGTTTGTGGTTTAACGTCATTTTTTAGCTATTTTATGCTATATATGACGGTCAATATTTAATGATGGAGGCAGACCACCCACGTATTCCTGGGTAGAATCAGTACTATATACCTCATATACTGTATCCCAGAGGTGTTGCTTCCTATATATTACCTCTCATGAACAGACTATAAAACCGAGTCTGCTGCTTGTTTCTCTTGTTTGTGTTTGTTGCTTTAAACGAATATCCCATATCAGTAGTTATTATCATTGTTATATTTTGAAAACTTTTTTTGCAATTGTTTGGCTATTTGCATACGTACCTTCTTTCAGTCATCAGTGCTGTAGAACTGTTTATAAGCTTAATTGTAACCATAATTTATAACGAAATACGCGTCGTGTAAAACATTTATTAATAAGGTATGTGACTTTCAACTATACGTTTTAAATAACCCAACTAGACCAGGAAGGAAGAGGACACCTTCATAATGTAACAATTTTATTTTGCAATAAAATATGCAATATAAACTTAATTTTGGCTTTCGGAGGCCTAACTTGCACAGTCCTAACTGTGATTTAGTGACCTTGGCTGATGTGTTGGTATGCCGCACTGAGAGTGAGGTGGTACCAGTAACGTCCTAGAACGCGTTTACAGGAAGGCCCATTGAGCGGTACCCAGCATGTATATGTTATGTATTGGCCTGTAGTGGCTGAGCAAGATATAAAGCATAATATTATACAATATAATAAATGGCACGGTAGCTGAACAATGCATGATGGAGGTGGAGGGGTGGATGGCGGATAGCTCCGATATACCAAAGTGTTTCCCGAAATTCCAATGGAAGCCAGAAGCCGAAACGAGGCTGTATCTGTGTAAGCATTCGGATGCACGAAAGCACTGCAGGGAGGTCCTCCGGGGTCCTGTCACGTTGTGCCATTCAAAACTACAGATTATAAATTAACATACACTTTAAAGAATCCAATTGGACGGGGAAGGAAGATGACACCTTCAAAATGGAAAGAAAATGTTGTTTTGCAATAAAATATGTAATATAAACTTTACTTTGGCTTTTGGGGGCCTAACTTGCACTGTCCTAACTGCGATTTAATGACCTTGGCTGATGTGTTGGTAGGCCGTACCGAGAGTTAGGTGATACCAGTAACGTCATAGAACGCGTTTTGCAGGAAGGCCCATTGAGCGGTACCAAGTTGCAAGTAGGACCAGGATAAGGGGTAACTGGAAATCGTTAGAACACAGTTGCAGCGTTTTCAGGAAGGCCCATTGAATGGTACCCGGTTGCAGGTAGGCCCAGGATGAGCGATAACTGGAAAGCGTTAGAACAGTTGCAGGTAGGCCCATTGAGCAGTTCCCAGTAGCAGGTAGGCCAGCATGAGCGGTACCCGGCAGGTCCTTGCTAGAGGCAGCAGGTAGGCCCGCAGGAGGCGGTACCCGGTAGGCCCCAGACCCAGACTGCACTGCTGGTCATGGTCAAAGACAGCAGGTAGGCCCAGCAGTAAGCGGTACCCGTCGGACCCAGAACCAGACTGCATTTATGTGTGTCAGCCAAGACCCACTGTAGTACTATAACCAAAAGCTGCAGGAAATAACCAATTGGTGACAACCTGGGCTATTTAACAGACGATGTTGAAACTTTATACCAGACGCTTAGTGACTGTATTGGTTCCTTCTACATTTTTTGGGGGTATATATATAGCCGGAGTTATGTATTGGCCAAAACGAGTGAAGTTCATTAAGGCCAAATGGACTGAGCGAAGAGCCCCCAAAAAAGCTTCTTTGATTTTACCAACTGGAGCTGCAAAAACATGGTAGGTACAACATTGCTAAATAAGACAATGATATGTAGATAGTAAGCGGAATTTAACTATGTAGAAGTAGATCTATCAACATGATCAATGAATAGCGTTTTCAAGAAACAAAGAAAATATATAAACTGAATAAACATAGTTGTTTGCTTTAAGCTGATTTTATTATTCTGAAAGTATAACACAACACATGTACAGGATATATCATATATGTAGTTCCTCTTTTGCAGTTCCAAAGGATTACACATAGCATACATTGTCTCGGTGTTTAAGTTAACAGCGATTCGAATATGAAAAACATGGTTCATCTGCCCTGGTAGAACATGGAAGTGGAAATGAAGACCTCTGTGCTATAAATATTTATGTAGGCGTCCTATTTGGTCTTGGTGACATGCTGGATTAGCAGTGTTTTTTTTTTTTCATTTCATACTTTCGATTACCGTTACACCCGGTTCCTATCAAAGGCCATGTAAAGATATACTAAGAACACTCGTATTTCTTATCTACACAAAAGCAGAAATACTACGGAAACTCGTATTTCCACAACTTACTTGAAAACCATGACTCGATTACTTTTACGCCCGATTTCTATCAAAGGCCATGTACAGATATACTAAAAACACTCGTATTTATCTATTCACTTAAAAAAGGAAATACTACGGAAACTCGTATTTCCATAACTTATTTGAAAACTTTAACTATGACTGGATTACCGGATTACTGCAAACTCACACTTATGCCATAATAATAAGACTTGCTAAGAAAAGTCGCAGATCTTGCCTACTATACGTCGAATTAAACACTCGCTGTTTCCAGCTCTGTGATGCAATTAAAAGGCCCCACTTTATAGCTTGCTAAGACAACTCTATGAACGTATGCATTCCTTCCAATATTAAACACATTATTTAAAACTTAGATTAACTGGCACATCCTGCTTTGTGCCTGGCCTATTGCCTCAGCATCTGTTTTATATATCGGAAGTAGCATTCCAATGACCATCTGACCATGGTTTTAATGAGATGATCCGGCACACCCACCTTAGCGGCTGTAGTGGGAGAACCAATACGAAAGCTGTGTCCGGAATTCAATTTAGAGTTTAATCCAAGCTTTGTAAGCAACGGCTTGATACTAGAAGTATTCTCTGTTAAGTACGGTTCCCCTTGATGTAATAAACAGAGGATTGGATGATCCTGCCTTGGACTGCAAACGCAAGTTCACGTGCGTGTTCATGTAACGAACTGGACATTCCGCTGAACGAGTGGCATTGATAATAATCGGATCTCCTTTTCGGTAAATGTCGGCTTTCGAGCTTTTCAAATGTAATATATATTTGGAACCGTCATCATCAAGCTCTCCATCATTAATACACAAATTAATCGAGGCATCGAACTTGCGTTCTGATTCGGTGAAATCGCCACAGCGAAGAAAGCCAAAAAAAGCCATACTGGAGGCCGTAGCTAACATGAGACTGTTATACTCCCCAAGGAAACTATCATTTAGGATGTGTCGATTATATCGCCTAAAACGTTGAAAGTAATGGGCAGTCTCTGATGAGAAAGGTTACACTTTGACTTTTTAAGACCTCTTAACACGACTAGTAAACGCGACAAGTTTGCCCAAGGAAAACGCGGCGACGGAACATTCTACTTCAGATAGTAATGACGTATGCCCGATAAATACTGTTTAACTGCATCATGTCGTAAACCTCGATCGACACAATGAGCAACGAAATATATAAGCGTGTCTTCAGTAATCTGTGGTGGGAGAGAACTTTGGGCATACCATAGCGAATGCTGCTCCATGAATTGGGTGAAACATTTGTAAGCAGTTTGGTAGAGAGCTTTAGTACCTTCTGCCAGCGACGCTGACCAAAGTGCCTCCACTGTGCTGTCTAAATGAGCTAGAGGCTGTCTTGGTGGGATCCACAGTTGGATGTCTGTCTGCCTGGGGCGCAAGTGTCCGAATTCATGCCATTTGAAAACGAGACTATCACTGATTGCACTGATTTTCCCTGGAATATGCTTTGCATGGACTATGAAATTACCCTCAGATGCACATAATGTAAGTCGACGCATAAGCGTCATAATTAGTGGGGATTTACTGCGGCCTTTTGAAGTTATAGCTACAGTCGCTGCATTATCGCAATGGGATACAATACGTTTTCGCGTCCATAGTTTATGCCAGGCTACAACGCTAGTAACAATGGGAACTAATTCCATGAAAGCAATGGACATTTCTGGGTCGCCCAGCTTTGGTAAATCTGTTGGTCATGGTTCTGAGAAACACCTTCGTTGGAAGTACCCCGTAACCATAGGACCCACTTGCATCTGTATAAAGTTCGAAATCTGCAGAATCTGTGACATTGTCATCATAGAAAAACGATTTCCATTCCACGATCCAAGGAATTTCAGCCAATATCCATGTCCTTAATACGATCTGGTTAATGTGTTCATGCACGTGATGGGGAAGTTCTTTGACAGATGCCGTTTATTTCAACAAGTATGAAACAAAACTACGCCCGGGTATTACAACGCGTGAAACACAAGTAAACTCAACAATTCACGCTTTAAATGATTTCTTTCCCAAAATTGTTTAATGCGATCAACTTGTTCAGAAGGAAGAGAGGCTTCCATATTTACAGAATCTACCGTAATCCCAAGAAATATTATTGTAGTAGCTGGCCCCAATGTCTTGTCAGGATGTAGTGGAATGTTCAGGATTCCGAATACATGAGTGAGAAGAGCTATTGCTCTGTGACCATCGGAAGACGGCGATACAATGAACAGGAAGTCATCAAGCGGAAACAGTAATTTTGGTATTTGAAAGTTTGTAGTAGCTATCCAGTGTATGGATTCTGACAGTAAAGTGATTTGTTTTGGAGAACTCCTGGATCCAAGGCACAATCTAGTGAAGAAATACTAACTTGCATTGCAGGATACACCATGATATCTCCACAAATCTGGGCGAATCGGTAAAAGCTTAAATGCATTAACTATGTCCGTTTTACAAAGCATGGCGCCATGACCCTTACTTTTAACTGCAGATACTGCATCATCCACCCGAAAATACGAAACGGAGAATTCAGCTTTCTCAATTAAACTATTTACACTGGCATCTTCCTCATTGTTATGTGACGCACTCAAAAAATTGATATAGGGGGTTCCTATAGAAACCACAGCGTCCAAACGCAATGGCATCGTAGGTCAGCACTGTATGGCAAACAAGGACTTGATAATACAATGAAAGAGACAAAAAACAACAGAAAGGTTGGTGAAGACGGGGTTACCGACTTGGAACGGTCAGTAGGCAATAAGGCCTACTGGTTAGCTTGAATCAATTTTATATGCGCATAATCCTCGCTATTATCCTGTCTTCAGCGCCCAAATACATAATACAGTATAAGCACAACAACATCCCATCAAAAGGAATTCTCTAACAATAAAGTCTACATCCAGCGAAACTAACTAAAGAAACACATACAAAATAATAAACATCTCAGGATGTATCCAGAATCGTACTGAACAACCATAGTAGTTGCAGCTAAAGAGAAAACCAATCTAGGGTACGACCAGAACACCCGATGAACGAAGGCTCATGCACCCATCTCCCTTAGTTGGGGTTTTAGTAGGTTCAATCATAGAGTCCCAAGAGGTAGTCCAAGTCGACAATCAACCTTTATTTTTTTGGAATATTTACTTTCGTCAAGGCATCGTGGGTTAATTCTGTATAAGTCAAGAGGAGGCGTTAGAAATGGCCCAATAACATAGCCTGCTGATACCTCTTTTTCCAATAACTCAGTGTGTGCTTATCGCGTAGCTGATAGTAGATTGAAAACCTTTTGCTGGTAATTGTTTGATACCGGTATCAAAGCCTTCCCGTAAGCCACTGATGAGTTTATTCACGAACGGTGTATCAGGGTGATGTTCTAACCTATCAATATTTATGGGTGGTGTAGCTTGGAGTAGAGGTCATCGTTTACTGGACCCTGGCAGTTTAGGAGTAGATTTCCCACCTTTAATGCATATATAAGCTGGATGCTGCCCTTTGCAGATCATCCAGATGTGCATAACATTGTTATTATGGATCCGAGTGCATCCTTTATCGGCATTGAAATTATTACAGATTTCTTTCCCATTGTGTAATACTTTGGGCCTTCCAAATATGTCGTTGTGAGCCCGTTGCACGGTAGAAGAAGCGCTTTGATACCTCGTGTTGAAGGTTCGGTCTGACTACATTGCCAACCTTCGCCCCATGCCGAAGGACGAGTGATCGGAGTTCCTCCTAGCTTGACTGGGGCAGAAATCTGTAGTGTGGCTGGAACTATTACAGGAGTCACACTTGACAGACTTTAAACCAGCAAATACTCGCAGAAACAATTTAGTGTCGCAAGCGGACCTGTCTACCGGTATGCATTGTAGTTCGTACTGCTCACCTTTCGGAGAAAACGCCTGGTGATACTGGTAGAAGTAAGTACAACCATAATCAAAGTACATTTCTCGACATTCCTGTAACTATATGGATTTAAGTTTTAGTGTCAGATATGATCGTCAAGGGTGCTGCTGTGGGCGATTATTTTCAAATTTCAAAACTTGTTATACATGTATGACAGCGGTTTTTGGTCTTATATACAACTGAGAATTATTCGGGCCATAGAGTTGCCATACCGTTGCGATATACACAGTATAACAGGAAAACCTTCGCAAGAGACCTCTGTTAAGAGGCCAGATGCTTTACAATAACACCGTTTCCGTTCCCAATTGACTGTATTGTTTTAAATGAAAATGTACATGTAATGAGAGTCCACCAGTTTTATAACATCAACGTTTCTATTCCCTGTAGTGTTCTCTTATCGCAGACTGTTTTCTATTTTAGAAATCGACGACGTCGTCAACACAGTCATCTTTCTGTAAGCGACAAAGCGGCAATGATCAGTTGAACATTTGTTCCTGTAGATGGAGCAATGTCATCTGATGTTATGCAGCGTAGTATTCAGCACTATGTCGTCTGGCGTTATATAAACTTAATTCAATTAAGAACGAGCTGTGAATTTAAAGTAGAATACCGTTTAAGTTGCTTCTCGGAGGCGTGTGAGGTGTTGCACATATATTACCTCTCATGAACAGACTCAATAAAACCGAAGTTGCTACTCTATTGCTTGTGTGTGTTGCTTTCAAGGAATTCTGTTGCTTTAACCGAAGTCAGAGCTGTTGTCTGGCTTTATGCAAACATTACGTTAACAAGCCTGAGCTGTCATCAGGCGTTTTGTCAAACTTTACTTTGACTAAGTCTAAGCTGTTGTGTGTGACGCTTGCTTGTTTTGTTGTTGATGTATTTATCAAACTGAGCATAAATAATGTGAATATGTATTGTATAGAGTGTATTCTTGAATGGTCATACTGACTGTTTTAGTATATAGTTATGTGACCCTTTGTGTAAAAAAATAAAATGAAATAAAATGATCGCACACTTAGGTTTACCACCACTTTTAATGGATTATTGATGAACATTGGCCAACTTGCGAATTGATGCATACACTTTGTGAGCAACTACTAATGAAAGAAGTTTTACCCTTGCTCTGTTTAGTAAACATACAAGAAATAACCGTCTGACTTTTATTCAGTGAAATGTATACATGAAAACATGAGCATAGACCCTTAGAAGTCTGTAGTAATACATTCGTGAGTTTGAAAAAAAAAAGCTTTAATTATTGTTGGACCCACCATATTTACCTTTTTGCGATCACGTGACTTACATTAGCGTATTAGGTTTTCACCATAGTATGTATTGCGCAATATGTATAGCCCGGTTAGCTCAGTCGGGAGCTATGTCGACTACTTTACGCATCGCTCACTATTATTACCGAAGCGGTTTCTCTTCTTTTTTTTTACCGCGATTGAATTCCGTCAAACAATCCTGCTTTTAATTAGTACATATTCAATAATGTTTGGTGTGTAATGTTTGCGAACAAAATTAGTGTGTGTTTTATAAGCTAAAAGATGCGGACATTTTCCCTTTAAAGGGTGAAATGATTTTAAACAGAATGGTTGCTGTGATTTTATAAAGACAATAGGATGCGCCATACATGCTGAAACTATCCTAAGTAATCTTTTGATCGCCGCAATTATGTTTAAGTAACAGAAAGTGTATCTGAATTGCATGCACTCTAAAAACACTTATGTATCGGGAAGTCGTATACTGTTAAGGGATGACTCAGCAATAATTTTGAATAGGTTTACAATTACTTCCGTGTAGCGTAGTCAGAAGCTCCATAACTTCTCACCAGTGCAACCCGATTTTGATTCCCTGGCTTGTACGAGGGCCACGCAAATTCTACGGTTTCCCTTCCACATACGTGGGACGTATACGAGCTTACGCTGTCATCCGCGCCATCGATATTAATTAGTGCAAGCTGTGAGTAAATTGTGTACGCAACTGATGTAAAATAGAAACAATGTATTCTAAATGAATGCTTCTAATGCGACACTGCTCAAACTCAAACTTGATCTCCTGAGAAATGTATACAAGTTGATCAGTTATCTTGACAAACGTATATGGTTTACTAACATAAACATAATAGATGCAAGAAGCATGAACACAAAACAAACATGTATGCTCTCTTATTCCATTTTGCAAATATATTAAACAGTTTTTGTTTATAACTACATCGCATTAGATTTGAGAAAACTTGAAGTTTAATTTTAAAGCTAATAGTTCCTGAAATATCAAAATATTAAATACCCTAGTAAGCTGTTTAGAAAATGTTATGTTTAAACATGGACTATGGTGGTATTTACAGACAGGTAAAATTGTTTTGGTCAGCTAGAGAACATACGCAATGTTCAGCTGTAGTTCACTGTATTTCACTGAAGTTTGACTAGTTATTTCATACGGTTTAAATAATACGATTAACTCGAAATAGGCACTCGTTACTGTTTAAACTATTCTACCCCAGATAAAAGCCTGGTTCACCTATTGTTTGAATGATCCTAATACATTGGTAAAAACGCTCACACATATAACTACAATGTGTAAGGGAATCCTGAATCTATCAAATATTATAATATCAAATAAATGATTATAAATCCATCATAACAAAACAATTAATTTTGCTTAACCCTGTGTGTATACAATTTACTAACACAGTACTATAAGTTTGGCTCAATTAATAAAGCTAGACTGACGTTCAAACCACACAGATATCCTTATTTAGGTATGCATATCAAAGTTTTAAGATAGATAGATAGATATATACTTTATTGGCTTAAACTATTACAGTTTTTCATCATTACTACTACATGACAAGTATAATATACACACACGCGAAATTTGAAACTATGTTTTCGAATTTTAAATAACTGAAACCAGGCCTGAGATCAACCTAAACCTGCTCAGAAGCAAACGCATTATCTATCCTTGTTATTTATGAAATAGATAGTTAGTCCCAATTATATATGAAATGACTAGCCTTTCCCTATTATATATGAAATGACTAGCCAGTCCAAATTATATATGAACTGACTAGAAAGTCCCAATTATATATCAAATGACTAGCCAGTCCCAATTATACATGAAATGACTAGCAATTCCCAATTATATATGTAAGAATAGCCCTTCCCAATTATATATAAAATGACTAGTCAGTCCCAATTATATATGAAATGACTAGCCAATCCCTATTATGAAATGAATAGCCAATTCCTATTATAAATGAAATGACTAGCCACACCCAATTATATATAAAAGGACTAGACAATTATGGGCTAATGAGGAACAGGTTTCATGTTTCAGTTTGAACCGTTGGGGTATAGTCAGGTCAAATGTTGCAGTTAATGCTTCTATAATGACACACGCTTTATGAGGCTTAGTATTATTATTTTACCTATACCTTTTTCTGAAAGACATCATTGTTGTAAGAAACTGTAACATTGCTATTTGTCGCTTTTAATAAATAAATACAACAGTATATAAAACCAAAGCTCAACATAGACGATAACGCGGCGGCAATGTATATAATTGCAGTGTTCCCGTAAGAAAATACAAACCCTTCATTGCACATGTTGAAGTAGAGTAACATAGTCGACCAAATTACTACAGTACGACTGATGTTTTTTGTTGTTTTTTCATTTTTATTTGAATGGCAACACCACTGCATAAACTATATATACTACCGTAAATACTAGCAGTATGTTACGCTTTACCATACAGTTATAATTTATGTTATGATTATTTTATTATTTACAACCTATTTACGATGCTAAATAATATCAAAGCAATCATTTTACCTCTGACTCAACATCTACTTTGCAAATAAGATTTTTCCTTCAGGGTTCCGTTGGATTTTACGTAATGGATTTCCCTCTACAATGTATTGTCACCCGAAGAAAACAATCTCGATTACAAATGTATAATGAGATTTTTTCTACAGTTTTTGCAAGGGCCTTAACAGTTATAAAATTTATTTTTTGGATGATATTGGCAGATGTTATCACTTGTTAAGGGCTATATGTTGTTTTTCTACTTCTCAGCCTGGATTGAGAATGGGGTTCACCAGGATCCCCTTACCCCTAAATCGGCCCCTGACGATATCAAGTATGTATCACTAACAGTAAGAGGGAACACATAGACGTATGCGGCCACTTGTGACTGATTGTTATATATGAAAGATTAAAGGTGAAATTGGGCGTGTCTTTTGAGTATATATTCAGAAATATATATAATTTTATATAATATACAATATGTTCAAATCTTACACTTATTGGTTGTCCCATTTTCTCACAGTATCCAATTTTATCTCATATCGCACACGCTTCGAGTTTCGCCCTTTTTTGAAGACCGGTAAGTGTCACGTGCTCCTATGAAGTCATTGGTACCAAACGATTAGCGGTGTCGCATTGAGTTGTATAGTATTGTCTATGTAGGATTACGTTTTATGGTACTTGTTAAAAATGCCGTGTGCTGTTGCTGGGTGGAAAGGTTTGCATAAAGAAGGAAAAGATAATAACCTAAGTTTCTTTCGTTTCCCTAATCGAGATAATGATATATTAAGATTTGAAGTGTGGGTAGACCGTTGCCGAAGAAAATCTCCCGACTCGTCGAGAAAGTGGGAACCTACGAAAGACGAGCGAGTTTGTAGCAAACATTTTGAGTTGGCTTCGTGTGAAGTCCATCCTTTGGTTTCTTTGAATTTGGAGAACAAAAGGCCATGCAGATTAAAATAAATAGCGGTACCAACGATATTTGACTATACAAATGAGAAGTGCATAACCCCGCCGTCTCTAAGCAAGTTGTTTTCGCCTATTCGACCGGCGTTAAGGAGAAAATTCATACATGAAGTAAGATTGAAATTTATGTTCAATCATCTTAGCACCTCATCGGGTATACGTATGATAAATTAAAGAAAGGTGTATAGTCTTAGATCTTTATATACACCGTGAATATTTAGCTGTTGAATTAGAAGCATGCGTCTTTATGTGAATCAATGAAGAGTTGACGGCGCTAATATTATGTAGCCGTCTTTTTTTAAAATATTGCTAAGAACGTTCAGCATATAAATTTAAATGAATCCGGTGAAATAAGCACTGTGTCTTTTTTTCCAAATTTTAATTTGAATAATTTTAAATTATACACCCTCTTCTGCCAATAGTGTTATAAATATATATTATCGACATATGTAGGTCTATGGTTTGAATAATTAAATACAAAATGTTTCATGGATATCTATTACAAGGCAGAAAATTAATAATATTACTAGCTTTTATATTAATTTAGTAAAGTTTTATGGCAAAGCAACAACAATAACGCCTCTTAGCTCGTGCAATAAGTAAAACAAGAATAATATACTTTATATTATGGTAATTTGATATGTTTGGTCTGTTTTCGATCTGTATATCAGGAGTAAGTATACATGAGTAAGTATACTTACTAACTGTCTATATCGTACTCATAATACATTTGGCTATATTTTTTAAATCATAGTATTGTTCTCTCTTTGTGCGCGACAAATTAGAGCTCGCATATCATGTGATACATCCGTCTTGTGCAATACGCGTCTGCCCTCGGTGGTATTAAACCGCTCAAGTACTTGCAATAAACAGGACATATATCATAAAACTAGGTTTCCCTAAATTGTGCGCGCTTTTGTGATATACCGACGTATGTAAACTAATTAGGCTGTACTTCAATAGTGCACCGCAATATTTGACTAGTCTGTATTGATATTTTGGGGCAGTGGAGACTAGAGAGCGTGTCATACTGCAAACACCGCTCCTAAAGTGTTTGGTGTTGATGGCGACTTATGGCAAATATATAATACGATAGCAATTATGGCGCCGAAAGTATATGCTGTTTCATTTATTATTGTTTTTATTCATTTTTTATCAATTATGGATAATATCTAATAAATATATTTGTTACATGTCTACTTATCGGCTAAAAAATCTGACGTTCGTATTATTGTATAGGTATTAGACCAGTCCATTCATTCGGAATATACTACATTTCGCGGTTATTGTGTATGTACCAAGATATTGCAGTGTTGCGGGTGATTTTTAATGGGATGACAGTAGGGTAAGTGTGAGGTTTGGTGCACCCTAGAACCAGTTTAAACCCCCAGTGGCCTTTGTTGCCACTGACCGTTCCAAGGCGGTAGCCCTATTGTCAACATTTTTGTATTTGTGATGACGTTTGCATTTTTTATTAATTTTGCTTTCTCGTTTGTCTGTTTGCGTGTTCGATTTTGTGTTTTGTGGTTGACTGTCGTCCTTGAATGCTGCTTTCCCTGTCCGATTTTTTATATTTCTTTACTGTCAGATTTCGATGAAAACAATGCTATTTTGTTAAATTAGTGAATAGTGTAATGAACCGCTGAACGTAACGAATGACATGACACGGTAGTCTTTACAAGCTCTCCATTTGTACCTGCACCGCGTTCGACTTCATCATCAGGCACGTATTCTGGCTCAAAATCGTAAGGTTGCACATTGTGTAACCGTCTTATCACGGGTATTTCCTCTGACTCAGCATCATGATCGCTTAATTCTCACATTTTCACACAAGGTATACTGTTTTGCGTTCAGTCCCAATGTAAACAAAAGAAAGTTTGTTACCAATGACGTCACCTCCGGTAATTCGCGCAAGAGTATTTCCCCTTAGATTTATTTCGTTTTTTTTAGCAATGCCTGTTCGCCTTTTCGATTTTTATCTTTAAAAACATATTTTCATTGAACATACATCAATGGCATAGTAAAAATCGTATTTATAATGATATTTAATACTGAAAAACATATCAAAAGCGGATTTGTTGATTTAAGACCACGTTCTGCTTTAAAGGGACGCATGGCGATGTTGGGTTCTGTTCTACATTGCTCATGAATAAAATAAATCAAACAGCGTTAACGGTGTAGTCTTCTAACCGCTTTCCTACAGTTAGGAAAATAGAAATAAAAGTAGGTATAAAAGTTGAACAGAAAATGTAGTTTTCCCAGAAAACAGTCGACCAAAACACGCGTAAAAACAAGAATTACAGTGCTAAAAAGCAAGGCATGTGCAATCACAAAAAGTACAGACGGGTGACAATAGGCTACCGTCTTGAATGGGTCAGTAAGGGTCCTTGACAAAAAAGCCACTGTGGGGTTTAAACCAGGTTATTGGTTGCACTAAAATTCATTCTTACCAATCCAATAAAAAGGGACAGTGTAAATAAAGATAGCCCTGGAAGTTTTTTTTCAATAACAAACAAGGCAGAACTAATTGGCAATATAAGTATTACACATGTATGATCATGTATTTGTAAATATAAAGACACAATCATGGAAAGCCACAAAGCAAGTACTCAATGACTTGGCAGTAGCCAGAGCAACAAAAGAACAATTAAGGGTACGACAAAACAAGACTGAATTGAAGACACGCATCAAGCGCTACCGTCTTTTGAGAATTTAGGTAGACGTTATCATAGGGTCCACAATATGTCCGGTCATCGCATAATCAAAGAGAAGGCATAGTGGCAAACTGTAAATTGGTCAACCACTAAACATGCAACTGCATGCATGAATTCAAAATAAATATATTTTGCTTTTAACATTGCATTTAATACCAATGTGTTTAAAAGCTTACTTCTGTTATTATTATTTTTTTCCCTACTGCAAATTTCATTTAGGCTTCATATTTTTTTAACAAGCACAACCACTGTCAACATGTATTTGCTTTTCAACAACAGGTTAATCTCACAAATTGATGTTTATTTCATCTGATAGAATCAAAAGCTTCGATAATAATTTTATTTAATAATTTTATTTAATTTATCAGTTGTTTAACAATGCTGAATCTTTCATCTGTCATGTCACCTCAAGCTTCAGGCTAAGCATTAAAAGTACTGCTAGACATTTGCCTTATTTAAAAGAGTGTAACCTTTTCTGTGTTCCTAGACTCTTTTTGAAATTTCATGTAGATGTTGTTTTATATATAATTATATAAATGTCAAAGAGCCATTACTCCCACATGATGTGCCCCAAAGGCCGTGGCAAAATGTGTTATGTGACCTTTTCGCTTGGGAAGATAACGATTACTTAGTAACTGTAGACGCCTACAGCAGATATTTCGAGATTTATTACCCGATACAAAACGCATAACAGTTGTGAGAAAATTGAAGATGCATTTTAGCCGTTTCGGAATCCCCGAGACATTGAAATCGGACAACCGCCCACAGTTCAAGTCAGAACAGTTCAGAACAGTTAAAACAATTTACCAATAAAACGTCCATAACTCACCAAACATCAATCCATTTGCACCCTAGCTATAACGGCCTTAGTGAGTAAAAAATAGAGACTGCCTCGCCTCGATGTAAAGGCGGGAGATTAACAATTAGTACGCATGCGCATTATACAACACCTGGGCCCCGTTTTATTAAACATCTTACGATTAGTCTCAAATGTTAAAACTATTCACATGTTTGCACCTAAGATTTCAATGTAGACTAGTATGTGTGTATTATGTGCATAAATATCAAATGTATAAAAACAAATGAAATGAAATCGAGTTAATTTGTGAATTGTAAATCAAGGTAAAGAATTTAAGAAATTAACTTATTATCAAAAGTGTCGTAAGTTGTTTCATATAACCGGGCCCAGATGTGTGTGATTGTTTTTGAATAAATCATGTAACATTTTAATTGAAATCAATGTTTGCGTTTTACATAATAACAAGTCATCGCATTGATGTTTGCTAAACCGTTAATATAGTTTCCTTTAATAAGAATAGCACATGAGTATTGCTTCTTGGTTGAGTAATTACTATTCCATCAAAGCATTGTTTTAAAATAATAGCAATTGACCATTGCCTTCAGAGCCGCTGCCATGGTTTACTTTAAATATACCTGCACCTCTCTTTAAAATAACTTGATTACCGTGTGTCCCTTTAACAAACGTTGTTTAAGATATCCTTTTTAAAATAGTACAAGGTCTAAGGACTTGTGATCTCGATTCTAAATAAATTAAACGCTTGTTTCATTTAAACTTCCGCGTCGATGTTATAGACAGTTTATATCCATTACAGTTCCGAGTATCCACTTTTCCAAATTCAGGTATTGTAACGTTGCGAGTGTTCAAAGGATTAATATTTAGCGGAAGGTAAGCCTTATACCATTTCTTATTTGTTAAATGTCGTTTCTCTACTGACCTTATGCAAGGCAACATTACATCGTACAATTATATACGTATAATATCCGTCCAGTTAAATCCTGTTGGTGGCTCTGAATTACATTTATCACATAACTAACGACTACCTTCTTTGTGGCTTTCTAGGTTATTGTTTTTTTGTATTTATATATTCACGAGCATTTTTGTGTTTTACTTCTATTGCCTATTAATACTGCCTTGTTGGTTAGAGAATAGTTCACGGCGGGGATTTCTTTATTTACACTGTCCCGTTTTATTGGGTTGACAGAAGGCTAAGTGTGAGGTTTGGTGCACCCTAGAACCTGGTTTAAACCCCCCCAGCGGCCTTGTTTGCCACTGACCGTTCCAAGGCGGTAGCCCTATTGTCAACCTTTTTATGTTTGTGATATCTTATTTTATTCATCTTTAAATGTGTTCTTTGTTTGTGTGTGTGTGTGTGGTTGACTGTCGTCCTTGAATGCTGATTTTCCTGTTCGATATCTTTTTTCCGGTGTGGAAGTGGAATAACACCGTTCTTAACACCGAGTCTTAATTTATGTTTATCACATGTGTAACACATGAAACCTATTTGTGTGAGGAAATCTGAAAAACAACATGTTTTACTAATATTCGATGCAGCAGAATGTTGCATTGACACTTTTTATTTCTCAACATATTTTCAAAATTAAGATATTGCTATTTACCACTAAAGATTTCTGTTTCACTGGTATACAACTTATTATATGTAATATTTGAAGTTTATCTGAAAAGTCCAAACAACCTTTAGATCAAACAAGCACCCCAAACAATAGTTTGGTAAAAAAACGACATAGATAAATCTGACTTATTTTTTAACAACAACGTATACAACTGAATACAAATATGTTAAACAATAAAAACTCATTTAAAAAGAAACCGGATATGACTTTATTTCAGGAAATACGCATGACTGAAGCAGCATGACTGAAGTAGTATTTCTACACTGATTGGAGCGCATAATGCATTCTAGACGACTTTTCTGTTTGTACTTAGCCGCGGCTTTATTTATATTTGGTACGTATAATACATAATAGATAGATAGAACATTTTGTTTAAGAAAAAATACTATATTAAATTTCGCGGATATTATTTATATTTGGTACGTATAACATGTATAATACGTAATAGATAGATAGAACATTTTGTTTAAGAAAACGCTATATTAATTTTCACTGATATATGACAAGCAGGTTTGTAAACATACTACATAGTGTTATGTATATAGTTAAGTCGTGATCACATCATAAAAATATGTGTGTTATGTCGCGTACGATTTCATGACATGTAGGATGAACAGCTTTCTTTTGTTGTAAATTTTACTCCATTTATGTATAACAAACAGGATTTAATGTTTCTGAAACCACGTACACCCTTTTCGTTGTTTATGAAAGTGATATACGTTAAGGTCAAATTTACATCAAACTGCTTTATATATATATGTTTTTAATTTGTAAAATTATCATTGTTGCAGCATTAATGCTGCATATTTATTCATGTAATCAAATTAGTAAAATTATATATATTATTTATATGTATCTGTATCTGGTACCGAGCTAGCAATATCACTATCTGCAGTAAGAACGAAATCCGCGTTAAGATATATCTTTATTTATAATAATAATACTAATAATAACAATACATTTTTTATTTCATGTAGGTACATCTCATTAAGCTTAAATAAACAATTGCATAACACTTATCTTCCACGAGCGCTGTAGAGCGCTGTGGTCTAGTGGTAGAGCGTGGAAGACAATCAAGAAGTACCTTAGAAGCGAATCGCTTACAACAGGTATAGAATACATTAAAATATGAGGCCTTCTATTAACAACAGCAGCAATACTAATATACAATATCAAGGGATACATGCACATAACACAAATAATGAATTACATGTTGGCATAACAAACAAGTATTCACTATTAACTCAACTTAGACAACTTTACAATGTAGACTACTCGAGAACATTGCTCACGTTTATTCTTTAAACAATGAAATATCTCGTCGTCATAAACGCATTTCAAAAGCAACTTATGAAGGTTTGCTGACAACTAAGAAGTTTGAGTTTCAAATGCTTTTAATTTCCGTTTTAGTATTTATTTACAAGCGTGACAAGTAAAAACAGGTAGTAAAACAAACATATAGTTCATAATTTCTATGGATGCTAACATAGGAGGTCAGTCATAATATTTATTATAGGAACTTACACATTCAATTGGATGAAAAAACTATTTGTAGTCGAAGCATACTCTGACATATTAAAGTTAACTCTTTTCGTGTGAATTCTATTTCATAGTTACGCATACTGTAACCATAAGAACTGTCGCTATGTGAGTTGTAATGTATTAACATCTTTGAAACCTACTTGAACAAGGTCAAACAGACGGAATTGTTGGAGAAAGAACTTATATATTAAATTTCACGATATCTGCGAATTTTCTTGTTTATGAACATGATGAAGAACGTATTTTTATCTTCTATATACTATAGATATTAGTTTGATCAGATACATATGAGTCAAACATATTATCATTGTCAGTTTGTGAAGAAGAGTTATCTATGCATGATATTGTCCCGAGTTCAAACCCCGCTGAGTGTACTGATTTCTCCTCGTTATTTTACATGTTTAAGCAATCTTTAAACCTATACAATTCGACGATATCCTTTCATGAATATGATTTATTATCGGAGGTTTAACTTCAATTAACGGCCATCAAAGTCGGTATACAGATTCTAATTCGATATTTTACGCTATTAAGTTAGTAATGTGTTCCTCGCATTGGCATGTATATAATTTATCTAATGCGCATAGCATTGTCGGATGCATTCGCTTACAATTAACATTATATCCAGTTATTGTTTGGTGGTTTGTATAATACTGTTATATTTACTGTTTACGGATAAAAGTAGTTCAAATTGATAGTTCAAGTATTATCATTACAGGACTCAACCACGCATTTGCCATAACATGCATCGTCGGATATTTACCTCAAGCAAAGAAATGTTTTGCGTGTCCATTTTCTTGTACATCGTGTAGGTCTTACTCTGACTGTTCCACTTGTGAGTCTGGCGATAACGGTACAGCTTGTCAGTATGACTGTAGTTCATGCAAACATCAAACTTGTTCCCTTGATGGATGTATCCAAGGATGTAAATACGGCTACTTCAAAGACGATAATGGGAGGTGCAGTGCATGCCGATCAACATGTTTATATTGCTCTGATTTAAACACATGTGACCGATGTGTTCCTGGAAAATATGGCCGAGACTGTCAAAACTCATGTCTTAATTGTAAACGTAGCTTCTGCAATAAAGATACTGGTGATTGTCTTTATAATAACACGTGTCCACAATTGTGTACATCATGTACATCTTCAACTCAGTGCGGATCATGTGATGTAGGGAGATGGGGCCACACGTGTCAACGTAAGTGCGATGAAAAATGTAAGGACGCATTATGCGACCAATATACAGGTGCTTGTCTTAAAGGCTGTGTTGATGGGAACTACCAACATGTCAGTAAATGTTACCCATGCCCGAAAAATTGTGAATCATGTATTTCTATTTCATTATGTCTGTCGTGTAAAACGGGTGCAATGGGGGAGTTATGTGAAAGGAAATGTCCCCATAATTGCAACAACAAATGTCACCAGTTCACGGGACTTTGTGTTGATGGTTGCAAAGACAGATATTACAAATCATCGGATTCTCACTGCAGTATTTGTCCAACGGAATGCTTAACATGTAAATCTGAATCAATGTGTTTGTCATGCAAGAAGGGAAAATGGGGCCTGACGTGTACATCATCTTGTATAAAATGTAAGGACGACACATGTCACATATCTAACGGTGCATGTGTCAGTGGATGTGTCAGTGGTTCCTATATGACAGACGGTGTTTGTGAACCGTGTCGTGATGGATCGTTCAGAGCCGAATGTCAATTTAAATGTGTTAGTCACTGTACGGCATGTTATGGTTCTAGTAGAAATTGCACAAAATGTCAGCCTGGGTTTTACATCTCTAGGAATACTTGTATTCCATGTTCTGGACAGTGTAAAGGAAAGGAAATGTGTCGGCAATCTGATGGAACATGTGACACGGGGTGTAAGGCAGGGTGGCACGATTTAAAGTGCGATAAACACTGTTTTCGTCAATGCAATATATGTGAACAAACACACGGTACATGCGTGCAGTGTGTTGATGATCATTATGGAGAAAATTGCGAACACAATTGTAGTAGACACTGCGTAAGGAAAGAGAATGGTTTGAATTGTGATACACATAACGGAAAATGTATGAATGGATGCGTTGGTGATTATACAGGAGAAACGTGTAGTGAAGGTAAATATAATATAACTTTGAATTTATAACACATATTAATTATTACACAAAAATCCAACATGACAATAATGTATCAATTGATAACACTCCGTTCTCTTTCTAATACAACGTGCTGATCGGATACAGCAATATGGATGCTACTTAAATTTTGTTAAAGTTCTCCTTACCAGCCTAAGTAGTATAACAATTTAAATTAGTTTTTTCTATGTGATTTTTTAATGTTTGTAAATGTTCTGTATACCTTTTTAAACGTACCAACCTTTTGAAACTGACAATGTTTTTGATATATATGTTCTTGCCACAAATACAACCTTTAATTGAGCATCATATGTCATAATCTCAAGTTCATTCCATTTTATTTTTTTGAGAAATAAATGGGTGGGTAGGTAGGAAACCAAATTGTTATATTTTTCTTTTGAAAAAGTGGTTGCATGTTGGGGTTAAAATTGATCGATTGTATTAAATACACAGTTTCTCAAGTTATCTGCACATACTGGACTTATAAAATGCACCAATATTTAGTTAATTAGCACCTGGGCCATTCTTAAAAAAGTATTTGTTTGCTGTTTCCAGACCCAATATTATATAATTGGGTAGGTAAATGTTTGTTTTTGGCTTACGACACCAAAAACCTAAAGAAAGTAAAAGAAAAAAACATACATGTAATAATTATTTTTCTTTTCAAAAATTGATTACAATATTTGGGAGGCCCTTTCTCATTGGGTAGGTAGAGAAACAGCAAACCAAATATTGTTCATGGTCAGCCTAGTTAAATCTATACAAAGCGATAATTTGCTTAAAGAGACCACTTTTGCATAAGTGCTCGTGAATTATTGGAGAGACCATTAGTAAAATCCCCTTAGCTGTTCTGTTAATACAATTTATATTGCAGTTCATATTGAGGTATTTTTAAGGAGATTCAGTGTACGGAATCTTAAAAGTGGCATTTAAACACCAATGCTGCAATTAGTTTATATGTTAATACTTGGAAAATATGCAATGCTTTTAAGAATTCATTTTCAAATGATGTGTACCTGTGTTCTTTATATTAAGGATAATTGCAATGCAAATATGAATGATTTAACAAGTGACGGTAATCATTTACTTCAAATTGTAAACGCTGTGAAAGTACCTGGTTGTGGACGACTGTGAATGACTTGTACTTGGCTGTTCTGTGTGTGGGTTCTGTGGCAATGTTGGATGTTTGCAACATTTCGTTTTGCTTTGGTCCTCGTTTCGGATTTGTCGAACTCATTGATAACATTTATGAAATATTAAGTAATTAAATATATATTCAGGTTTTTTCTATAAATCGAATGCACTAGAAAACTATGAAATCCTTTACCAAAACCAATTACCTTTAAACGAAATAGTAGCAATTTACATTAATAACTGTACCTCTAGCTATCAAATACCCCTGAAACTTACTTTCGGGTATGCCTTTAAATTTAATATAGTAAATGTACATACTGCAGAAAATGACTGAAAGGTAATATAAACATTCTTCATGTAATACAGATATACAGTTTCATTATGTATATACTCTTAACTTGTGTTACAAATTATACAATATATAAAATATACATTTATACAAGCAGTGGTTAGCAATAGTATTAGTTGAACATTAATATGTTTAACATAATGTCGATTCTTACGGATGGCGGGAGTTGTACAGTACTGGTTCTACCCAGGAAAAGTGGGTTGTCTGCCCCCATCACAACAAATCGACCGTCATAAACCTTACATGTGTTGAACATGACGTACAACACCATACAAACAAACATGTTTAACATATTAATTGTCATGGGGGTAGTCAAGAGTACTGAATTGGGAAACAAAGTACCAGTATTTGTAAATAATTGTGAGAATGGTTACTTGTTGAATTGAATTGAATTGAATTGAAGACTTTATTTTAAGAGGTTAGCCCAGTTAGTAAAAAATACTATTTTCCCCGAGGCCCTCTTTACAAAGCAAATATAGTAAACAAAAACAAATATACAAGTTTATAGCAACACGACGATATTGACAATGGAAACAAAACTGTTAAAAAAATAGAAATCTATATTGTGATTCAATACCAATTTTAACGTATCCACGTTATATAATTGTTTGAAAAATATTTAACTGACGTGTAAGATCTTATATGCTCTGGGATTTCGTTCCAAATTACTGGCCCAGAGTAAGATATACTTCCTTTAAAAAGCTCCTTATTTGCCTTATGAATCGTAAAGTTAATATCACAATGAGATCGTAATTTGTGTGACCTTATGTTATGTAAAACATAAATTTAGCTTTATTAAGAACAATTATTTGGTCAATTATCATTGTTTAATATATATTGCCCATTCACCCATAATCCTGGTTCTCGTATACCGGGGTATTTACCTGCTCTTGGAACTGCCGATTCTGGGGGGAACACACGGAAGTAAAATGCCGATAGTTTGGGTAGTATTTTTCCCCAGAAGTCCCCATCACGATCAATGCGTTCAATGTGGATTTCATATGGATTTTCATTGTGAAATACAAAGTCTAACCGATCATAATTTGGCCAGACCGGACCAGAAACACCGGAGTTTTGACCATTGATTTTCTGAAATATGCTTTATTTGGCGTCGTTAACACAATGGGGCTTTTTTCATCCGATCTTTACCGAATCTGACGATATTGTTGATAACAATGAAAGCTCATATAAGTTCGAAAACCACCGCAGTTATGGCCCTTGATTTTATTGAATATGCTAATTTTGCCTAGTTAACACGATATGGCCTTCATTTTTCATCTGACCTAAAAGCAGCCAGCTGGGACCAGTAACACCAGAGTTATGGAGCTTGTTTGACTGAAAATGTAATTGCTCAGCTTGTGAACCCTATAGCACCTTTATTCAGTACGTGATCTTTACCTAACCTTGTCAGATTGTTGTTATTATTGAAAGTTCATACACATTTGAAAGCCAGCTATATCGGATTAGTAACACTAAGTTAGTTATGGCCTTTGATTTACTGAAACATGTCTTATTACGCCTTGTGAATAATCCAGCACATTCATTTAGTGTTTGATCTTTATGAAAACATGCTGCTTAATTTAGCCTTGAGGGCACTCTAGCTCTTCCGTTTTTCATCCAATCTTAACCAAACTTAAATATTTTCACAGGAAGCATCCTTGCGTGGTCCTTGCTCAGATTTTTTAGAAATCGTCCCGATTCGTCAACAAACATGGCTGCCGTTACTAAAATAGAAAAAATATTTAAGCGACTTCTTTTTCATGACCTGATGGGTGGAAACAAGAAGCATCCTTACATGGTCCTCTCTCAGATTTACAAAAAATCGTCCCGATCCGTCAATAGATATGGTTGCCGTTACTAAAAATAGAAACATACTTAAACGACTTCTTTTTCATGAACTGTTGGTTAGAAACTTTACAGGAAGCATCATTGCATCCTTGCATGGTCCTCTCGCAGATGTACACCAATTGTCTCGATCCGTCAACAAATATGGTCACCGTTACTAACAACATAAAACTCTTTATACGGCTTCTCATGAACCAATGGCCCACTTGCTCGTTTGTTTTCTCACAAAAAAATCTTGGTTCATGGGGTTCAAATCTAAGTGGGGCACACTGTTTCTTTGGAAACTTGTTTCATTGATTATGTTAATCATTATTTTTCACTTAATATTTTGTTTTTCCAAACTAGCATGGCCTCGGTAGCCAGTAGAGCGATACATGCACTCATGGACCTCTAGTTGTTTAGCTCTACTGGCCCAAGACTAGCAGAACTTACTGGACGTCGAGTTGTTCGTTGTTCGTCCATCGTATGTTAACTTTTGACTAGTTAATACGCTATGGCTTCATTGTTGATCATTGATTGGCCTTCATTTTTCACCATTTTTCATCTGATCTTATCAAAATCTGGCCATATAGTAACATCAGTAAAAGCTCATACAAATGTGAAAACCAGCTAGATCGGACTATTAACGTTATAGTAAAATCTAAATGTTAGCACCATGATTGTGACCCCACCGGGAATCGAACCCGTGACCTCTGGATCGAGAGGTGAGTAGTACCACTCGACTATCGCAGCTCCTATGCGAGTCCACTTCGTTGCATAGTCCATAGGTTTACTTATGTTCCATAGAGTCTATTAGCAACTGAAGCTGGCTGGTTCAAGAACTAGTCTCAGATATTAGTTATACATGTTTATAACTACTATGTACGTTTGCTAAAGATCAAATGAAAAATGGAGGGCCTAGAGGGTTCACAAGTCACAATATGTCAAAATGAAGGACCATCTTGTTAAAGAAACTAACCCGTCAATAAACGGCAACAATACACTACAAAACCGTTTATTAAAGCTATACATGTGTTCAGGTAATATAATAATGTATGTGTGCCTCTTAAACGTATAGGATTTGTTTAGGAATATATGTAAAATGAATGATGTGTTTGTAACTCTTAATTCAGCGCTCCAGTTTTGAGGGTTTGGTCTGGCTGGTTATAAGGCCGTTTATATTGTGTCTAGAGTGTGGATTCTCAAATATTTAGCTATATACATGTATATACATCGTCGTCATCACTCAGCAGGTTTAAAAGCGGTATACATATGTTGCTAAACGTGGCTGTCATTGGCGAGATAGTTACTTTAAACAGGAACACGTTAACGGGACGGACGGACGACGACGGACACATCGTCATCGCACGAGGCTTTGAAATTAATTCCATCTCGATAACTTTACTATAATTAATGCTGCACACTTTTATTAAATGTTAGGCATAATAAAGACTTGTATACAAGCAGAAGTGAACTGGAGCTTTAAGGCTCACCAACACGTGTAAAGGTCATTCATCGCCCACAAGCCAAAACAAAAAGAACATTGACTAGCTATGTTCACTCTCCATTCGCATCGAGTTAAAAATATACATAATGCACCTAGAACCTTTCCACAGTCCAATGAGTTGCCCCTACGACACATATTAGACACATTGGCTTATTACAAAGTACCATCATCAATTAACATTGTTCCACGCGTACTGTTTTGTGTTTGATCTTCTCGGGTCATGCACAGTTCATTTTAATTATAAAATATTATCAAAATCGATACAATCGGAAGAAATAGCTATTTTCTAAATAATAAACTCGGTCAACTTGGGCATCATGCAAATTCGATGCTCTTTCATCCGTGCTGTCTTAGTAAAATCTGCTCTGTTTACTAAGGCATCAAGTTTTCTCGTACCACGATCCCTTTCGAAGCGGATAACTTCTCCAAAAGAGCACTTACACACCCCGAATGTTACCTAAATGTCGCTCAATGATTGCCCTTTCTCAAAATAGCGATACAATGACTGAATTAATTATTTATTAATTGTAATATTATCAAATGCAAACAGATTGCGTAATTTTTGTAAAACTTTTAAGTTCAAGTTCGAATATATGACTATATATGTCGACGGGATAATCGCTGTAGAATATCTAAACATCCATACACATGTACACTTTGTAATTTTTTATCTCATTTGTATTTTTGAAAAATACCTAAGCAATATATCTAACCAGTATTTATACCTGACGATTTTATCGTCTCAGATATCAAGATAGCCCTCTGTTATCACATATACGGGTTGTACGGTGTGATTACGGTATTATGATGTATATGTATAAGGCATGTCTTTATTGCACCGTCAGAAGCCATTTGTTGTGGTAAAGTAAGGTATCATGAACTGTTACTGTATTGCTTTCTATGTTTTCAATGGTGTTTATGTGACAAACTTTGCTACACAGGATCTTGTTTCGTATATAAACAATGAAACTTGCATCATAGTACAATCAATCATTAAATAATAAGATATATTTAACGCCAAATGATTTAAATTTAAATGCGTTCGATACGTTTGGTATTTAAAAAACGTTTTATTTCTGTCGAAATGGACATTCAGGTTTAAAGTGTTGACTGTCCTCTTTGAATGATACTTTTCCTGTCCGATCTTTTTATATTTCTTTAAAGGTTCAATGCGCACACTACTGTGTAACAGCAATCACACAGACAATCGCAAACAAGGTGGTTGTTGAGAGAATGCTCATCGTATATATTGCTGAAACGTAGTTATGAGTAAACATTTCAAATAATTCCAAAAAAAGATATGTATTTTACACTTTTCAGCTCAATTATTGATGGTAACCTTTAACTTTAGCTATTGTATGTGCATCACTTGTATGATAATTCAATAGTGTTTTACATGTACCTAGGTTGTTGTAAATAGTTTGTACATTAGCGTCGAATTAAAATCCTTGAGGCCTATTGTTATCGAACAATAAATGCTTTTTGTAGCATGGTCGGTGACATTTCCTTTGATGAATGCAGAGCATTAAATCGTTTAATTTAAGGTAACTAAAGGGGCGTGGCTATACCATACTACAACTACCGGATATTGGAATTTAGAGTACGGTCAATATGACGTCACAGTGTTACTAAGTACACCATGCTACAAAAGAGATAAAGTCTGTCTCAGCTCGTTGGTTATTTAAACACCTCGATGGGCTACGCCCATCTCGGTGTTTAAAAAAGCCAACTCGTTGAGACCAGACTCTATCTATTACATATAAACGAATCGAAATACAATATTGGAATGTTAGTTTAAGGGAAAAATCGATAAAATAAACAGAAATCAAATAATTCTGAATTATAATCAGGGAAGGTTAACAATAATATTATTAAATACTGTTTTTGTATAACTCGTTTAGTTATTGTATAAGGTTAAATTCGTTACGGAACAAACGATCAATATAAAATAAGTCTCGTCATTAAAATTATTACAAAACATATTTACCGTGCATATTTGTGTGCCATTAAACACTGCCAAATGCTCAATAAATATGTTTTTTCTTGATATATAGCCCCAAATGGAGAACTTTCTGTCGATGATGGTGGGAACTATAATGAGGTGATATACGCCGGCGTTGGTGGAGCTCTAGGCACATTTGTTGTCATGGCCATTGTTTTAGTAATAGTCATCAGGTACATAAGGTATGACATTTATCAATTCTGTAGTGTTTATTATGAGAGTTTGAAGGTATATACGGTGTATTTTTAATAAATTGTATAGTGCGTGTCATTAGAGTTTGAGATTACATACGTTGTATTCTCTTTTGAATTACATATACTATATATTATTCATTAACACTTTTACAATAACACCTTGCACGCATGTGTTTGCGAATAAATCGTTGGATGGTCCTCTTATAACACTTAGTGAATAACCATTCTACTTTTCAAGCGATCCTGCTGTGACAATACTGGTAATATATCAAGTTTATTGTCTGTTTATAGCGTATTATCCGTACATACGATCTGTTAACTCAACATGTTTTAACTAACTAATTACAGTGAATATCCTCATTCGACGGAGTATTTAGTTTTAACACAATGTTAACTAAATATTCCTCCAAATGACGGTATAAACTGATAACAAAGTGTTTAAGGATCGTGTAGACGGATGTATAGAATATAAGGCAAGTTTATTTTCACGAGTGGTTTGCGCGAATGTTTAGTTTTAATGTTTACACTTCGAATTGAAACAAATAACGGATAATCTCCGTAGAAATAGGAAAAACATAATTTTGTAGATATGACTGCAATGAAGATATAAACAATGAACGTATAGGGTTCCTATTTATGTTGCTATATAATATTTGAAGTTCAGATGTCCGTATTATTTTTCAACAGGAAGCAGAACAATTCCACAAGCAACGAGGAAAGTCCAGGTGACCATTAATATATTTCATAAAATTAATGGCGTTGATAACCATTGTTTTTTGTGTTACTTTTTAATTATATAATGTAAAGCTTTACTGTTCAAAGACTTGCGCGATGTTGCGATGTCCGTTGCCCGTCCATCGCGCGTTAGAGGTTTGTATTGATCACGATAAACGTTAGGATCGGTTTCAGATTTTTCACAAAATTTGACATGACGCTTTTATTAATTAAAATCTCAGACCAGTGTCCAATATTAACGCATGTTTTAAGATGTCTGTTTCTAGTTATTATTTAAAACCGGAAACTTTCAGTTTTCGAAGGCAATAGCTAAAATACAATGCTTTTTATTTTGGAAAAATACACAAAAAAACACAAAAAAACAACAACATTTTCTTGAACAATAGTTTGTTTTAATGGAGTCTTGCAGAATTTGACAATGAGCAAATGGATAAATGCGGTACTGAGGTATTGTCATTGAGAAACAAAGCAAATTTCAGCTTGGAAACACCATAACTTAAATAAACTAAGATCTAGAATTATTTTGACAATAAGCAAACATCGCTATGGAGTTACTACCCTTTATTGCCCTTGATTATATCAAAACAAAAAAAAATTCAGTTTGTTCAAAACAGTACATTTAGTAAACGGCTGCTGATTTCCACCAATTTGCATTTGAAGTTATTCCAGTCTCAGTCAAACAGAGACTGCAATCAGTTTTGTATTTATCGTGCCAAATGTATGCTTTCATTGTCTTTATAGTAACGTTTTTTACTATCCAGTAGCGTTGCATGTGCAGTGTGGCGGCAAAAACACGTCTGCCCTTGCTTGCCGTCAAAACTGTTATTCATTTCAATTTTGAAGATCGCTGAGCCCGATATGTGTATACAGATATCGGTGGTACATTCTCAGATAATTTTGTTTTCTTACTTTAATTTCGAATCGGTGGTTCCATTACTTTAGAACCTCTAAAGGTTCTGAGTATTGTTTAATAACCATTAATACGTTGTCTGCCTTTTAATTTAGTCTTTGGAGAGTTTAGTCTTAAACAGGCTGCATAACCTTTGCTCCCACCTAAATTCCATTTTGTTTATTTCGTCCATTGTTTTCTGGTTTAGATCAGACCTTTTATTTAAATACTGGAACCATACGCCGCTGGCCGAGGAAGGATATGCAAATACCTCGTTGAAGGTTCCACGTTCACCGTCATATGCATTTCATCTTCGGGTGGCTGAAATATGTGTACTATTGACATTTTACATATTGAGTTTTGCTCAACCCGGGACTAGAGGGCGAGAACGGTAGCAAGCATTGTTCACTTCCGTTCATGAGTATTATCAAGCAAACAGTATTTATCATGTTCGGCGACTTTCACATTTCTCCTTTCATACTCGTGTTATCATTGTTGGCAAATTCTATATAATGCAGAAATAGGATTGATGCTTACTAACAGTCCCAATCTTTAGTTATTTTTTAATATGTGTATTAGCATAATGCTTCTTCTTCGGCGTTTCTATTTGAGTATTTCTCCTTGCGAACTCTTTTTAATCGGATCTTGTAGAAATTTGACTATTTGCAACCTTGATGCTTTCGGTACGAAGTCTCTGCCCTTTATTTTAATAAAAAAAAGTAAAATTTATGCTTGTGTTTACAATAACGTCAGTACATGGCTTCTGATTGCCATCAAACTGTATTTTAAAATGTATTTTAGTAAGATCCCATATTTAGTTTGAACATCAAAAGGAAAGGACAATACAGAAGTGCCATTTTCATCGAGTTAAGCGTTCTCAGGACCTGACAAACCGTTTATGTATAATTACACAGTTTGTTTTGATCTGTATACACATTTTGTTTTGATCTGGTTTACTTTCATAAAGTTTGTATATTTGTCTCCTATGCTGGTATTGATTGACTGGAATGCAACATTACCTCTAAACGCAATGACTTGTTTCTGGTATCTTATACAGGTATTGATTGACTGGAATGCAACATTACCTCTAAACGCAATGACTTGTTTCTGGTATCTTATACAGGTATACCAATAACGGACATGCACACTCCTGATAACGGAATCAGTTCAGAATACGAGCAAGTTGATGACATGTCACATGCTAGTAACCGTTGCTATGACAATACACCTGCGGTAAACACGCACAATACAGCGATTGAACAGGGTAACGATGATGGAGGTAATATTTACAAGAATAGGGAAATAACTTGTTGCGTTTGATTCAATAATAAATAAAAGGAGACCGTAAAGAGACATAAGGGTATTGGTTACAAATTAAAGAATATGTTTTATTGTTGAAAATGATGTTAAAATCAACAGTGAAATTTCTCAGGTGAGATAGTTTAAATTTATGTCTTCAGATTTATAGTCTTCGAATTTCGGTTTGTTTTGTTTCAAATAGGATATTTAATACTTAAAAAAAATAACAGAAATATATAAACAAGACAATAACAGGATTGCTTTGCTTTGACAAACTCAGTCAATGACTTCATCTTGTTTACTGCGTTTCATATGAAACGATGAGTGTCTCATGATGAAGTTTACTTTTTTCTTTCAGGTTATTCAGACATATCCAAATATGAAGATTTAACAGATAGAGTGGCGACAGAAAATCAGTACAGCAGTGTTGTACAGCATCCGTATGAAAACATGAAGATATAAATCAAACAAACACATGAAAAACGATAGTTCAATAGTGTCTTTCGCATGAAGGAACATACACATATTTGATGTAACCAAATACGTTCGCTCATGTGTGATATTGCCACGATTACATTGCCACGAGGATCTTACGTGAGTGACTGTGTATTATTGATGTTAATAAACGAGCTGAATCAATAATACACAGTCACGAAACACAGTGATTCGGTCCTCATTTGCATCTGTAATACACTAGTATACACTAGTATGTTACACGAAATACGTCATGACTTCATTGCACTCCCAGAAACCATGTTATGTGATAAATATTATTTTACAACTGTTGTTGATGAGCAGTCATAACAACGGTATTAAGTGAAGGCAAATGCAACCTATCATGGAAGAGCGATGTGGGGTTTTGTCAGTGCCAAAGATGTTGACTGTATACGTATAGCACACAGATATTGGTGGTTATAACAGGCATCATGATGAATTATAGCGAGTATCCAATAAAGACTAATATCAATAGTGTGAATGCTGATATGAAATATATATTTTATTTCCTAGTATATTGTTTGAAAATATAATAATCCTTTTGATTTATTTTGGTGTATATATACGACAGTCCATAGTTAAATAGTGCACGTGATTCTGGAGCTGAATAGAAAAAAATGCTTTAACGTTCCGTTTACACATTATATCATATTAGGCTATATGGGGACATCGACCATAGAGGCGGATGAAATGAAAAATATACCGCACATCTGTCCATCAGGGAGTGAACCAAAGCAGGCACAGGTCTGTAGCACAAGGTCTATCAACTGAGATACAGAGACCGGTTTGAATAGACAGCGATTCTAACTAGACGATACTAGAATTATATACTAAAGGGAAAACAAACGCAACTCCGTATTAATAATCTGGCGTACGTCAAATATCCTGACGTGCATTTAACTAAAAACTAACATTTTATTTCAGTAAACTCTTATATGGTTTTCATAATTGCACATGCTAAGGTAGCAATGTACAGTTTCTTTGTGTTTTTCACTTTGATAACGCAATCTTATAATTACCCATTGTAGCAGTGAACAGTTTATCTGTGTCGTAATGCATGCTAACGTACATGCATGCCTTACATGTAAAAAAATTGGATTTCTGTGCAGATGTGTAATTCTAGCATGTAGTGCTACAATGGTGAATATGTAATCAATATATAACGCATTGACCAGAACGAAGCGAGGTCGTCCACCTTGATTCAAAATGTTTGGTAGGAAGAACTGATGGTAAAAATTGGGAAGAAAGTATCTAGTAAGAAAACACGGTCGTGGCATGATTGCGTCTTCGTGGCAACATTTTGTTAAATACCTTTTTAACACAGAGACTTGATCTGTTATTTTGTTAAATTTTGTTCCCAGTTCCAACCCAGATATAATGCTATTTTCCCTCGGCAGCTATTTTACACGTGCATAATACCTTGGTTGTTTAGGTCTGATATTAATATTCCGTTAATGTGTGAATCTTAATGTCAGATAAGCGAAACCAAGCGTTACGTCATATAATTTTGGTTAGAAATGATCCAGACACGTATTCGGTTGTTAGGAGGACCCCTTATACTTACGGTGGTTTCAAGACGGTTTCACGATGGGTTTTGCTGGGGGACGCAATGACTAAGGTTCTTGAGACGAAAATACGCGTCAACTTGACGTGACGTAACACCTGGACGTCCTTGTTTAGGACTGTTTTTTCTCTCTCAGACGTTGAAATAGTACGCCAAGATAGCGAGACACCAAACGCTGTTAAATATCGTTTAACAGCTATCTGACGGCGTCGTCACCTCCTCCTTACGTAGTAAAAAGAAAACCTTAACAAATTTGACAAAAAAACGCTGGATTCTTGATAAAAAATGTCGTGCGACAAAAATAAGACAGGAAGTGACAAGTGTTTACGAGAACATATGTCACGACACGTGCATCAATTGCATCTGTTAAATTGTGTATTTCATGATTTACTTAAGCATACTTTGCAAAATGAAATGTGGTTTAAATACAGTTGAATTTTCGAGCACTGTTAAATTAACAAAAACATATTTAAACAAATAACACTTCATATTAACTGAACCTAAATAGTTGCGTTTCATTTTTCCTTAAGAATATAATGACAATAATTGTGTGTCTAAGCTGTTCTAATATGGGTTATAGTAATAGGTTAACACGTGTTTATTTCGTTTTATGTATTATAAACAATAGATGTATTATAGCGTATGTTTTGATTAATAACGGGATATGTCGTAGCTTAATATATGACACAAACGTATACTTTTCTCTGAATTTTATTAAAAATTTCTGACCTGTTCTTGGATTTAGATTGCTAGTTCCCTTGTTTAATTATTATCGTCACGGTACATCAGGTAAACCTATTGATTATTTCATTATACGTATATAGATTTAGCGAGAATTATAAATTAACCCTTTTTGGCGGATTTGAATTCCAAAAACGACGACGCTGCCTGGCTATAGAGAAACACAACTCGGCCAACAAGCCAAACTTAAATGATGTTTGTCCCTGAGCGAAAACTTACTAAACCGACTAATAATAATAGTATTGCCTCTGTTATAGGAAGCTAGGACCCGAAAATGCATATATATTATATTTATCACACGCCCTTTTGGAAAAACTTGAGTGTATACATTGTTAACGTGGTTGTTTATCCGACTTCCGTTACCAACACTGGGTGCCCTGGAGTGGGTTCAACCTGTCAAATACCCGTATGTTTTGTTACATAAACTGGTACAATATGATTATTACTAGAGTAGCGTGTTCTGGAAGTTTGTATCACCTACCTCCTACACATGATTAACGTTCTCGTGCAAATTAGTGTAAATGCGAACATTATTAGGAATTTCCCTGTTCTATTTTAAATAGGATAGTGATACGGAATCTATTATTAATAGCATATTGATACGGATTCTGAAAACTTCTAGAGGGAAGAAAATAAAGGTACTATGTATAGAACTATTGATAGGTATATAATAAATGTATATATATATATACTCGTCTATAACATATAAACAAAATATCGATATATAAAATAGTTTATAATTTCAATAATAGGTGTAATGTTTCTCATTAATCTCAAAGTGAACGCCTGGGATTTTGCGATGTATATACATGTATAAATAGTATTAAAGCATCTACTGTCGTAATGTGTTTATGGAGTATTGTGAACCCATCCTCTTTATACATGTATAGAAGGTAATAAAACACCTACTGTCGTAATATGTTTAAGGAGTATTTTGTACCAAATCATCTTTATACATGTATAAATAGTATTAATTTAAAAGCATCTACAGTCGTAAAGTGTGTATGGATTATTTTGTACCCATCCACTTTATACATGTATAAATAGTATTAAAGCATCAACTGTCGTAATGTGTTTATGGATTATTTAGTACCCATCCTCTGTATAGTGTTACACATTTTAAATTAGTAATTGTTGTTTATTATAAGCTAATCAAGCTGCTATAGACAATACGAAGTTATGAAACAGGAAATGTAGAAGAATATTGTCAACCAAAACCACTCATTAAAATAAACAATCATTACAATGTTAATCAGAATCAAGGGAGGTGACATCATAACACCAACGGGTTGACAATTATGCCAGCAAATGACATCACAACACAAACTGGTTGACAATTCTGCCAGCAGGTGACATCACAACACAAACTGGTTGACAATACCGCCAGCAGGTGACATCACAACCACAAACCGGCGGACAATACCGCCAGCAGGTGACATCACACACACAAACTGGTTGACAATACCGCCAGCAGGTGATATCACAACACAAACAGGTTGACAAAACCGCCAGCAGGTGACATCACAACACAAACTGGTTGACAATACCGCTAGAAGGTGACATCACAAACACAAATTGGTTGACAATACCGCCAGCAGGTGACATCAGAAACACAAACTGATTGACAATACTGCCAGCAGGTGACTCACAAACACCAACTGGTTGACAATACCGCCAGCAGGTAACATCACAAACACAAACTAGATGTCAATATCGCAAGTAGGTGACTCACAAACACCAACTGGTTGACAATACCGCCAACAGGTGACATCACAACATAAACGGGTTGACAATACCGCCAGCAGGTGACATCACAAACACAAAATTGTTGTTAATACCGCCAGCAGGTGACATCACAACACCAACGGGTTGATAATACCGCCAGCAGGCGATATCACAAACACGAACTAGTTGAAAATACCGCAAGCTGGTGACCTCATCAACACAAACTGGTTGACAATACCGCCAGCAGGTGACATCCCAACCACAAACCGGTTAACAATACCGCCAGAAGGTGACATCACAAACACAAACGGGTTGACAATACCACCAGTAGGTGACTCACAAACACAATCTGGATGACAATACCGCCAGCAGGTGACATCACAACACAAACTGGTTGACGATACCGCAACAGGTGACATCACAAACACAAACTAATAACAATACCACCAGCAGGTGACTCACGAACACAAATTGGTTGACAATACCGCCGGCAGATGACATCACAACACAAACGGGTTGACAATACTGCCAGAATGTGACATCACTAACACAAACTGATTGACAATACGCCAGCAGGTGACATCACAAACACAAACTGGTTGACAATACCGCCAGCAGGTGACATCACAAACACAATCGGGTTGACAATACCGCCATCAAGTGACATCACAAACACAAACTGGTTGACAATACCGCCAGCAGGTGACATAACAAACACAAACTGGCTGACAATACCTCCAGCAGGTGACGTCATAAACACAAACTGGTTGAAAATACCGCCAGCCGGTGACACAACAAACACAAACCGTTTGACAATACAGCCAGCCGGTGACATCACAAACACAAACTTGTTGACAAAACCGCCATCAGGTGACATCACAAACACAAACTGATTGACAATACGCCAGCAGGTGACATCACAAACACAAACTGGTTGACAATACCGCCATCAAGTGACATCACCAACACAAACTGGTTGACAATACCGCCAGCAGGTGACATAACAAACACAAACTGGCTGACAATACCTCCAGCAGGTGACGTCATAAACACAAACTGGTTGAAAATACCGCCAGCCGGTGACACAACAAACACAAACCGTTTGACAATACCGCCAGCCGGTGACATCACAAACACAAACTTGTTGACAAAACCGCCATCAGGTGACATCACAAACACAAACTGATTGACAATACCGCCAATAGGTGACACCACAATCACAATCTGGTTGACAATACCGCCAGCAGGGGACATCAAAGTTCAAACGGGTTGACAATACCGCCAATAGGTGACACCACAATCACAATCTGGTTGACAATACCGCCAGCAGGGGACATCAAAATTCAAACGGGTTGACAGTACCGCCAGCAGGTGACATCAAAATTCAAACGGGTTGACAATAACGTCAGCAGGTGACATCACAATCACAAACTGGTTGATAATACCGCCAGCAGGTGACACCACAAACACAAACCGGTTGACAATACCGCCAGCCCGTGACACCACAAACACAAACTGGTTGACAAAACCGCCAGCGAAAGGGCTATAGACATTCAGCTTGAGGGTTCGTTCTGTACTATTTGGGGTGGCAAATTCTAACAATGATTGCTGACATTGATGATACCAGTTGATGATAAATCACCCGGGCAGACTTCTGTGATGCACATACAGGGTCCTGATTTTTGGGGAAAACATCAAAATATACCAAAAATCTGTAAAAACTGGGATATACACAAGTACATATATTTTTAGATAAATGTAAATTTTAAAATACATTTTTTGGTTTCATATTGTGTTTCAACACAATTTCCCGAAGCTATTACATTGAAGAATATTAAGTCAAAGTCTATTTATTGGGAAGGCCCTGGTCATGTTGTTCTTATTAGTTTGCCTCCGAAAATATGGTCCGTCTGAAGAAGTGTCAAATTTCACGTATATTCAGAATATTAAGACAAAGTCTACTGGGAAGGCCCTGGTCAAGTTGTTCTTATAAGTTTGTCTCCCAAAATATGGTCAGTCTGAACAAGTGTCAAATTTCATATCATGCATGAATAAGGTATTCAGCAGTTTAAGTCTTCGGCCTATCATCCTGAGAGCCAATGTGCGGTTGAAAGTTTCAGCAGACTTTGACAAATATGATTAAGTCCTATTGTTTTGACACTAATAAAGTCTGTGATGAGGGCATACCCATTTTACTTATTGCCCTCAGAGAGTATGTTCATGAATCTAGTGGTATCAGTCCTTTTTAAATAGGTTTTGGTCACAATATTTGCGGACCACTTAAGTTACTTAAAGAGAAAATTCTCCCAGCAGAAGACAATTTTTTAAATCACCTACAGTACGAGGGATGATCAAAACATACGTAGACTTTTCTTATAACTTTTGATCGGTGTTTTGAATTTATTTGAATTTTAAATAAATAATATTTAAATATATTTGGCGTATGTGTATTCAATTTTATTGCACAATCTTCAAGCCGTCTGAAAGTTACAGAAAATAAAAATCAGTCATCTCAGCAAACGCGGAGCAGACTTCGGAGAGTATCGTCAACGTTTACAACGTTGAAAACGTTTAAGGTTTCTCGAAGTATCGCCTCTCTGTCTCCCCACACAGGCGATGCCGATGGACCAATCGATCAAATACGTTCCTATACCATTCTTCATTGTACTCTTGGAGTATCATCTGAGTCGCCGATCGTTGTTCTACCAGTGATGTAAAACGGCTACCTTTCAATTGCGATTTTACCTGAAAGTTTCGTAGTATTAAATAACCCAGTTATTTTATCATATAAACTTCTTTTAGTATTAGGGTAAATTTTAATACATTATTTATCAAACATAATCAGACAGATGATTGTTGTTTCGTCTCTGGATCAAACATCCACAACCATGTTTCATCCGAAATAATGATACGATCTAAAAATACCACCTTCACGGCTGTATCTTCTAAGGAATTTCTGGGTGTCTTCTACCCGGCGCTCTCTTTGATTACCCGTCAATAGGCGGGGCACCCAACGGGCGCATACTCTTGTCATATTTGATAATAGTCCACATTGATCCATAGCTGACCCCTACTTCATCTGAATGCTCGCTAATTGTCACGCGTCTGTCTTGATTGACGAGTTCTTCAACTGACGTCACTAACGCCGGCCCGATAATTGGTGGTCGACCTCTTCCCTTAAATCGATTCCCGTACATCTCTAAAACGTGTGTGCCACTTGAAAACCAGCGACAGGCTTGGTTCGTCTTTTTCATATTGATCATTGTCTGCGTTGGGGTCAAGCCTAGATTTACGCAAAACTTTATCACTGCGCGTGATTCCGTTGTTTCAGCTGACGTCATAAATACGTCGCTGTTTTTAGTTACTGTTTTTAAACAACTGCACCGTATGCAAAATCTGAGCGGAAATGACCTCGGATAAAACGTCCACGTATTCAAATGACGTCATTGTAGCAGCAGACAAATTTTGGCGACATTTTGCCACGTGTAATAAAAAAATAAAAGAAAGCCTAGCTGAACCTTACGTAAAAATTGCGCCATTTAGACCGTGCTCTGTGTTTTCAAAATAGGGGTATTTAAAACGACCATAAATTGCTTATTTGTAAAAGCAGTATCTCAAAGAGGAAATTCAATACCTATTGGACAATGATTTCATTTCAATGAGTCAAAGTGACTGGAGTTCATCATTACTGATGAACTCCAGTCACTTTGACTCATTGAAATGAAATCATTGTCCAATAGGTATTGAATTTCCTCTTTACAAGTATTTAAAGATTACATTTATCACATTGATTTATACAACAAATTGTCATTTATGTAATGTAAGAAACCATATATGTACTATACGAACAAAACATATTGAAATACATGAAGAAACAAAATGTCGTGGAAAACTCGTATTTTAATAATTAATATTAATGATTGCAACTATGCAAGTTATATTGACAAACTAACTGGAAGCCGCGAATTTTAAACATATCAAGAATACCATGTTTCCCTTTAACTGAAATCATCAAATGTTTTGGTGGCATGTGAACGCGCTCTGGACCTGACCGTGGTGACTTTTCTGCCATAATATCGAGTATTGCGTTAATTCAATACAGTTGAACTTTCTTCATTTGAGAGAACGGGAATATAAAATGCATAGATACACTTGTTGCACCAAAGAACGTATATATAATCGATATTGCCACACATATCGGAAAAAATTAAAAATGTCTTAAAATACCAAATATGATTGCAGAAAAGACGTGTTGTTAGGAGAAAAAAGTCTTCTTTGACTTTGTGTATTTCAGAATACACAAATACGATTAATTATTACAATTTAAAATCAATAAACGTTAGATTATGTTCATACTACGCCGACTGTATGTTTACAATTGAACGTGATTCTCTCTTTCAAATTACTATCATAGTATTGTTCCTTTATTATTTACCTCACATGACGTGAAAACATCCAGCCTCCTTTAAGTTTATACTGGGTGTGTATTGCAATATTTAAAAGCTTAACTGTGTACATAACATTCCTATCTATAACGACGTGCAAAGCAAATTAAAGTTGAACAGGAAACACGCCTGCTTTTTTTACTGCCAACTATCTAATTAAGTTTGACCAGGCATGGGAGTGAGAATAACAATATATCTAACAGTCGAACAGGGAATGTAGCATTCAAAGACTACATGAAACCACAAACACGAACTGAAAACATCACTAACGATGTATAACAGGCAAGATATGACATCACAAACATAAAATTGTTGACAATAAGCTACCGCCTTGGAAGATTCAGTGGCAAAAATGGCTGCTAGGGGTTTAAACCAGGTTCTCGGGTGCACCAAACCTTACTCTTCCCTATTGTCATCCCAATAAACGGGACAGGGTAAACAATGATATCCCTGCCATGTTATATTCTCTACCAAACAAGACAGCACTAATAGGCAACATAACTAAAACACATACATGATTTGTATGTATACTATACATAAAATAAAAGGCTAGAAAGCCACAAAGCACGTACTCAATGACTGACAGACGACAGAGCAACAAGAAAACAAACCGTTCAAGATAAGATTTAAAACAAACATCAAAGGCTACCGTCTTATAAGAATTAAGATAGATGCCATCATGGAGTCCACATTCTGTCCGGTCAAGGGAAGGTTAAACAACTTCTTGGTGTTGTTCACTTCTTATTCTTTGAGCCGTTAAAGGAAACTCCTGTTTTTTTATTTTATTGAGGAACAAAACGTTATGTGTTTTCCATTGGACTCTGTGCTAAAAATCGGCGATAGTTTCGCATTAGACCAATACATTATAAGGGTTTTCAATTGTATTCGAATTGACACCAATCACTTATCCAGATCGCCTCCAGTAGTTTTACGCGATATTAAAGACGTGTGTACATCCTTTACGCATATAGCTCCATTTTTAACTGTTTACCCATTGAGCTCCATGGGAGTACGCATACAATTCAGATGAGCTCACACGCGGCAGTTCTATGCGGCTTAGTATAGCTACTTGCCACGGTAGCGCAGTTCGTACGAACCCGAGAGCAAGTTATCTAACGTAACATTTTCAACATAGTAGGGTGTATGAGTTCACAAATCTCCTTTATTATACGGAGAAAACGAATTTGACCGAAACATTATACACTTTTACACAACATAAAGTCCGGATCATCTCCATTGTGGGTTAAAATAAGCCTTGTCTGGCTTTAATATCTCTAATCTATCCTAAGTTATGGGCTAATGTAAGCAGCAGTTTTCTATGAGGACCTCACACCTAAGTGAAGATGTCAAAAGTATCTTCAGGTGATTTTGTAGTTTGATATTTATTCTTTAACATATAACTTTTAATATTAAGTGGCAACCGGGATAGATTGTGGTGGTGTCTTGATAGAGCTCTTGCATCGATTAGAATCGTCTTTAGTTATGCTTACAACTGTAATATAAAATACATGTTATTAGTCAATTTTAGTAGTTCACTACACCTTGGATGATGTTGTGTCAATAATATGATGTTAAGCTATTGTCTCATGCTGATAGGCGCATTCTGTGTGTGTTGTTTTGGAGTCAGAGTCACACGTCGATTATCGCATACTGTGTGTATTGTCTTGAAGTCACAGGCATACAACGAATAAAGCAGCCTGTTTGTGTTGTCTTGGAGTGACATGCACATGCCTATTAGCGCAGACAGTGTGTTTCGTCGTGGAGTAAAAGTCACATGCCGATGGGCGCATAGGGTGTGTGTTGTCTTGGCGTTACAGTCACATGCCTGTTGGTCCAGAGTGTTTGTGTTCTCTTGGAGTCACAGTCATATGCGATTGGCGCAGACTATGTGTGTTGTCTTGCAGTCACAGGCACCTTCCGATAAGCGCAGACTGCCTGTTTTGTTTTGGAGTCGCAGTCGCAGGCACATACCGAGTGGTGCCGACTGTGTTTGTTGTCGTTACAGTCTTGATTAGACATGCATCTTTATAGGAAGACATGCGTCGGCACAGAATGGCATACATTGCAAACGCTGTATTACGCTTTCTGATCATTGCTCGCATTAAAGGGGTACATACGCCTTCGGAGCTTTATTTTTTTAGAATATAAAAAGCTATGATATGACCATTTTAAAACGTGAAATGGTTTAAATATATAGATGGAGTATTAACAGTTTCCTACAATAAATCGCAAACATTAATCATTAAACATTGCAAAAATTCTAATCAGGCCATTGCGGAATATCCAAGTCACACGTTTCACATCGTCGATTTCAACAATTACCGCTCTCGTTGTAATGCAGCTGCGATGATTTTACCGCCAAGTAATAAAATAGCAATCCTTGGCGCTTAATCGTATTTAGGAACATATTTTTCGGATACTGTATTATATATCTTCACTTTTGGTGGTTTATGGCTCATTCAGATTATCTTTAATCAATAATATAAGTGGTAGCATGGTCATTGAAAATTCTTTTTGTAATAGCACAGGTGTAAATCGTTTAATTTAAAATGAGACCTGTAAGAATAACAGTGAGAATAACTGAAATAGAGCTGAAATTGACATGCTACAAACATGCTACGCCCATCTCGATGTTTAAATTAAACCATACTCTATCTATTACTTAAAAGAAATCCCGATGTAGTTACATGATCTGTACTTTCTGGCGTTTCTTTCTTGGAGCACACACACGTGTTATTGTTCTCATGCTCATATTTTATATGCTCTTCACGAAACGGTTGTCCTACCAAATGAATGATACATGTGTTGATGTACAGTTGCGATGATAAACTCTTGATTATATAGTATAAGCTATTGTTTAGTCATCTGAACAGTCGTAGTTGCTATAAGCTGTACGGTTTCCTAACTTCAAATAGTTTGAAAATGAACAATAAGTGAGCACTTGACATTTTTTAATAGTTATTGCAAATACATTTATAAAGCACTAGATTATGCGAGATTATTTTAAATCCAATTGAACATTTAGAACATCTACAGTCGTCGGCAGACGGAATTATTACACATGCGTAATATGTTGTGTCAGCTTACTTTTTTTCACTAAGACCAACACGTTTAAGGATCGACGAAGCTTGATGTAAGTGATCATTGATTTTATAATTAGTTGTTCATAGACATGTTTAAAGGTTGTACATATTTGTAAATAATTTATATGTACGCTAAAATGTGCTCGTGTCTTTGAGCTTAGCAAAATGTAGAATTAATATTATTATTCATATTAAAATAGCATTGCGTCCGAATAACACTGTTCAATAGTCGTGATAGTATAACGATTTATATAATGATTTATGCATTTAACTGTTCAATATAGTAGTTTATTAGTCACCTACCTACTTTAGGTTTGCATCCCGTCCGTCAGTCAGTCCGTCAGTCCGTCCCACAAATATGGATCCTGCGATCTTTGTTATCAAACGTGTCATGTTAGTAGAGGGCAATGCGGGGATTATGCGTTTTATTTTATTTTGTTGATTTGACAAAACATATGGTAGCTATAACAACGGAAATAGTAAAAATAAACGAAATATTTGGATCATTTGATAACAAAAGAAATGCTCAAGATAATTTAATGACAATTTATGTGTAGGTAAAAGGGAGTGAGGGAGTGAGGAAATCATGCACATTATTTTGTTTTATTGATGTGCCAAAAAGTGTCGTTTCTATGGCAACAACGATTGAAAAAATATACACAAAACACACTGTTGCTAAAAATCGAAAATGGTTTCCGCTCAATAACTTTAATACGGAATGACGTATTGGCCTGCAACTGGGTGTGCAGGTAGCTTATATATGAAAAGGATGCTTGTGATTGTATTTGGGGTAACTGGGTTAAAGGTAAAGGTCACTATTACTAAAAATAGAAAGAAAAACGGTTTCTGCGCAATAACACTAGTAAGGAATAAGGTATTGGCCTGAAACTTTGTGTGTAAGTAGCGTATATGAAAGGCAATTTTGAGGTTGCAGTTGACCACTGGGGTCAAAGTCAAGGTCAAAGTTGCTAAACTAGAAACACAATTTCCGCTCATTAACTTTAGTTAGGAATGAGATATTAGAATAAAACTTCACTGGTAGAAAGCTTATATGAAAGGGAAGTTTGAGATTGCATTTGTGTCACTGGTCAAAATCAAAGCTATTATAAATTGCTAAAAATAGAAAAAATGGATTTTGCTCAATAACTTTATTTATGAATGAGATATGGCAATGACACTATGGGTAGGTTGCGTATATGAAAAGAAAGCTTGGGATTGCATTTAGGGTAACTAGGTTCAAGGTAGAGTTCACTTTTACTAAAATATAACAACTGTTTCTGCTCATTAATTTTACTTAGGAATGAGATATTGACCTGAAACTTGATGTGTATGTGGCTTATATGAACAGCAAGTTTTGGATTGCATTTATGGTCAAGGTCACTGAAACATGGCTTGGCCTAACTAGCCTGACATCATTGGCCTGTCATGTTTTCGTGTTGTTGTTTGTATGTTTGAACGGTGCTTAACGTGATTGTTTTCCTGGGTAGAACCGGTACTGCATACCTTCCGCCAACCAAAGGAATCGACACTTTCTCACTTGACAACTCGAGCTCTCAGTGGGATACGAACCCGCTGCGGTAAGCGTCGTTACTATCCTGACCAAGGAGCAGCTTTCCTGGTCTTAACATGTGTTCATCGTAATTGTAATTGTTGGTCATGTCCTTATTCAGAATTGAATGACAATTTTGTAATTAGGTTTATTCCAAAACCTTTTAATCTTAAAACACTATAATTCATGATGTTATTTGGCTGCATTTAATTATCATTCCTTATGAGATTTTAGTGAAATTATTCACGCATAAAGTGTAAACAAAACATAAAAAATCAACAACAATGTAATATTGTGCAAAACGGATTTTTTTATTGATAAGAATAGTTTCATAATATGAACAACAATATGAATAATAATATGATTCTTTTTTTTAACCTGATTTCATAGTAGATAAATGGGTGACTGGATGTATGCATTTATAACAATGGATCGATACGATCATTATACTGCATTATACTGCAGTACATGATATTTCACTACACTGTTTTTGGAAGGATGCGTTGGTGGATGAATGGTTGAGCGAAATTGAACTGGTAGTGTGATGATGGATAGGTGGATGGATGGCTGAATGGGTGAGTGGGTGGTAGGGTAGGGTTAATAATGAGATGGCACGTAGGTGGTCGAGCTTGTTTGTGGGTGTTGTGTGGATGGAGGGACGAATGGGTGAGTGGGTGGTAGGATAGGGTTAATAATGAGATGGCACGTAGGTGGTCGAGCTTGTGTGTGGATGTTGGGTGGATGGAGGGACGAATGGGTAAGTGGGTGATAGGGTAGGGTTAATAATGCGATGGCACGTCGAGCTTGTGTGTAGGTGTTGGGTTGATTGAGGGACGAATGGATGCATTCTATGATAATTTTTGATTGTATATTTTACCTAAGGGATGGGTAAGAAACTTTATTAAATGCATAGTTTATTGGATTATATCAATGGATGTCATGACTGATTCAAATTTATAGATGGGCAGATGAAATGAAACGAAAGCATTAAGATACCCCTAAAGCGAGGTGAAAAGTTGGTCTCCGATCACACTTGTTTTTTGTTTTGTTGTTTTTAAACACAGGTTATTTTTAATATAAGCAATACAATTGTAAACTAAAATGGTGTTCTCTGAATGCAGTTGATATATACATATACAAGTGGTCTCTTGAATAGGTTTGACTGTATATATTACACACTGTACAGTATTTGTTCACGTCTACGAATTTATCACATCATTCGATTGCTTTATAATTATGATAGCAACTGATATAAACGGATGTTGGTTGATATTGTTTTTTATTCGCTTTATGTATGTTATTCTTATCACACTGATTAAGCGAAAACTATAACAGTATCAGGTCAAACGTTTGCGCAGCCGATCCTATGTCCTCAAAAGTTATATTTTAACACCGAACATATAATTCAAGGTTGCCAAATCCTAACGTCTTTGAAAATGGTTCTTCAGTCACAATTTTCAAGATGTTCGATATTCGAAACTAGGTTGCATTGACGACAGTCGGACTACCGCATTTGCCAGTACTAGTCAACTGAAATATATATGTAGTGGTAATATTAAAGATATGATAGGCTCGGTCTGAGTTTTCTACATGTTTTTTTTCCTTTAATCCTTAACTTTTCTCCGTCCAATACCATCATCTTCCATTTTTCGCATCATACTACTATCTCTCCGATATTAAAACACATAAAATAATCATCGCTTTTAAAAAGGTGGCTACAATTTCCGACCACATCAATCCGTTTCCTTGCTAAGTAATATATCCCCTCTACAAGTTACAATGTTCATGTTTGGTTTCATGTACCAAAAGTGGTTAATGAACGTATTTTGTTTTTATTACAACAATGCAATCTTCGAACTGCATGCGGAACATAATGTTAAATGTGTTAATTGTAGGTTTTTAAGATGGCAAATGCTGATTAATATCGCATCCTGTCTATAATAATGTAACAACTGATGATAAAATGTGTCAAATAAGGATAAACAACTTTAACATCCGTGTTCTTAAATAATATTCACGCATATGATGATTATATTATATAGTAATGTTATCAGCTGTTAATAGTTTGTCAGTAAAACATAATAGCGTATATAGTCAAAGAATATGTATCATTATATCATATCTTACATTTGAGGGACATTTTAATAATCGTCGAGATGCTTATATCTGTTGGTAACCTAATATTTGTCAGACAGTATATTCATTTTAGGAGACAAAACGATTAAATAGTTGTTGATGCTCATCGGTTTATTTCAGGGTATCCATATATTTGTCCTCCAAATCCTGATTGAGGTCCATAATGTTTCACCGAGGACTGTTCTGTGGGTTGTCAGTCTTAGCTGTACTTATATTACGTAAGTTAAAAAAGAGTTGTTTTTTTTTTATTTACGAAAGTGTTGCCGTTATCCAATATGCAATTTGAAGTTATACATTCAAACGATAGTTTGCCATAATAGACCCAGCTTGCAAAATATTATTATGAATGCATCTAAACGCCTTTAATATGCTTTATGGCTATATGGAGCATTAGTTGCGCATTTCAAGTGACGCACTATTTACTGCATACATCACATATTTGCCAAGTTTCAAAGATATTCAAAATGTAAATGTATCAGAAACTATGGAACTAGTAACTGCTATCACTGCACATTTCACACCATACATGTTTTAAATAGCGGTTCTTATAATCCGCGGTTGTATGAACTATTCGTACCATATGTATGTTGTAATATATATTGAATTAATTCGGATAATAAACGCACATGTACTAATATTAGGGCATGTTTTCTCTATTTATTGATTTCATTACACAGACAGTATATATGATATCATTACATTCTTCAATGAATCATTTAAAATTTGACATGAGGTCCAAAATGTTGATAAATGTATATACTAGTGTATGTATACGATGGTTGCAATCTGAATAACACAATCACCATCATTACAGGCATTCATGTCTACTGCAGCGATTGCGATGTCGGAACCTTTCTTTACAATGATACGTGCTATCCGTGTGAACCCAAACATTGTGCAGCATGCACATCTAATTCAAACTGTACCACGTGTGAATCTGGGTTCTACGGTACCATGTGCCAGCATGACTGTAGAGTATGTAAAAATGAAATTTGTTCTAGAAATGGCTGTACTCTAGGGTGTAAAGATGGTTCTTACATGGAGTCAAACACGTCATGTACTCCCTGTAACAATAAGTGTGCAACGTGTCATAAACCACATTATTGTGTTACTTGTAAAACGCCGGGCATGTGGGGACTGACTTGTACATTAAACTGTAGTAGTGGATGTGCAAAATGTTTAAATCCCTATTATTGTACAAAGTGCTTATCTGGTTACTATACATCAGAAAATGATACATGTATACAGTGTCAATATCCGTGTGATATATGTGTATCTCAATCGGAGTGTTTAACTTGCTCATCTGGTTACTTTAAGTCAATAACTAAATGCACACATTGCCAATATGGGTGTGATATATGCTCATCTTCAAGTGATTGTTCGAAGTGCTCATCTGGTTACTATAAACAAAATAAATCAGAGAATAGATGCATAAAGTGTCAAGATGGGTGTGATATATGCTCATCCCGAATACATTGCACTATGTGTGCGTGTGGTTACTCTAAATCGGGAAACATATGCTACCCTGTCTGTTCTAAAAAGTGTAAAGGATATCACCGACCATGCAATCGAACAAATGAAACTTGCAATGACGGTTGTATAGACGGATGGAGAGGACCCACGTGTAAAAATCAATGTGGTCGTGGTTGTAGTATTTGTGATCAGTTCAATGACACGTGCTTCGAATGCGAATATGGTAACTACGGTGAAACATGTGGTAAAGTATGTAGCAGCACATGTATGGCAGGGGTCGGTAATGTTGCAGCATTGTGCAATAGGCAAAATGGCAGTTGCAATCAAGGATGCATTAGTGGCTTCACAGGAGTGACATGTGACACAGGTAATCATGCAATAACACGATATCAACTTTAACTTCTGAAAGTATTTATTGAAAATCAATTTAACACAGTAGAACGCATGTAGTTATTTCTTTGCACCTGCCTACTCCTTTAACGATTGCATGACAACGTTGAAAACAGTTCCCTGCCGAGTACCTCTCTGAAAAAAAACCTGAAAACCCGCCATTTTGTTGGCTTGAAATGACTGAACTAATTGGAGAAAAAATCGAAATTCGTATATACGCAGCCATTATTGCCACTACATCTTCGATTTGAAATTATTATAGGGGTATTCTCAACATTATTATTACGGATGATTATGACACAATACCTAAGGGAAGATACCCTGTTTAAAAAATTGAAATGCGGATTCAGGGTCGGGAATGGGGGATTGTAAGGAGGTACCATGTAAGAAGTTTGGGATTACGGTGCACCAGACCACAAAAAAAAAGTATATGGTGCAAACAGGAATAGAAACCCAGGATACTCTTCATTTAGAGTCACGATACCTAAATTGTGTGTGATGTCCGTAGCTCCGACTTACTCCCCACACCCCATCACATCAAACCACCCACACCCCACCCCGCCACAAAGCAATAATAAAATAAATAAAATCAATAAAATCAATAAAATCAATAAAATAAATGAAATAAATAAAATAAATGAAATAAATAAAATAAATAAAATAAATAAAATAGATAAAATAAATAAAATAAATAAAATGAATAAAATAAAAGTGCTCATTTCAACAACGAATATTGAGACTCTCAAAATAAATTACGAAAAGCAAGTTTATTGTAACAAATGGCCTAAAAATGTTTCGACTTTAAAACAACAACCAAAAACTACTCTTCCTATGCCACCAACTGATGATTTAAATCCCGTTGTCCTATTTGAACTGCCTCTCTCTCTCCCTCTGCAGACCGGACTCTTTTTTCTTTTTTTGTTTGCATCAAGTCAGGTTGACACAAGCCTTTAGTGTTCGACAAGGACTACGAATATTATGAAAGTAAATATTAAGAACACCTCACCATCTCAATACATCCACCGCAAACACGTACCGTATTTTTTGTTTTACTATTTCGTGTGTAGTGTGTGTGTGTTCGGGGTTCGGGTAGGGATGGGGAAGGCTAACAAGTGCTTAAAAACATGCTGACCCCCATCGTGTTATTGCTTTTATTCCCACCTCATCCTCCTATTTTGAAATCATGATTTCCGAACTCATAATGTGCCCTTACAACTATAAGGTATACATTGCTATCTGAAACTATAGACTCGCCCACGGGTCTCCATTATATGTATATAAATAAAATGCAACTACTTTCTATTTTAGATGTATTTTCATGTAAAACATAATGCTCATTTGACACATATAATGATATGCAAAGTCATGATATTAATCAATACAACATAAATGCTAGTCTAACATGCATGCGCTGTTTGAAAGTAAATTAAATACTGTTATTACTTGTATTAGGACATTTGAATGAATTATTCTCTGCATGTTTTTTCATTTGCTTTAATATTTGTTCTGGCATAGACACATCATCATCATCATCATTTGACCAGAAGGACAACACTTACACATACTTGCTAGGAGGATCGATTTTCGTTCTGATAATTGCAGCAGTCATCATTGTGGTGGGTATCGTCATGAGAAGAAGGTACGTTGTGAGGGTAGTATGACAATTGATGGAACAGTTTCACTATTTCAGTGTCGCTATGATCGAAGCTTGCTCGTTGATATGTTATATTTCTAATTATATCATTAGCCCCTCTGGTGTGTATCAACATGAACAGATACCATTTTACACTGGCAAAAAGATAGAACGAAAATGTAACTAACGCAGTAAGAATTCAGTATATGCAATCCTACATCTTCTTAGATAATAAATCACTTCATCAACGTTAGTTGACATACACGTGTTACAGTCAACATGTAAACCCTTAAGCAAACATGTATACGTAGTTATCTTCATCTGTTAATCATGTATCCATGTTATAATACATACTGTTCTCTAGGGAACGAAGTCAACGGAACGTCATTTCAGCAAGGCCGATTTCCAATACGGTTGTTGTTTATTATTCAACAGCAATTGACAACGAGGAAGCAGGTAAGTGTACCGGACTACCAGTAATAACAATAGCATCAATGTATGGTACACTGTGTACATTTATTTTGTTTGTAATCAGTAACTTGTTTTGTTTCATTCAATATCATAATGACCCCATTATGACTTGAAACTAATCAACACATACTCTTTTCGCTAACAAATGTAGAGTTTTATTTATCAATAACTTATAATAATGAAGCACGTGGAACACATTTAAAGTCGGCAACAACTTTGTCTATACGCGATACCGATTTTTAATTTAAGAACTTCTTTCCATGTTGGTTTGTACTTTTATCCCAAAATGAGAAAAATGGTCTTATAAAACTCACAACACCCAAACGCACCAGGTCCGCACTGTACCACATAGAGTTAATTATCTATACAATGAAAAGGACAAAACATAACAAAAACAGTGTTGACGTGGGTTTCCGACTTGGAAAGGTCAGTAGGCATTATGGCCGAATGGTTAGCTAAAGTCGTTTAAATTTAGTACATAATCTCGCAATTATCCTGTCTTCATCACTCAAATTGACAAGATAGTGTAAATAAAAATACATCCCATCAAAATCTCTAACAAAACAGTCCATATCCAGAGAAATTACACGTATATTATCTAATAGTTTTCCAAAAGATATGTTATAATAGGCACACATCCCTGTGGAATTTCATTAATTGTATTTTGAAGAATGTATGTATTGATCATCAGTCATGTGACTCTATGTTTGTATAGTACAGATATTGCCTCATGGACTAATCGAGCCTAATGGCATTTTGAAAATAAAACTTAAAAAACAAACAACGTAATACTATATGTTATTGTAAAACTATCTAAAGCATAATCTAGAAGTGAACTGAGCATACACTGCAGTTGCAGCCAAAGAGAAATTCAACCTAGGGTAAGACCAGCAACCCAGAGGGACGAAAGTCCATGCACCAACCTCCGGGTTTCAGAAGGTGCAGTCATGTAATTTCACCAGGTTTTTTAAATCAACAGTAATGCAATCAGCGTATATTTGGGCTAGGAAATGTAAGAACTATTCGGATGAATCGGATGAATCGCGACATCGGGTTGCGTTTGTTTGCTGGTGGAAGACAGCTCGAGTACTCATACTTACAAGCGTTAATCATAAGACTCCGTCGAATGATATGTTAAATTGTGTTATCTTGTAACTTTCACATACGTTGTTGCGTTACATGGTGTTCAACGCCGACAGAGGGTTTTGAACATTGGAGGGTATTTTCTTGTCGAATATATACAAATCATACAAAATCATTTTTATTTATGACGTCAATTCGTGCTACATGAGTATCACATTTTGAAATTGTATCATTTAAACATATTTTATTGCCAATAATTTGTACATACAGAACAATATCCGCATATATACAATAGAAATATTATAATGACAAATGGGTCGGGTGACAAGTTCTACCAACATTGGTTTAAACCCGTAGCAATGATATCACAGATAAATAACATTGTTAAAATACAAAAATCCACGGCTAGAATAATATCTAGCAAAAGTTCTAAAACACATCTGAAATGTTTAGTTAAATTTCTTTTTTTTCGTTTCGTTTTTAGTTGACTTTCCTGTCAAGATAAGTGTAAATACCATGCAGCTGGTTTGGTATTTAACTCCATATTAAATATAAAAACAAACTATTAAACGTTCTAGAAATGAAACCTACTGTCTCCGATCTCTAGCCCGGAATAATCTTGCTAAACTAAACAAAGAACAAATAGTTTTAAAATACTTTCAATTTCCAAATTTGGATCAATCTACAAATGATCATGCATCTATGCCTTCTGTTTATTTATTTAAGTACACGTTTTTTCAAAATGTCTTTGTGTAAATGAACGAGTGTGTCAAAAAACTAATACATTTCCTCAGTGGAAATATATTTCCTTTTAAATTGTTTTTGAAATAAAGTACGTTGATGTTGTGATATGCTATTTTGTTGTTTAATTATAATATATGTTTTGTTTACTCATTGTTTATAGAAGGCCACATTATAAATAAGTACCTTGTAATATTGTGTGCATTACCTTCTCAAAATAACTTTATCCAGATATACCATTACCGGATATCCATTTACCTGGTAACAGAACCAGCTCTGGGTACGAGCAAGTCGATAACGTGCAACGTGGTAGTAACGGTAGCCATGACAATACACGTGCAGACTGGACGCAACATACAGAGAGTGAGCAGGCGGGAGCCAATAATGGAGGTAATTATGTAGTTGGCGTCACGTGTCTGTTATTCAAATTGTGTCTTCTCAAATCTAGTCATCAAATTAAGATTATGTAGTGAGTTTATAGAACGCAACTATTATTTTTATAATTATTATAATTATAAAGAAATACAATTATTCCAGCGGTTTTACATTTTCCCAAATCAATACGTGGTTGAGTGCGGGGGGAGGGGTGGGGGCTTGAAGACCATCGATAGAAAGGGCCACGATTTCGATGTGTTTCAAATCCCAAACACCAGGAAATATTTTTCTTTTTATCTGACAGGGTTTTATTTATTTGAGATTGAACGTAATACAAACACATTTTCACAACTAACATAGTATGTCTATCTCTTAGCACCAAATAAAGAAAATATACAGCTTTATCATGTTTTTAACACTTTCGATTTGTTGTTTGAGCATACTAGTAACTTTGCTTTAACATGTTTAAAGTAACGTAGTTGTTGTTTTGGATGTTTTTCGGCGTTTAAAATCGTTTAAAATGACGTCCTAACGGTTGAATGAAGTGACGTCAAAAGTCTTGATAGCATTTTCAGAAACTCCTCAACAACCAATCACCCATTAAGTATTTTAATAAACGAAGTTAGAATTATTATTATCATTATTATTTTTAGTAGTAGTAGTAGTAGTAGTAGTAGTAGTAGTAGTAGTATTACAAATTTAACGTTAAAATAAAGGAATATTTCTGCTATTTTATCCAGGAATACCGATAACTGATCTCCATATTCCTGGTACATGTAACAGAACCAGCTCAGGGTACGAGCAAGTCGATAACGTGCAACATGGTAGTAACGATATTCATGACAATACACGTGCAGAATGGACGCAACATACAGAGGGTGAGCATGCGGGAGCCAATAATGGAGGTAAATATGTAGTTGGCGTCACGTGTATGTTATTCAAATACGATTGACTTGTCAAACCTAGTCATCAACTTTAGTTTGTGTAGCGAGCTTATAGAACGACACTTTGTAAATAAGTATATGCATTGTCCTAATGTGTTGTTGTTTTCTTAAAATAAAGAACATATTACCCTTATTATTATTATTATTATTATTATTATTATTGCTGGTATGACTGTTATTATTTTTATTAATATTATTATTATTATTGTTACAACTTTAACGTTAACGCATCGGAATATTTCTGGTATTTTATCCAGGAATACCAATAACGGATCTCCATTTTCCTGGTAACAGCTCTGGGTACGAGCAAGTCGATAACGTGCAACATGGTAGTAACGGTAGCCATGACAATACACGTGCAGAATGGACGCAACATACAGAGAGAGAGCAGGTGGAAGTCAATAATGGAGGTAAATATGTAGTTGGCGTCACGTGTCTGTTATTCAAATATGATTGTGTCTTGTCAGTCCTAGTCAGCAACTTTAGTTTGTGCTAATTAGTTACCAAAAAAGTTAAACCAAGGTCTAGGCAACAGTTTAACTCAGTTAGCATATGGCATAACCCGCATATTAAGGTTCGAGGTTCTTGTGTGTTTTTCAGAAGATGATGCGCAGGAGGAATACTTTGTATCAACGATATTCTAAACAAAAATGGAAATATTTATTCATAATTATATAGAATTCAATGAACACTATAATATACAGTCTAATTTTCTTGAATATGAAGGCATAATAATTGCTATAAGGAATTAATTGGCTAAATTGTACATTGTGCATCTAGAAAAAAAACACTTTAGTTTATACAGCGAGTTTACTATTCTAATAAGAAAGTCGTTATATATGAAATGATGAGTTTGTCATGATATAATCAACTTTTTGTTTCAGATTATTCAGACATATCCAAATACGAAGATACAAACCGAGTGGTGACGGAAAATCAGTACCAGGACATTGTACAACAGCCCTATGAGCATTTACAAAATATAAATACAGGCGAAAACGTTTAGACGGTTAAAGCGTTTTATCCACATATAACCATATCTGAAAACTGGCACCAAATTCCTAGATTCGCGTAAGGTGTCTACCCGTGTCTCAGCCCTATTAGCATTCTGATGTTGATCATGCATAACGAATGTTTTAAGTGAATGTACAAGCTACAAACATGTGTATTAGTTGCGATATGGGACTTCCCTAGAGCAGAAAAAGTTCAACGTTACACATTGCAAACACGTATAGGGCGTACCTATACAGAATCGGAACAATTGAAGATATGTCCAAAAGTGCAGATTACACATACAAAACTGTACATTGATTTTGAATAAATGACATTTGTTTAGGGTGATAGGAATATGAAATATGTCCTTATTGTTTTAAATTAAATAAGATTGAACTTTTCTTTTTCTTAACCGTTGGTGACTGTGAAGCTGTTCACCTAAGAACAAAACACGCTAATTGGTGCCAGCTTTATTAATCTGCACTTGGACAATCACGTCAGCTTGGACTTTTCAGTTCTCTTAATAATGAAGCATTTGTCAATAAACGCCTCTAGCATCAAAGTGCCCATATTCAACACCAATAACTCTGCTACTCGGATATCCTCGGGAGTTTCCGTAATTCACGTACATTCACACAGCAATATAAATTATTCAGCTGCCGAAGGCAGCTGAGTCATATGGCTTTTATATCTGTATATGGTTAACAGACTGTGACTCATGTGAGTGGCAAGAAGCATGCTTTACAACTTGAATTACTAGGGAACACGTCTGAAAAACTTGAATGGTATAAACATATATTTTGTAATGTTGAAATTGTTGTAATGTTCACATGCAGAAATTACGTTTTCGCAAACCAGTCTACTGAAAAATGTAGCATGTAATCATTACTATTATATGTATATTAGCGACGAAAAATTCACAAGCCTTAATAACGCAGTTGATAGAGGCGCCGTGTTAGTGCCCAGGAAGGTAGGGTTCAAGCCTGCTGATTCTTTTTTTTAATTTGAATTGGTTTTCATATTGCAGATGGTAAGGTAGCAACACTCCTTTACAGTTTTCACTTTGCTAACGTAATCCTATAATTATATATGGTAACAGTGAACAGTTTATATGAGTTGTAATGCACTCTAACGCACACGTATCCCTTACATGTGAACAATTGTATTTCTGTGCTGATGTGTACCTCTATCAGGTCGTGTTACAAGGTAATTGTAATCAATATGCAAGGCATGTCAAGGTATTTGAACAGAAAGACGCGAGGTCGCCCACATTGATTTAAAATGCTTGGTAGGAAGAACTGATGGAAAAAATTGGGAAGAATGTAAGAAAAACGGTCGTGGCGTGTTTATGTCTCTGTGACAACATTTATTTTTTCACTATTGTTTTAACACCCGTGACTTGATAAATTATTCCGTTAACTTCTTGTTTCTCGGCAGCTATTTTACGCTTCCGTAAAACCTTTCTTGTGATTTGTTTAACTGAAACTGACACCACACTGAGAATGCGAGGATGAAGTAGAGGATGCAGAGCTTTGTTGTTGTTGTTATTTGAATGTAATCATATGACACTTAAACCCAGCTATCTACGTATCCATGTCATCCTTTTTTGTCTGATAGAAGATCATTTAAATGAATAACCAATCGTTAATTTGAATATTTAAAATAAAAAATATATTTCAGCTAGCTCTCATACCCCGCACATCTGATTTTCTGACTCATTTTCAGTGTTTGCGTAGTATTTAATTCATTATTGTTTTTTTTTGTGTGGGTTTGTTTTTACATTTCCAATTCATACATCTCCGTTTACATATACTTGCGTAGTCAAAAAATTAATTGATGAATCTATGTTGACGAAGTATATACTTAGTATGCAGAGATGGGTTGTTGCTAATGTTGTAAGCTTTTGTTGTTGTGGTCCAGCGCATTTGTGTAATTGGCAGTAAACTAAATTTAACTAAACTCCCCAGGAAGCTGATAGATTACAACAATCCATGTAAACTCTGCACTACTGATAGTGAGATAACTTCCATTACAGCACTAGTCTACCACCGTTTCCTGTTCAATTTCCTTCTTTAGCAGACGACTTGCATAATACCGTGGTGCACATTACAGATTCATGATAACACATATTATTCAAAATACATGATCTAGAGCATTTTTTAACAAAACACAGCTGACCATGTTAGAACAAATAAGTACGCAACAAACGTCCATAGTAATATTTTACTAAAATACGGCACCATCACGTATCAATTGTAAAAGGTCTAGAGGCTACATTTTGCACTAGAACAATTCAAATCACCTGCCTGCAACAGTATCAGTCGTCACATAATGAGTTTATACATGTTGTGTTTTGAATTAAATAGAACTAAGTAGATCCCATATTAGCTATATTGACTTTAGAGCCATTTACTTCACAAAATAAACATTGCCAATATCATGTTGTCATTTGTTGATACAAAGGATAGGGTGTAAAGTAAAATGTTCAAAGAGTATACTTTCTTTGCAACTGAGTATATTAAGCATGTTGTTGTCGATAATTGAATTCGTAATGAAATTTTTTGCAGTATTAACGATGCTTGATTACAAAATATACTACATATCTCCTCTTATCAAATTGTGCTTGTACATGGTTTAGTCTTACATATATTCGTATTATATCAAATGACTGTACGAATATTTATGTTCGCTACCTCTTTCATATAAATGCATAAATGGACGAGTGTGTTGGCTAGTTACATTCTATGATGGCTGCACTTCATGAGTGACGTAGGTATATACCATTTGATCTGCTTTTATATCTACGTTAGATTTGCATTGGCTCTACATCAGATCTAAATTAGATTTACATTATATCTACATTATATCTACATTATATCTACATCATATCTACATTATATCTACATTATATCTACATTATATCTACATCATATCTACATTAGATCTACATTATATCTACATTATATCTACATTATATCTACATTATATCTACATCATATCTACATTATATCTACATCATATCTACATTATATATACTTTGTATCTACTTTTGTATCTACGTTATATCTCCGTTATATCTACATTCAATTCATTATTATATATTTTGTTTGTTTCTTTGTATGGTGTGTTACGTCCTTTTCAACACATGTATGGTTATCTATGACGGTCGTTTTTTTGTTGTGTAGGCAGACCACCCACTTTTCCTGGGTAGAACCAGTACTGTACACCTTCCTCCATCTGTAAGAATCGACACTTCCATACTTAGAAGTCGAGCTTCCAGTGGGATTCGAACCCACAGCGGTGAGAGGCGAGAAGGTTTTCAACGCAAAGTCGTTAATCCCTTGGACACGGAGACTACATTATATCTACATTAGATCGGCATAATATCGACATTTGATAAATATCATATTCATACGGTATATGGTCTATGCCTTTTTTCTTCTAATATAATTGATGTAAATGTTTGTTTTACTCATTTGAATACGTCAAATAAAACAAATGCTTACAAAAAGTTCTTCTTTTCTAAATACCACCTTTTACAATCTGTGCTAAAACGGTTGCATAGTTTAGCGAGCTGATGCAATGTCACGTTGTCCGCCGTCGTCCGTCCATCGTCAGCCCGTTTGTCGCCTTCCATTAGCTATTGAATGTGAATACAATAACTGTATTTTAAGATGTTTTCCAAATTTGATTTAAAGCGTTGTTTTGTTTCAGTAAGTTCTCAAGAGTTCGACAATGGTCAAATGTGACGCGTGCATAACACGCGGAAAACCTGCATGGACATAAAGAACAAAACAGAAATACTAATATGGATAATGTATAACGAAGTACAAATTGCGTTATATCCCTTAAACATTATGTCACAGATGATGTAATCATGAACAACATATGTATGCTAAAATTAATTCGACAATAAATGACTACAATATGACATATAAGTTCAACCAAATTGACATATATTTTTATTTAGCAAAGCCTAATATATAATCAATAACGTAGCCATGCCATCTTCGAACTGGCTGGAATATAGACAAAAGCTAACGAACGTTATGTTTGTAGTATTGAGGTAAGACAGAACCAGTACAACGCTAATAATTTATTCGGCGATATAGATACTGTATCTTAATACTTCCTTACATAGTTACCTCTGTTATTTAATTCTGCAGATAGTATGAACTGATTACTGCATATAACCTTTTTAAGTTTTATGTGTAAAAATATTACCCACATGAGTACATGCTTGTGTCAAAACTCGAACGGCTATTTGTGTGTAATTATAACCGGTGACTATATCCGGAATGGAGCTTGGTCAGTCATGTATTTCCGTTTGACATAAATTGCATCATATACTGCGATTTGTTGTTGCTGTTTACATGAAGTAGCTTGTCTTGTCTAATTTTAATTTGCAGTCTGGATGCACCACTTTATTTGGTATCTATTGCCAGGATGGGGTTTACCTGGTCAAATGTTTGAATTAATAAGTGATCTAACTGCATTATTCTGACTACATTTCCAGGATGTGGTTTGCCTGGTCAGATTTAATATGTATAAGTAGACTTTCCGTTCCTAGTTCCAGGATGTGGGTTGCCTGGTAATTATTGTAATACCTTTATAATAGCAGTCATGTATACATACGTTATATATCTGGTCAAACTCCGGATACGGCCTGCCTGATCTATGTTTAGTTTCTGTTTTGATTATCGGCGATAAATTGTGAGCTGTAGGCTTTGTACACACAACACTAACTTCTGAAGTGTGTGACTCATTTCTCTAGTTGCACAGACTAACCTCGAAATGTATGCTTCTTGCAGGGCTATAACTGTCTCATTTTGTTAGCTAAATTGCATTGCAGTTATTTCCCATTAAAACTGCGGGACTTTAACTCAATCAACCCTTTTTGCTCAATTAAGTAACAGCTATTTCCCATTTAAACACAACATATATACATGCGTATGTACGTATATTTACGTATGGTTTTAGTCTATATTCAGAATGCCGAAGGGAGCGCCAACAAACAATGCGCTCGTTATCATTCTGGCGACTGAATTGTCAAAACATCCTAGCCTCCGGACATCAATCATGGGGCACCTTGGTCTGGAGGAAACATCGTCACCCTATTCTGGTGGAACCAGCACCACGAAACGCACACGAAAGGATGCAATATCTTCGACTTCCTCCGATGGCACCAACACCGGGAATGTCACACAGAAGGGAGCAACGTAGTTGGTTTCCTCTAGGGGCACTAACACTGGGAAGCTTATTCGAAAGGCAACATCTTCGGCTTCCTCTATTGGCACAAGCACCGGTAAGGTCACGCGGAAGCGAACTCGGCCGGCCTCATAGTAAGGAAACACATTCGGCTTCCAACACCAGCACACGATAGTACACATCGAAACGGTCTCTGCTGACCTCTCCTCATAGGGAGCAATACGCTGACTCCGATGGACCGACAGAGTCGGACCCCGACATGTCGACTGTTTCTGACGATGAGGATTCAAGCGACATCAGTAGTGACGACGATCACACTGGTGAGAACACGGAATTATTTGTTCTCCTAAATATGCCCACGGTATCTAATAAGCTAAAATATTATACTACGGGATGACAGCTCCGAAATGGAGATGCCTGTCAAGAAGACATCCCCCACTTAAAAAGATCGAATCAATATTGGTCTGGTCAAGAGCATTTGAACTTTTTGCCAGCAGTTACACGCTGAAGCATCCACAGGAAGCTCCTCCGTCTTCCCATGTAGAATATCTAAACTGTGATTTGACATATTAAGCCTTGTCAATGGAATGTTATATGGCCAGATATGTTCATCAAAGATGTAGCCGATAAAAGAGAAGCTAGTACAAAATCGCTACATGATACAAACATGAAAAACATGGTCCTATAGAAAATTACAAAACCCAAACGAAATGGCACCGTAGGTCCGCACTGTACCACAAAGAGCAAATTAACAATATGACGAAACGGACGATACACAACACAAATAGTGGTGAATACAGAATTACCATCTTGGAACAGTTAGTAGGCAGTATGGCCCACCGGTTAGCTTAACTCGATTTTAAATATACACAACCCCTCTATTAGCATGTCTTCAGCGCCCAAATTGACAATACGGTGTAAATACAAGTACATCCCATGACAAGAAAGTCTCTAGTAATAAAGTCCGCATCCAGAGATTTGTAAAATTATATATAACATAATAAAAACACCCCTATGATGTCTCCAAAAGTGTACTGACCAAACACAGCAGTTGCAGCCAAAGAGAAAAAAACAATCTAGGGTACGACTACAAAACCCGAGGGACGAAAGTTGATGCACCAGCCTCCATTTTCAGGGATTCAGAAGGGCAATAATGGAGTCCCATGAAGTTGTCCGGCCATCGCACAAGAGAAACATGAAGCGTAGTGACTGATTGTAGAGGGGTCAATCACCAAGCATGAATTGCATTATATTACTAAGGGGTGTTATCCTTTTCTGACGAATTTTCTAGATAATTTAAAGTGTAAAGTGGTCAGACAATTCGTCACACGTCTTTAATTTCCGAGGTTTATATATCACATCTCTATAGAATAAAGTTTGTGATATACCTAGCCTCAGAAACGTTTTTTGGTTGGTGTTTTACTTCTCCGGCAGGTTTCGGCGATAGAATGTTGAAAAACGTTTACCTAATTTATAATAACGAAACCCTTGTTGAAGGTGTTTACTTGTTATAACTTGATTTCGATAATTGAAATCCTGAACAAGAAAATGCACCTCATATGAAATTCCATGCATAGGATAGAGAGAAAATTCGGAAGAAGCTAAATACCTGCGTTAACCCACTAAATCCTTATGAATATCCAATTGGGATTATAAACATCATCTGTGTGAGTATTAGTCCGGAAACAGTTAATGTTGATAATGCAGTCACTATTAGTAAGAAACAGATGACTACATATGAATCGAGTTGGCCTGAAGGAACCAAGGGCCTTTAACCAACAAGGTTGTGAGCAGAGAAGTCGTCAAGTCTAGATCTGATGCAATTTTTGACATACAATTAATATAATCTGCTGAATGTTTTTAACCATGAACTTGCGCCTATACTCACAACAATGTTTAAAGACATTAGTGATATGAGTATAACAAAAACAAAATGCACACTGAAAAACAAAACACCTTCAGGTTGAGCACTCATCCTGAACCTTGGCAAAGCATGAAGTCAGTATTATCGATTGTTAAGACGTCCTGTGGTTATTTAATTGACATCAAATGCTACAGTTCACGACCTTATTGACCATTTTTTGAGCTAAATGTCAAACAAACTGGTCAAATGTGAAGCCTCTACCTCCTGTGACAATGCGATCGGATATACCGCCGGAGCTAAACTGCTATCCTTAAGATTATAAGACGTGGATGTGCATCTGAGCAACCCTGTTCGACTGCGAGATGTGGTTGTTACACTACAGTGTTTTCTTTCAATGCAACATGTCCAGCAACTGCAAAATAGATGGACAAAATATGATTATGAGTCTGGCGATGAAGATCTCGGCGATGATATTTAGGTCTATAGTCAACCAGATGAGAGTGATTGATCTCGTTAACTAATACGCCCGTTAGTAACCGATATAAAACCCTAACATGTTTTTGTAAGCATCTCGGCAGCATTGTTTCTAAAAGGGGCAAAGCAGCTTATAAACATTATCTTTAGTTCATGTTAACTCCAGATGTTGGCTTTTATCGCCCATTTTACATCGATGTAGCAATCTCGGCAACCATAAATCAATATTTTAAGATAGTAAGCATGTAGAAGTTAAATGAAGAAAGAAAATGGTTACTTCGCCCTATAAACCTAGCAGTAGACACCAAAGGTATTATGTATAAGTGAAGATATTTTCATTTTAATATCACGGCAGATATCTTGGATATTTGTATTTAACTCCTAGTAAGCTGAAGCTAGAAATGGATTCCTAGACCCAAAAATAAAACAATGATCATAGCCACCAAACTAATTGTCCTATCTAATGCAGAATTCAAGATATTGTCATGTTAATGTCACGGCAGCCATCTTGGCAGTCATCTTGGATATTTGTATTTAACTTACGAGTAAGATAAAGTTAGAAATGGATTCATTGACCCAATCAACCTTTCCATAGACACAAAATGAATGTCTTAGCTAATGCAGAAGCCAAGATATTGTAATTTTAATGTCACGGCAGCCATCATGGCTGCATTCTTGGATGTTTCAATTTCCTTAAGGATGTCAATATGGCATCATTCAAATTCAGAATCAGCATACCTTAAATATATTGAAACCATCGAAAGACATTGCGTGGATGATAATTTTGGGTCATCGCTAAAAACGGAGTTTAGCAAACTAATTCTCGACTATAACCTATAGCCCTCGCTGGTTTTTTTTCTATTTGAGAAAACAGATATATCATTTTCATCTATGACAATTTGTGCATCGTGTATTGCCTCAACAAGCAAACATCTAAAACAAGATTATTATGAATTTGAATTTTAAGAATAATGGTCTTAAAAACTAGAATTCGATGTTTGCTTTGCATCAAAACACATTGCAACTAAGCATAATACCATCTGTGACAAACTCTCCAGTCTGCAGGTAAACTAGGCCATATCACAAGCTCAGAATCTACCAGAGTGCCAGATCACCTTCAACCCGAGTTCTTACTTCTGCAGACAGACTTATACGTGCTTCTCTGTCGGGAACACTCACCGATCGTATGAACGATTCATGGATATATTAACAGTTTTCTGTAATGGCCTGGGTCTTCCGTCTATTCCATGTACAGTCTTCACTTTGTCCTGTTTATAACAGACTGCTGGTCACCTTCAACACTTTTCAATCACATGTCAGCTGTTTCCTACTATCATAAACTGCATGACCTTCATGATCCAACTAAAGCGTTTGTTATTCAACGCTTGCTTTTAGGGTGTAAAATGTCATCCACTAGGGTGGAATCCATGCGTCCCATCCTGTTACCTAAACTGCCTATACTAGTTGATGCTACACAGGTCCTGTACCCGTATTCACAGATCTTTACCGAGCTAAATTCCTTGTAGCCTTCTAAGAGTTTTTCAGGATGGGAGAACTTCTAAAAACACATTATCTTACGATGATGTCTTGTAAAGGGAGGATGTCTTCCTTTCAAAACAGAGTATAATAATTCAGCTCGCACGAAACACAACCAGCACTACCAACACAACTATAAATTTACTACCAAAGCAACAAGGGGGAATATTGCCCCGTTTCATCTATCCGACACTACCTTACTGCGAGAGGGAACAACACAGGTATTTTCTTTTAACATGCTGACGGTTCCTCTCTGTCAACAAGTCAATCTAACAGGGCTTTAAACAGATGCATTTCCTTTATTGGCTTAATGCCAGCTTACTATTCCACTCACTCATTCCGAATTGGAGCCTGCTCACAAGTAGCATTTGTAGGCAAGTCACCCGATCAAATTCAAACTATGGGTCGCTGGCGCTCTTCAGCATACACAAAATACGAGTATATCAGCATTAATTCAATTAATGCTATTTGAATCCCGCTGTACTAACTTCAATACAGTAACTATTTGCTTATATCACTATTTATAGAAATTTTCTTCAGAGGTTGATATCCTGGAGTGTTTCAATTTTTTCTGGAGGAAGATACACGTTTTGGGATGTTGTATTTGCATTGCGGTTTCATGTTTTTCAATCTCTCAATTGAAGGGCAATATCGTGTTGTATGTAGCTCTTCATATTTTATTCGATGATCTTGTACAATTCGGCAATATCGTCTTGTGTGCTGCCGGGTTAATAACCTCTGAGATGCTGCAGCTGTTACCATACATGTAAATTCATGCATATCATGCCTTATAAGTGTGTGATTTGCTTCTTGAAAATAAATAAATCATGTGTTTTACATGTTATAGTTGTTTTAAAGCTGTATTATAACTGTGTTTGATTTTACTTTTATTTTTTTTATGTTGCGAATTGCTTAGATATTGTTCATCTTACCTGTTTCTATTACGCGTATTTAGTTTTACCTTACTGGGACTATATTCTTATTTTAGGTTATAGACATAGTCACTATTGCTTTATCAACTATATGCATGAGCTAAATGTGGTTGCCCTGTATAATGTTACAATATGACACTCTTATTTTGTGTATCTACTTTTCAAGCACATTGTGTGTCCTACTTTGCCAGCATAGGAGAGTATCTTGCTTTTGTTTAGTTTTGTTTTATTTCATGTTCTATGCTCATCTGCTCGGCGATTTTGGAAAGTTTTCACCGCGCTCAACTCTACATCTCAAGATAAATTTCCAAAATAAAAAGGAACTATCAATAAAAATAATAATAATAATAATATAATATCAATAGTAATAATCAGATCAGGTTTAAAATGATAGTGATAATAATAATCATAATTAACGTTTATTTAAGCTTAGGGGTTGAGCGCGGGGAGAGAATTTGACAGTCTCGTGGACATATATATAGAGCGCATACTTCTGATATACGAGAATACCGCGTTGTGTATTTACTATACTTAGACTTGATCTCTGCATTATATCTAACATTATTGCTTTTCCATTTGTATATTTCCTTGTCATGCATACATACATCTACATGTATGTATACTCAAATATATTTGTATATAATGTAATATGTCGCACAGGTTCACTTTCCGGTTGGAATTTGTTTCGTGGGTTTTGTATACTCCAACTTTTCGGACGTATCGGTTATGTTCTATCCATAATTTTAAGAATCATAAGCTTACAAATTATTTAGTAAACCGTCTGTCCAAGACGAGGACAAATTCAACATAACCAACGTTATTGCTTATTTACTTCCAACTTTTCCTTAAAATAAGTCCAAACATGTAACTCATGTGTGTACCTGTGCGCACAGTATAGCCGGGCGCTTAAGGCGATATAAATAAAATTATCTTATATACCATTTAAAATAATGATAAAATAACCCTGTACACGGCAGTATTTGCGAAAAGTCAGCAGACGCTGTTTACGTGTGATATGTGTTACAAGTTTACCGTTGACATATTGTTGTTGATTAATACATATTGCATTATATAAATCCGGGTATTTCTTAGAACAGATGCAGTTGGGCGCGTATATAATGCACGCACAACCCAGGCTCATAATAACTGAATACAAGAAACATTATATATCCATTAGAAACTCTATATTGTGTACATTGCGTGATGTCGGCTTCATGAGTTAGGAAAATACTTTTTTGGGGTTTTCATACAATTTGTCATATTATTTCGATTTTTTCTTTACTTTTAATGATGGATAGTATACTATGTCTCCGGTTCCTTTCGATGTATAATTGTGCGTTTGTTTTGGTAGTTGCATATGCTTCAATTTAGTTGCACGTTACACGTGACTACAGAGGACATGATACGTGATTGTATATCACTGACATTTTGATAGGAAACCTTTTTTAAATAATTCACTGGTTTTTTTTCGTCAACATGAAACAACACTCTCAAATAACAACAACAAATGAATAATAATTGATATGCAAGTTACATTTTGGGCAGTCAGTTATAACATTTCATTTTAAGAAAAGAATAAGTTTTGCTTACTTATGTCACAATACAGTTTTGCTACATATTCGTCCAGGTCACTCTTTCAAACTGACAATTGTATAGGTGACATCAAATGTGATTTGACCTCACATAAGATAACTCCTTTCTTGTTAACAGAATGCTTACTATAAATAGTAAAACAAAGTATTAGTGGCAACAATGCGAAGTCGTAATAAACATGTTGTACTGGTTATTTTGAAGCTAACCATTTGAAGAAAACAAATATTTTTTTCTGATTCATGCTAATCGCTTTTTCTGTTCAGACTGAAATGCGGGTATTTTGCCTTTACCTCATTTGACACTTTTACATTTAAAATAACTATCCAAGTATTTAACAAGTTGAGGTTCATTAATTAAGTCAAAAATGTTGTTGTAGTTTATTTAAAGATGTCATCGATATTCAACAATGTGTTTTCATTCGAGCATACAATACATGTACTACAATATAGTAATTTATTACCAAATAGCATAAGCAATTAATTGCTATTATAAACACGTTGATTGACTAGAATATTAGTCAGCTGAACTTATTTGATTAATGATGTTATAAGATATGACACAATAGACTCATATGTAAACCATAGTAATGTATGACACAGAGGAAGAAAATGATCAGACGTTCTTGAGAATAATGTTTTTTTTTATTGTAGTTAAACCAAACTGTATTTAGTTTATATAAATTATTCTATTTAATCACAGATACAACTGGCTAAAAAGGCAATGAGTTGATCAAAGACAACCGGATTTAAAGCCTGCATGGCAAGTAAGTAGTCGTTGATTTCTTAAATACATGTTTGACAAAATGTAATATTTTAAATATTAATATTGCAAATAAGTAATTGAAATAAAAACGAGAGAAAAAGTAATTATGACTATAAAGTTAGGACCCAGTTCGCAGTATGTAGTTCGCTATTCGAATTGCGAAGTGGCAACTGGCTGCCATGTCTTAGTTTTTACATATTTGTAATAGTTCGAAGTACGTTATTCGAATTGCGAACTGCGAATAGAAAACAACATCAAATGAAGTATTCTAAAGAAGAACAATAAAGAAAACGGACGTGTTGTGTATACAGCTGAAGTAGTTCGCAGTCCGTTATTCGAAATGCGAACTGCGAACTGCGTCCAGGCTCCCAGTTTGTAATTCGGCCGAATTGGCAACTGGCTAGACTAACGCTGATGAAGACACTACTGTTCACTAGTCCAATAGAACACACTATTAAATGAAATAATATAAAGAAAATAAACACATAATTATAAATAAAATTGTTGTTATATATTTGAAATAATGCGCAGTACGTTATGCGAATTGCTAACTGCGTCCTGGCTCCCAGTTCGCAATTTGGTAGAATTGGCAACTGGCTGAACTAACGGTAGTGAAGGCACTCTAATGTTCTACATTCCAATAAAAAACAATATCAAATGAAGTATTTTAAAGAAAAATAATGAATAAAAAGGACATGTTGTTATATAGCAGAAGTAGTTCGCAGTTCTTTATTCGAATTGCGAACTGCAAGCTGCGTCCTGGCCTCCAGTTTGCAATTCGGCCGAATTGGCAACTGGCTAAATTAACGGTACTGAAGGCAATATGGTTCATCAGTCCAATATTCTAAATAAATAAAAAACATAATTTTAAATAAAACGTGTTGTTATATATTGAATTAGTTCGCTATTCGGCCGAATTGGTAACCGGCCAAAATAACGGTGCTGAATGCACTACAGTTCAACATATCAATAAAAAACTATATCAACTGAAGTGTCTTGAATAACAAATAAATACAACGGACGTTGTTGTTATATATTTGAAACAGTTCGCAGTACATTATGCGAATTGTGAACTGCGAACTGCGTCCTGGCTCCCAGTTCGCAATTCGGTCAAATTGGAAACTGGCTAAAGTAACAGTGCTAAAGACACTACTGTTCAACTGTTCAATAGAAAATAATTTCAACTGAAGTGTTCTAAAGAAAACATAAAGAAAACGGACGTGTTGTTAAATATATGAAACAGTTCGCTGTACGTCGTTATTCGAATTGCGAACCTGCAAACTGTGCCCTGGCTCCCAGTTCGCAATTCGGCCGAATTGGCAACTGCCAAAGACACTATTGGTAATCATTTCAATAGAAAACACTGTCAAATGATTATTCTAAAGAAACAAATCATAATTATCAATTAAACGGATATGTTATATATTTGAAATAGAGCGCACTACGTTACTCGAATTGCAAGCTGCAAACTGCGTCCTGGCTCACAGTTCGCAATTCGGCCGAATTAGAAACTGGCTAAGCTAACTGTGCTTAAGGCACTTATGTTCAACATGCCAATAGAACACAATATCAATTGAAGTAGTTTAAGGAAAATAATGAAGAAAAAGGACGTGTTGTTATATATTTGAAAAAGTTCGCAGCTCCCAGTTTGCAATTAAGCCGAATTAGCAAATGGCTAAACTAACTGTGCTGAAGGCACTACTATTCATGTTGCTCATTATTCCAATAGAAAACAATGTCAATGAAGTATTATAAAGAAAAAACATAATTATAAATAAAACGGACATGTTCGTATATATCTGAAATAGTTTGCAGTACGTTATTTGAATTGCGAACTGCGTCCTGGTTCCCAGTTTGTAATTTGACCGAATTGGCAACTGGCTAAACTAACTGTGCTGAAGGCACTACTTTTCACCAGTCCAATATAAAACAATATTGCTATGAAAGAGATTTCATGTTGGGGTCTTTCGCAATTCGCCTGACAAGGCAACTGGTTAAACCAACGGTGCTGAAGCACTAATTTTCATACTGATCATCATTCCAGTAGAAAGCAATGTCAAACGAAGTATTCAAAAGAAGAAATCATAATTTTAAATAAAACGGACCTGTTATATATTTGAAATAGTACGTTATTCGAATTGCGAAATGCGTCCTGGTTCCCAGTTCGCAATTCGGCCGAACTGGCTAAACTAACGGTTCTGAAGGTACTAATGTTCTATATTCCAATAGAAAACAATATCAAATGAAGTATTTTAAAGGAAAACATAAATAAAGCGAACGTGTTGTTACGTATTTGAAATAGTTATAAGTGTGAAGTTCCCTCATTATTACAATGCTTTATTTAATCATTGTGTGTGTCATTTAAAATAATGCATAGTGCATCATTTTTATCTTGATCTATCTTGCGTGTAAATAATTGTTTGTATATAAAAATCGAACAAGAAAAGCAGCATTCAAGGATGACAGTCAACCACAAACACACAGAGAAACAAAGACAAATTTAAAGTTGAATAAAAGGCCAAATAAGACATCACAAACACAAAAGGGTTGACGATAGGGCTACCGCTTTGGAACGGTCAGTGGCAAAAAAGGCCGCTGGGGTTTGTTTAAACCAGGTTCTATGGTGTACCAAACATCACATTTACCTACTGTCAACACAATAAAACGGGACAGTGTAAATAAAGAAATCCCCGCCATGAACTATTCAGTTACCAACAAGGCAGCATTAACATACCATAATGGCTATCTTTACTAACTTTATAGGAATTTCAATTTGTGTTGTAATAATTCCCCTGAAACGGTTTTTCTAGATGAAATGAAAACATGTAAAACTATATATGCTTGTCTACTATAATATGTATATATGTTAATACTTATATATTTTAACTGTATGTTATTTTTATTTTAGAAATAAAAGCTAGACTTGAAACAAATATGTGCATTTATTACATAATCCGCCCTTTATAAGTACAAATAAACATCTTCGAATTGCCAAACATAATATGATCTCACATGCAATTATCCCCACAATACTTATCAAGTCACAATTTAAACCACAAGGAAATTAAATCAAGTATCACCCCCATCAGTACCTATATTTCACCACTTTATATTACATAAATTATGTGGAAAGAAAGAACAACATTAAAGATGAATAAAAGGCCAACTAAGACATCACAAACACAAAAGGGTTGACAATAGGGCTACCGCCTTGGAACGGTCAATGGCTAAAAAGGCCACTGGGGGTTTAAACCAGCTTCTAGGGTGCACCGAACCTTACACTTAACCTAGTGTCATCCCAATAAAAAGGGACAGTGTAAATAAAGAAATCCCCCACATGAACTGTTCTCTAACCAACAAGGCAGCCGTAATAGGCAATATAAGCAAAACATAAAAAGGCTCGTGTATATATAAGCACAACAAACTATAGCCTAGAAATCCAAAACAGAAGGTAGGCAGAGGCTTGGCAGAAGCCAGAGCAACATTAGAATAAATCATTGAGGGCACGACAAGACAAGACTGCAGACAAATATCAAACGTCACCGTCCTTTCGGGCTTTAGGTAGACGTCATCATAAGATCCACAACCTGCCCTGTCAAAGATACATGTAGTATGAAAGTGATCATGACCAAAGATCTTACGAAGTTTCTAAATCACGTCATCATAGAAGTCTGTTTGTGATAGTCCATGCCGAAGGAGAGTTCTTAAAGTACTTCTATATTTGGAGAAGAAGATCAGGGTTACGATAATATATTTTTTTTAAGGATTTACGAAGTTTATGGTAACGGTAGCCCTGATTGAGTAGTTTTTTAGTTATTCAAAGATTGCAAATATTGAAATCCTCAGCTCGAGTACATATTCTAGAATACGAATAAGTTGAGACACATATACCCCATACGAAGTTGCTCGGGGAACATCCCATCTAAATGGGAACAATTAACAATATCAAAAGTAAAATCATCTCTCTTGTCATAGATTTTACTAATTATTTCACCAATTTGAAGAGATGTAAATCGAGAAAAGAAGCCTTTGTATCAGAAATATTAGCTTTGTTAAGTTGAAGTTCTTTGAATATATATGATTAAATATAGTAGAAATGAAAGAGTTGTCAATGTTCAGTATGTCATCCAGATACCGAGAGGTGTAATTAAAGGCTTCAATATCGCCTGCCTGGGTTTCTGGTGAAAGACCCCAACATGAAATCTCTTTCATAGCAATATTGTTTTATATATTTGACTGGTGAAAAGTAGTGCCTTCTGCACCGTTACTTTAGCCAGTTGCCAATTCGTCAAAATTGCAAACTGGGAGCCAGTTCGCAGTTCCCAGTTCGCAATTCGAATAACGAACTATGAATTATTTCAAATATACAATGTATAATAACATGTCCGTTTGTTTTATAATTATGTTTGTTTTTTAGAATACTTCATTCATTTTGATAGTGTTGTCTATTGGACTGATGAAAGTAGTGCATTCAGCTTAATTCGATATTGTTTTCTATTGGACTAATGAAAAGTAGTGCTTTCAGCACCGTTAGTTTAGCCAGTTGTCATTTGGCCCGAATTGCGAACTGGCAGCCATTTTGCAGTTCGCAATTCGAATAAAAATGGAAATAAAATTTCCGCCTTGTTGTTTGTATGAACATTTTATTGTGAACACACATCAACTTCATTATTATTAGGTGAATGGATGCATGTATTTAACGTTCATTTCGAATTGCCAGTTCCTGGCAGCCAGTGGCCAGTTGTTTGCAATTCGAATAGCGAACTGCGAACTGACTCCTAACTTTACTGTCTTCAAATAAGTGTGTATTATGTAATTACCTTATTCTATATAAGTGTGCAAGTCTAAAGTAAGGAAAACACAATAAATGAATTTCATTGTGTTAATATGTTGTTCATGTGTGATCATGGCATCACTGTTTGAAATCTGCTTGGGGAGGAACGAAAACGAAGTTGAAAATATGTAATACTCCTACACAAGTATCAAACCAAACTGTGTCGATACTTTGAAAAGCAGTATTATTTCCATATATATTTTCATGTTTTCGTCTTACTATTGCTTATTGTTACCAGACACTCTGTAAGAAGTACAACGTTGTCTATATTGTTATTTACATCATTATTGGAACTTTTAATTGGAATTTTAGGTTAATATATCCAATCAGTGTCCATACGAACTAGTGACACGTTTAACATATAGCATTAGTAGGGTCGATCAGGAATTGTTACAATGCATTCAATACGTCATTAGAACTTCAAATGGAAATTATTATATTCCTTGAATAAGAGGAAGAAAAAGAACAATAGCGCACTTGACTGTCTTTCTTTATGAATAATTAAAATAAAACTATGCAGTAATCTATCTACTCAGATCCATTTGAGTGATTTTTTTCTGTATCTATACATATATATGTAGTATGACTTATCCACGAACTGTAGTCCATAATACCAATATATTCTGGTATAATTACACCAATATATTCTCGTATTAATATTATTTTAGATAAGGTACACGAGAACACCCCCCCCCCCCCAATTGCCACTTAGTGTAACAGACTCGGTTTGTTCAAACAAGTGTAATATCGTATCGACCCCCCTCGACCCCTCCCCGCCTCCTTAGTGTAACAGGCTCGGTTTGTTCAAACAAGTGTAATATCGTATCGACGTTGACATTTCTAATTGTGCATGATATGTTTATGACGGTAAATCAAACATGCTAATCAAGCAAACCGTACCAAACACCGTTCCCGAGCAGGTTATATTTAAGTAAATATCTCTATTTCTTCATCTCATTCTCCTTATCTTCCTTCCTTTTTCTCGAATGGTCAACAATATCTCCATTATTCTTACATCGCTATGAAACAATCGGCGACCTCAATCATCTAAATAGTTTCTCACTACGGTTATGACGAGGCAATTCCGACTGTACATCGAGCAGAACACCGAACGGAAAATACCGAGCGATAATTCGTCTTTCAGCACTCTAACACCTCAAGTTATATGATGGCGCGTGTTAATGCTGTGTCTCTGTCAAAAGCACTAAAAGTGAAACTACAATTTGTCAATGAGCCGTCTTACTTGTTCTTATACGATATCAGAACAGCCGATGACATTCATTTATATTAATGACCCAGCGGAAGGAAAATAAGAACAATAGCTAAGCACTTGATTCTGCTTTGATTAAGATAAATACAAATGTAATATATCATTTTAACAATCCAAACTGTGTTCGACTTTGTGTGTCGTGCCATTAATGGTTTTATTTCCGTCAGTTAAGTCATCGAGTACAGATGGTGTTGTGGTTTTCTAGCCTTTTTATATATCCATACACATGTTCACGTGATCGGCTTTATATTATTCTTACATTGCCTATTAATGCTGCATAGTTTGATAGAGGTTAAGCCGGGCGGGATTTTTTTATTTACCCTAGAGGGGTGGCGTGGCGCAGTCGGCAGCGTGGCGGATTTGTAACCGGAGGCCCCGGGTTCAATTCTCCGTGGTGACACTGGGTTTCGTTCGTGTGTTCTTGGGCAAGACACTTTCCCTTAGCCTCGTCTGTTGGATGGGAACGTAAACAGGGCGGTCCCGTGTATCGGTCTTTCCTCCGAGCACGTCAAAAAAACACAGGAATCTATTCGAAAACAAGAGTAGGGCACGGTTCCCGGATTCCTATGTATCCTTCCCCTCTCTCTTGGGCCGCTCTAAATAACATATACTGTGTTGATGAGCCGTTAAACAACATTCAATTCAATTCAATTATTTACACTATTCCGTTTTATTGGGATGACAATAGGGTAATAGTAGGTTTAGGTACACACTAAAACCTGGTTTAAACACCAGCGGTATTCTTTTCCGTTGACCTTCCCAAGGTGATGGCCCTTTTCGCAACGATTTTATATTCACTTGTTATGCCTCTTATACATCCTTATTTGTTGTTTGTTTCGATGTGTGTTTTTGGTTGAATGTGGTCCTAAAATGTTACATTTTCTTTTCGAATTATATCTATAACTATTACTATTGATCAGACATGTTTCTTATATATTTAGCCAGTCGTTTCATCCAATGAGCATCAAACAATTTCCAATTGTGGCAGTGTTGTTTTCATACTGGAACACAGTTTATACGATATATATTAAGTACTTTCTGTAAATTTTCTATTTTGTTTGTTAAAAACTAAGATCCGTTTAATATTGTGCCTGTAGAGTGAAAGCCCGCGGAAATCAGTGGAGATTATCCTGTCAATTATTAGAGGACTGCTTCCAGACAATGGACGAGTTCTACTTGCTACTGCGCATGTGCATATAAAAAAAGCGGGCTGTTTTAATTATACGTCGGTTATTGATCATTATTTATATTATTAACAATAAGTGTAAAGAAATAAGTGCTGTGGTTGTCATCGCCCCTTCAACTTATTTCCTTAAAGTATGTCCTTACAATGATAATAAATGATCTATTTCCTATACGTAGTACACGGAGTTATTTATTATGTGTTGAGTGTATTGACTGTTTGTACTGCAGATGATTGGCGTAGGATATTGTAGTATGGTAGAAGAACGCATAGCATTAACTCGTTTTATTCAGGACAAACAAAGAGTCGGCCCCCTACCATACTCTAACTTCCAATAAATGGAATTTGGAGTACGGATATGGTCGTTAAGTAATATATAGTGTTTGGTCTCATCGAGTTGGTTGATTGAAATATCGTGTTGGTCGTAGCCCATCGAGGTGTTTAAACGAACCATAGAAATGAGAAAATACTATATTTGTTTGTTAGCATGTCCATTTCAACTGTCTGCCATATTCTAACTTCCAATAACTGGTAGTTAGAGTACACCATTTATTCTGACAGGTGTTATTTTCAATTAAACGATTTAAACCTGTGCAAATATAAAATGAAATTCAAATGCACCATACTACAAAACAGATAGAGCCAGACTAAGCGTGTTGAATATTTAATAACCTCGATGGGTAAAATAAAATAAATAAACCAACGAGCTGAGACCAGACTGTATCTATTACTTATTTTAACTAAAATATTGTCAGAGTTTTAGGTAAGTGTTTTAAGTAAGTGGTCATTTATTTCACTATTATACATCTTTATTTTCCTTTTACAGGTTATCATACTATTTTTTACAAAAACATGCCATACTATCATCTTGTAGGTACTGCTTATGTTGTCATGTAGCTAAACTGAGACGTTAAATGACCTTGTATGCTGTAAACAGACTATGTATGCTGCCATAATAAATACTTAATTACGATGCATGCTCTCCGCATTGCCATTTAATAATTGATTAGCTTATGTATCATTAAACTATATATGGAAGGTGAATTTTTGAAAAGTGGTATGTCATTTAAATAAAGATGTGCACGGTTTGGTCGACATTGCATATGATAGTTGTTGTTTTTTTTTTTTTTTTTTTGTTTACTTTCTAGTTAACCTTTGTAGTTTACTTTGTAGTTTGTTGTCAACCCCTTAGTGTTTGTGTCGTCTTTTTTGGCCTTTTATTCATATTCAGTTGTTATTTTTTTCTCTGTAAGTTTGTGGTTGACTGTCGTCCTTGAATGCTACTTTTCCTGTCCGATTTTTCTATCTATATTTAAATATTTTTTGTATTGCATTTGCTGAGATTGACGACACAAAACACTTCTTTTATCAGTGTACACAGTGCATTGCGCATAGGATAACGCCATTTTCAACAGCTACGCATACATATACAAACAACACCTGTAACCAGTACTCCGGAAATATATATCAATGCATTGCACGTACACAGCGAGTCTGTGTCACTATATATTTAAATACATATACATATACTTTCGCAGAGTAGCACATGCCAAGTTTAACATACTTAAAATCTTTCAACAAGCATCATAAGAAACAACAATGAACCATCTGCACCATCATAATATGATTACCGGGGTGATCGTAACGTTTCAAGAGGGGCGTTTACTTATATCTACCAATTTTAGGAGGTATGGAGAGGTAAATATTTACCGAAAAATCTTTAATTTGTTTTTGTTTCTAAGACTTTACATGCCTGATGCGTACCCCACTGTCCGGCCATGCTGGATTATACGAATCGATCATGAGTATCCATGTGAGATTATAAGAATCTGTCATGTGTATCCGGTGAAGATAGGGAAATCCAACCCGAGGTATAAGTGTTTTTATCGGAACTGAGGCTCTGCCGAGGTTCCGATTAAAACACTTATACCGAGAGTTGGAATTCCCTATCTGAACCGAATACCCATGATAGATTCTTTTTCTTGCATATCAGAGACATGTTGTGCGTTGACGGCGCCAGCTACTAACGTTTTACATATTTTCCTGCATACCGGATGTTGGCGCGCGTGAATTTTATCCCGACCCTAGGGTGAGATGGAAATATCTAGCCCCGGTAAAATGAAGGATATCCTTGTCCGGTATGCAAGAAAGGGAAATCTCACCCGAAGGTCAGAATTGTAACCAGGAATGAAGCTCTGCCGAGTCCCGCTTGTAATGCTGAACCCGAGTTTGAGATTTCCCTATCTCACATTGGATAAACTCATGATGGATTATTTTTCTCCAATTATGCGCTTAGTACAGGCATAACAAAATAAATAACGTCAATAACTGTATTTGATTAAAGCTAGAATAGCTGACGTCATGATGTATCATGTAAGATATCCCACACGAGGGAAACACCCATGACTAGATTGAGAATAATATCACCTACTTTTTTTGTCTGTTCCGTATATTCATATACTAACATATTATCTTTAACGCACGTTGCATGTGGTATTACTTCCCGACATTATTACTGTACTATTGCTATATGGTTTAACTTCCCTATCTCGTCTCATCATGTCTCATTCGGCCATTTCCGTCGCATTAATCATCGTTATTAAGCAACTAATTCAACGCTAACATTGTCATTCCTCAATAATAATTTCCCTCATTGTTCCCGACCTACACAAATACAATTACAATTACACATGATAATGTATGTATGACATAAATCAATGGTTGGCATAGCAAAATTCCGTAATTTGCAGACTCATTTATAAGAACTGTCACATATTAATTCAGTCAAATTGTCTATTTATGTTTGTGTTGTCAAATACCTTGCTTCTAGTTATTTAGGTGTGTGTTGTTCGTTCTGAATGCCAGAGTTCAATCAAGGCTACATTTTATGTTCGAAATGTGTATCTTATTCCAAGCATAATTATAATTGATTGAATTCATATAAATGTATATACTGTGTATATTATTATAGTATTTGAATGTAGCATATTTGTTAATAATACATTAAAGCATCCATGTGGTTATATTAAATGCATGTATACACAAAACAGCGTCATTTAATCAAAGCAAGAGTATAATTTCAAACATGTTTCTTAAAGTATGAAAATATAGTCATACACCTAAAATATAGTGTGCATGTCAGAAACAGCTAATTTAAAAGTAACCACACACATCCTGATAATTAATACATTTTTATATTTTGAAATTGTTCTTTTGGGAGACCAAACGTAGAAATTATTAGTGTTTATGTCTCGTAGAATGCTGAATGCGCAAATACCTACTGCTGGAATAACTGATGATTCTGTCAATATATACTTTCCTATACATTTGCATACAGTTTAAACACATGTGAATATATAGAGATTAGTTAACTGCTGGGATCGATTATAGGGAAAATTTCCATGAGGCGATAGGCGTGCGGTTCTTTTCACGAACGAGCGTATGCGCGTGAGTGAAAAACAAAACACTTCTACCATCGAGTGAAAGATTTCCCAATAATCGATCCCAACAGTTAAATAATCTATTTGTTACATTTTAAATCAGTTTATGTATGATTTAAACGGAACTTTCGCTTTTATTGAACGTTATCGGCTGATGACGTCGACGTCACCAACATTTTATTGACGTTATGACTCAACGCCACAGTTAGTTACTTTTGCATTCGGAGTTAGTTATTAATATATAGTGATTATGAATTGTCTTTCGCTGAGAAATCCTTTATCTGTCACCGATAGAAATATAATAAAAATAATAATGTAAATGTAAACCACGAGTCTATATTAGACACATGTTTGAGAGTTAAAGAAAACATATTTGGAAATCAAATATGCTCATACATGTGTATTGTTTTTTTATTTAGCATACATGCATACGGGTTCCTATGACTATCGATGGATCACCGAGGACAGTCCTGTTTTGTCTTAGTTTTAGAGGTACTCTTTCTGGGTAAGTGAACTGATAGTGTCAGAATAATTTATTTATATTTATTAAATGTATTGAATGATTAAACATTTATGCACGCGGTCATAGTGTTAAATTAATCTTCATTTATATTGTAATCTTGGTTGAAATAAGCAAATATATATATACTAAAATAAGTTTCATGAAAATTGATACATGTGGAGATAAAAAAGTAATAGAAACGAAATAGTCTAGGTGAACACTTATTCGGAAAATACGTGCACATTTATATCAATTTAATAACAGTAATGGTTCGAGTATTTCATGAACATACTCAATATAACTGAGTCAGCTACTTTTCTCTATTGTTTGTGTTCGTTGTTTTCAAGGGATCCCATTTTCAGTATTTATTGACACTCAGATTAGCTTTGTTTTAGTGCTGTGTGGCGGCTGAAAAAAGTGCTCATCTACATAATTATAAGTAGTGTTATTACTTACTGGTCCTTTGGGATCATCAAATCCAATGTGTGTGTATTTAGAGTAGAGAAAGTCAGTGCTAGGGTGTGTGAGAGGTGTTGCACTTTATATTACCTCTCACGAAACCCATGCTAGGAACACTAACTATAATATAATGTAAACAATATATGCTTCAATGTACAATTTTTAATTCATCTTACTTCAAGTATAATTGGCTTATCTTTACATGTAAAATACTTTAATGTTCGGTAATTTGTTAATTTAATATAATCCTCATTACAGGCATCAACGTCCACTGTAGACAATGTGGCTGGGGAGAATTTCTGCGCGGCAGTACATGTTGTCCGTGTCCTCCTCATTGTGAATCATGTACGTCCTGGCTTTACTGTACATCGTGTGACTATGGATGGTGGGGACCTACCTGTGAACGATGTCAGGATGAGTATTATTCAGAAAAGGGTGTATGCCATAAATGTCCAGATGGATGTAGAGCTTGTACAGATGAATCGTCGTGCAAAATGTGTACGTATGAAATGTGGGGAGAGACTGTATATTGTTCAAGCTTCTGCAGAGTGTCTGCCATTTGCAGTAAAGGATGTAAAGATGGTTATGTCATTGCGCCTGGGAATTACTGCATCCCCTGTCCAAACAGGTGTCCAACATGTACGTCTTTATCACAGTGCGATACGTGTGTACCGGGACGATGGGGGTTATCCTGTATATTCAACTGTTTCGGTGGATGCTCAAAATGTTTTGGATCTGGTATAAACCAATGTACTAAATGCGAAGATGGATACACGCTTTCAGGAAATACATGTAATGCAATACAATCTCCCGTCGAATGTCCATCGTGCATAACACCATTCAACGGGACACGGTGTAGTGATGGTTCCTTCCTATCAGGCCATACATGTCAGCAGTGTCCAGTTGGATGTGCGATATGCTCATCTGTAAGCAATTGTACATCATGCTCGACTGGCTACTATAAACCAGGGCTTGCATGCAAAGGAGATCAACTATGCATACCATTGGACGGACTATGTGATAACGGATGTATAGATGGATGGAAAGGAAACAGGTGTGACCAGCATTGCGGTGATAACTATACCAGATGTGAACAGTTCAGTGGTATATGTGTAGAATGCGAGCCTGGTAGATACGGAAGAAACTGTGATCAGACTTGTAGTAAACACTGTAAAGCGTCACACGGTGATGCTGACGTGGCAACATGCAATACGCACAATGGGTCTTGTAACAATGGATGCGTAGGACAAGTCATGGGTTTAACATGCGATAAAGGTAAGATTGGGCTAGAGAACATAAAGTTTGACACTAACAAAATCGACTTCTTAAGTTACACAAGAAAGATCGGTGGCTAGGAAATATCGTTTGTAGGGATCAAAATTTGCAAATTGAATACAAAACGCTAACAACCGGAATACTTGCTTTTAATATATGTTTATTACATTTTCATAATTATTTAAATGAATCTGCTATTTTTAGGATGTTTTGGATGATTTTCCCGAACGTATGATATTCATTATAGTCATTTCAAATTTTTATTTGTACGCACATATAATAGACATCTTTCACAAACTTCATCTCTTAATATTGCAATGATACTAAACGCGTGAAATCAACTGAACACGGTTAAAGGAGTTGAGTGGACACATTGTTCAGTCTTTTAAATACAATATGTAGCATTTTGTAATTAACTAAAAGGCCGTAATTCCGAAGAAGGTCAATGAAACAAATATTCTACCAATAAGCGCTAATACCCTTCCTAATAATGCATTGCTCCAAGTTAAGTTTAAATCCGCTGAAAACAGTAGAAGGAACTAAGTAGACAATTTGTCAGTTTTATAAGTACAATATATATACCATTTTGTAACTATTTAAAGGGCATAAGTGTGTGGCTTAATGTGGACAAACGGTTCAGTCGTTCAAGTACACTGTATAGCATTTTGTAATTTGTCGAAAGGCAATAACTACAATGCGTGTTTTAGACAATTGAAAATAAAACTCTTGACGATATGAATAAGCACTATTCATAATACAGATACAAATATTTTGTCAAAATATAAAATATAACAGTTTAGCTGACAAGAAAAACTGGATGTACGGACGGCCGGAGATACGGACAGACAGACATGGGGGCAACTATATACTCAACCGCCAATTTCGGGGAGCATATCGATAATACAATTACTTTTATTTTACTTTACATTCGGACATTTGCTAAACTACCTTTCTGATAATTCCTTTACTTTAATGTTCTTGTACAGACGCAACCCAGTCTGACCAGCAGGACAACACTTATACAGTCTTGCTAGGGGGATTAGCTGGTGGATCAGTGTTCCTTCTGATGACAGCAGGCGTCATTGTGACGTGTATCGTCACGAGAAGAAGGTACGTTGCTATGGTAGGTCTTTGATTATCGCTGTGATGAAGACTTGCTCTTTGATATGTAACAAGTTTAACTATATCACTGCTCATTCTGGAGTGCATCGAAATGAACGCATGCCACCTTATACTGGCAAAGGTATAGAAATATAATGTCTGAAATATAATATATAGTTTCAGTTTATGAAATTCAGCATCGTCTTAGATACTAAATCAACTTCGTCAGCTTTAGTTACTATACATTACCTAGTCACAGGCTGTATATGACAGAACATTTCTCAATCAAAGTGACTTACAGTTTAACATTTTGCTTAAGCAGGCGTATTGTATCTTCAGTATTATCTTCATGCTACAACATGTAATTTTCTCTAGGAAACAACGTCAACGAAACGTCACTGCAGAAATGCCGACTTCCGATACGGTTGTTGTTTATTATTCAACCATTGACAACGAGGACGCAGGTAAGTCCACCGGACGTACTTTTATTTACTATGTCAATTTGAGCGTTGGGGACAGAATAATTGCGAGGCTGTGTACACTTGAACAATCGATTTAAGCTGACCTGTTTGCAAACCCTGTCTTCATCACTCGTTGTGTTGTGTATTTGGTCATCGTTTGTGGTGCAGACCGACACTGTTGTTGCGTTTGGTTGCTGTGAATTCTATGGGACCATTTTTTCTTCAAATTTTATTATAAAAAGTTGTAGTATTTGTGTAGATGACAGTGTGTCTGTCTGAGTATTATCTTTCCTCTGTGGTAATGTGGTTGTCTTTAGATTATGTTTTTGATATAAAACACATCGATGATTTGATGTGGTATCATTTATGTTGATGCTTGATATATGTTTTCCGTTTGTTTTCAGACGGCCACGTTATTAATAAGTACCTTGTAATATTATAATTATGCATTGTCTTAATGGAATGCAGCTTTAACGTTATCTCAACGGAATGTTTCTGGTATTTTATGCAGGTATACAAACGGGAGATGTCCGTATGTCTTCTAATAGAAGCAGCTCAGAGTACGAGCAAGTCGATAGCGTACAACATGGTAGTATTCGTAGCCACGACAATAGACATAAAGAATGGATGCAAAATACGGCGATTGAGAAGGCGGGAGTCACTAATATTAGATATTGGGGTTGTTACTGAACCCTACATGAATATGTGTGGTCAGTCAGATTTATAGGGGGCGAGGCGATAGCCGAGTCGCCATATAAATATGACTGACCCCAATAGAAATAAACTCAATAACTAATAAGACTCCCGCCTGCTCACTCTCCGTATTTTGCGTCCGTTCTTCATGTCTATTGTCGAGCACCTTCTGTTTACATTTTCTTAAAGACACTTATTATTTTTTTAAAACAAAAAACAACGAAAAGCAAAACACAGGACATGTTCAGGCAAAAAGGATATTATTTAATAAAATAACGTAAAACTCAACAGTAGTGTTATTACTTACTAGTCCTTTGGGATCGTTCAGCCCAATATCTGTTGCGTTAAAGTAGAATATCGCATACGCCGGTGCTAGAAGGCGTGAGAGGTGTTGCATTTTACATTACCTTTATTAACAGACTCAATAAAACCGAGTCTGCTACTTGTATCTCTTGATTGTGTTTGTTGCTTCCAAGGGATCCTCTTTTCAATATTTATTGACATTCACACTAGCATTTGTTCAGTGATGTGCGGCGGCCGTAAAATGTCACCCCGACTACAAATCAGTAGTGTTATTACTTACTTACTTTGGGATCATTAAAGCCCAATCCTTGTGGATTTAAAGTAGAATATCATTTAAGCTGGTGATGTTGTCGGGGGGGATGGGGGGGGGGGGGGGGGTTGGGACGTGAGAGGTGTTGCACTATACATTACATCTCATGAACCTTTTTAGTAACCGGGACTAAATAATATGTGGAGAGAGTAATTAGTAGTAGTACTAGTAGTAGTATCGGAATGCAACATTAAAGTTAACACTATGGAATGTTTCTGGTATTTTAACCAGGTATACCAACAGAAGATGTCCATATAATATCTTCTAACAGAAGCAGCTCAGAGTACGAGCCAGTCGATAACGTGCAACAGTGTTGTAAACGTAGCCATGACAATACATGTACAGGCTGGACACAAAATACCGAGAGTGAGCAGGGAGCAGCCAATAATGGAGGTAAATGTGTCATGTGTCTATTATTCATATAACATCATTATTTATGCCCGACTCAGAAAGCTTCTGTGTTGTTGGACTGTGTGTCAACGTCATTTTACTGTTCATTAAACAACTGTATTTTAGTAAGAATACCAGGGATGCATTCAAATTGGTATCCGGGCATTTTATGGGTCTTCTACTGCTTGAATCAGGTATATATTTTACAGATACAGTCTACAAATTATGATCTGCCATGCGCGTAGAACTGGTTTTAGCTGGTTTTGTAGCCCCACCTTGCGGGGAGATGTTCTGGTAAATAACACGGACGCGGTCAAAGTGGTTTATGGTTTATGGATATTTTATGTAATTTACTACACTACTCAGATGTAAATCCCATGAATACAATCTACAATTTGTTCTGTGCAATAAGCATAGAACTCGTTCGAACTTTCGTCACTGATTAGTGATAGATGTTCAGCTTTATTAAAGAGACACACGGCAATCATGATAATTTTAAAACTCGTGGGGCCCAGTTAGTTGTTATACATACTGATTTTAGAACACCACACTAAATATATTTAATTTAGATTTAGGACACTTTTATTGCATAAAGAGGTAAGGATCAAGTCCGAATAAGACGTTTTATTTTCACCTACTCTATAAAATATCTTAACATCTTAGAAATTGTTTACTAATAGCCAGATGTGAAAGTAATAAATATATTGCGCCAAAACCGTACTTTAACCTATCGTTGAATCCGACATAAATGAAAACTCAACCATTTGTTTAATTGGATGCAATAATTATGGCCCAAGAAGATACATTAAAACAAATCTGGATTAATAAATCGAGACGCAAATTGGAATGTTTGATAAAAAATTCAAGATTGTCGTATTAAAGTATATAGTTTATATTTGTGACAATATTGTTTTTAACATTTTATTTCTTTTCAATACAATAATGTACAAAAGCTATAATTATGAAATTATATTCAACAATAAATTACAATATAATGTATTGAAAAGAAAACGTTTAGTTTTAATAGAAATATATAGGGAGAAAAAGGTAGATGATAGAAAGATAGTAAAAAAGAAGAGTATAGTATGAGTATAGTAAGAGGTATATCTATGGAAAGTGATCGTTACTAATTAACCTTCTATCTCTATTTCATTTCTCAAATGTCAACAAAGTTCCATTTGGCATTGTGTTGTTCAAGTTTGTTCTTAGAAAATGCAATAATTTCCTCAATATCTTTCCTATAATGCAAATATCTCATAAAGCAATCAATATCAGGGATGGTTTTATAATACTTGTTTCTGTATAGAAAGTATTTTGAAATAATAATAATAAAGTTCAAAATACTAGCGTTTCTGTTGTTTTTACATATTAAACCAAATGATACAGTCTTTAAATCAAAAGTAATTTGAAACCCTTTGCTTTGTAGAATTTGTTGTAATTGTGACCAAAATATCTGGCTTATATGACATTCCCAAAAGAGATGTGTAATCGTTTCCACATGCATGTTGCAAAAGTCACAAAGACTTGAATTCACTAGCTTGCATTTGTGTAGTAGTTTATTGGAAGGTAAAATTCGAGTAAGATATTTATACTGAAATGCTCTTAATTTCGTATCTATAGTACATCGAAAAGGTATTAAATAAATTTGTTTCCACTCTAAATTTTCAAATATTTCTTCCCATTTACTTTGAGGTTTTTTAATTCTTTTTTGACATTTGTTTTCTATTAGTAATTTATATATTAATCCATTAACCTTATTTCCTTCAAGAACTTTGTTTATTAAAGATTGATGTATGTTTTCCATGTTGTTTATTGCTTCTGTCTTGAGTTTTTCTTTCCAGTCAGGTGGTATACTTGTAATAAGTGAATGGTATTTTAAAAAATCTACTTCGCTAATATCATAAATTTGTTTGAATTCAGGAAATGTGAAAAATCTTTTATTTGTATAATCGTATAACTGTTCAATATATTTTATCCCTCGATTTTCCCATGTTTTTAAATATGTTGGTTTGCCATTGATTTTAATTGCTGAATTGTTCCATATTATCTCTTTGGAAATGTTGTCTGTAGTCTGCCTAAAATTCACATATGCCCAACTTTCTATTATTTCTGTAAGAAACGTTCCCCTTATTTTTAAACGTTTTACATCTGTAGTATTTAAATTACCTTCAAAAAGCAGTTTTCCTCCTAATTTATTTATTTCATTTACATATAGTTCTTTCCAATGTCCTTTATTACTATCATCTAAAATTCTCTTAATCCAACTGCATTTTAAAGAATTAAGATAAAACTCTATATTAATCATTTTAAGCCCTCCATTTTCATAATCTTGTATAATGGTTTCTCTATTTATCTTATCTGGTTTATCGTCCCAAAGAAAACTGAAAGTAGCTTGAGTTATTTTTTTCATGATATCTTTTTGTGGGTTTTCAAGAACTGATAGTGGATATATGAGTTTAGGTAGAGCAAACGTTTTTATGACTGTGATTTTTCCCAATAGTGATAAATTGTACTTTCGCCAATTATTAAGACACGTATAAAAATCTTTTATTTTTGGGTCTAGGTTATATTCATGCATTTTCCCTTTATTATTTGTAAAAACCATCTCTAAAGTAGTTGCTTTGTCTGATGTCCATGTGAACTTTTTACTCTTACAAAATTCGATATTACTTTTAGCTAAAGACCCTGCGCGTAGAACAGTTGACTTTTTTGTATTAAGTTTTAAACCTGAAATTCCTCGAAAGTCTTCTATAACGTTAATTAAATTTTCAAAAGATCTACGTGACCCGTCTGTGATAAAAGTAGCGTCATCAGCAAATAATGTCTGTTTAAGTTCTTGGTTTGTAATTCTTATACCATTAATAGTTTCATCTTGGGCGACTGCAATAGACAATATTTCAATAGCTATAATAAAAAAAATTTGAGATAATGGGCATCCTTGTCTTACCCCCTGTTGTACTGTAAATCCTTCTGACATGTGACCATTATTTGAAACACAACTTTGTATATTATTATAGAATAATCTTATCCAGCCTACTAGAGATTCTCCGAAGTTAAAATACTCTAAGCACTTAAAAATAAAATCATGATTTAAACTATCGACTGCTTTTTCAAAATCTGCAAAAAATAAAATGCCTGCATTATCATTATCGTTTAAAAATTCTAGTACATCAAAAAGCATTCTAATATTTTCTCCGATATACCTTCCTTGTATGAACCCAGTTTGAGCTGAACTTATAATAGACGGAATAACATTTTTAATACGATTTGCTATTGACTTTGTTGCAATTTTATAATCTATATTTAGTAACGTTATCGGTCGCCAATTTTCTAACTTGGTTAATTCTTTATCCTTTTTCGGTAGCAATGTAATAATTCCTTGTCTTTGTAATGTAGTTAAACTTCCTGTGTCGTACGAGTGATTTATTGACTTTATGAAAATGGTTTAATGTCGTTCGAAAATATTTTATAGAATTCGGTTGTAATTCCATCAGATCCTGGACTTTTGTTATTTTTCATTGCCTTAAGAGCTTGAGCACACTCATATTCGGTTAGTTTTCCTTCACAAATATGTTTCTGTTCTTCGTTAAGTTTTTCTACATTTGCATTTGGAAAAAAAGTTCGCATCGATTCTATAGTTTCAATTCGTTTATATAACTTTTCGTAATAATCCTTGGTTTCTGTCAAAATATCCTTATAATCTGTTACTTCTGCATCATCTTTAATAAGTATTGTAATTGTTTTCCTTTCTGCGTTTCCTTTTTCTAAATTTGAGAAATATTTCGTATTTTTTTCTGCCCCTTCTATGTATTGCGCCTTAGACCTTAAAATAATTCCATCTGTATGTTTTTCTATTATTTTCTTCAAATTTTTTTTTTCTACATTTAAAAGTTCTAATAATTCATTATTATTTATATCGTCTGCTAGCTTTTTTTCTATTTTATCGATTTCCGCTGTAACATTTTTCTCTTCTTTTAAATCTTTCTTCTTTTTAGTTGAACAATATTTTATAGTTTCGTTTCTAATCGATCCTTTCATTATTTCCCAAAACGTGTTTGGGTTGCAGTCTTTATTTATTTCCGTTATTTTTTTAATGCCTTCCCGTATATTTTTTTGATAATCCTTATTGAGAAGAACGCTGTTATTAAGTTTAAAATATCCAGGTCCCCTTGGGTGTTTTGACAAATTTATATTAAAATATACAACAGAGTGATCTGAGCGTAGTCCAGCGGAGATTTTACATTTCGAAACGTCATTGACAATATTTGTAGATATCAAAAAATAGTCAAGCCTACAAAATATAGGAGGCTTGTGGTTTGAATGCCAAGTATAGTGAGTGCTATCGTCGTTTAATATTCGCCATATATCATTCACGTCATAGTATGAAATAATATTATTAACTTTATCTCTAGTTTTTCGATTTCCCTCTTGATTACCGTTTTTTTTATCCTTTTCGATATCAATGACGGTATTAAAATCCCCTCCAACTATAAGCGTTTCCCCTTCATGTTCACTTATAAAACTCTCAATTTTTTTAAAGAATGTAACGTCATCACTATTTGGACCATACACATTTAAAAGTAAAACCTCCCTATTTTCAACATAAATTTTTAATGCATGAAGTCTGCCTTCAGCAATTACCTGATGTTCTATAACTTTATATGAAAAATTAGAATTAAGAAGGATGCCCACACCTTTGCTATTTGTGCTATTGCCACTAAAATATGCGTCATGACCCCATTCGTTTTTCCATTTGTCGTAATGGTTCGGTGAACAATGTAATTCTTGTAAAAAACATATAGAGTTATTATTTTTCTTAAGCCATTCGAAAATTTGTCTTCGTTTCTTGGTTTTCCCAAGACCTTTAACATTAAAGGTACATATTTTGATATTCATTTAAGATTAATAAAATTGAAGATATCTGTATGCTTCGAGAAAAATAAACATAGTGTAAGGTATACATTGCGTCCGAAAACCCTCCATAGAAAGCCTTTAGTGAGACGAGTACATAAGAGAAGAAGGAGATAGAATATGGGTTATGCATGAGTGACGTCAAAACAAGAATATGTCCAATTAACAAAAATATGAACATATTGATATGAACAAATCCCGTATAAAAGAATAAAAGGATATGGACTTTTGCCTTTTTCTTAAATGTCTCAACATATTTACACTATACATATATTCAAGTCTAAACTCTATATACCCGCAATGCACATTGTGGAATTCATTTTCTAGTTTGAATTAAAACAACATTGTGCAGTAGAACCAACATACAAAAGCATTAAACATTCAACCTAGAACCTGTTATATATAATTGTTATACGTGTTGTCAGTCATCTGTAAAAGTTCATTTCATCTAATAAATAACCTGTTGTATGAAATCATTTCGAATATAACCGTTTGTCTTTTATATCAGTTCATTTTATTTTAATCAGCAGCCTATACTATGGGATATCTGAGATTATTAGCCATTCAATCAAAAAGCCTATAATATACTATACTTTATACCTTTTTCAACAATCTACAATATACAATTATTATATATTGAACTATTTGGCATGCGTACATAAGTATAACCATTGTATATTAACGTGCAGTCCATTATATAAGGTAGCTTGTACATATATAGCACATACAATATAATATTTTTCAAAAGCCCATATTATAAGATTATTTCATATTTTACCCGGCAACTTATTATATAGGGTCATTATACTTCTATGCAACAATCTGTAATAGTTTAGTTAGAGTATATAGGTGTGCGAAGTTTATAACCTATAGCCCAGCTTGACAGGTCATCGGAAAACAAAAAAAAACAACGTCATCTTCAAATTTGAGATATTGAACTCAACAACATCGTGCTATAGTCCCAACATACAAGAGAACTATACATTTAACTAAGCACCTGTAAACAATAATTGTTATAGGCTTTATCAATCATCTGTATAAAACTCATTTCATCTAATAAACAACCTTTTATATGAAATCATTAAAACATGTAACCATTTTTCCTGTACAGAAATTAATATTATTGTAATCAACAGCCTATTATATGAGATTATTATTCATTAAACCAAAAAGCCTATATATAGTATGTATACGCTGCTTTATACAATATACACACTGCCGCCACTCTACAATATACGAGTATTACATATTTAAATCACCTGACATGCACACATCAAGAAGTATGGTACTTGCATATTAACATGCAGTCCAGTATATAAGGTAATTTATATATTTAACCAGCCACATATAGTATAAGCAGGTATAAGCTTATTTAAAAGTCTTATTATAAGATCCTTTTATATTTTACCCGACAATTTATACTATAGGATCTATAATACTTGATCAGCATATAAGTATACGAAGCTTAAAACCTATAGCCCAGACTGGCCGGTAAATCCGCAAAATAGCGCAATCCAATTTGCTTCCCATTGTCAGCTTTGCATTTACCGTTAAAGGGGAACAAAGTCATGTTTTCGAACCGGGCTATAGTATAAGATAACTATACATTTAACCAACAATTTATACTATAAAAGAGTGTACGTTTATGCTCTATAGCTTTTCACATCCATCATTCTGTACAATAAATAACAAGAATATCAGCATTTGTTATTTATCATAGAAGTATTACTATCAAGACTATTAACCCATTTTTCACAGAGCCTATTTCTACGAAAACGAAAATATAGGAACTGATCGGATGGGTTAGCGAAACAACTTTATCAACAGTAATCTAATGAAAATATATCCTTTGTTTCATAACCTTTTTCTACAAAACGAAAATAGAAAAGATATGAAAAGGAGATACTTACATTTTTAAAAAGCGAGATTATAAACCGCCGTATTATTCACACAATCAACACATGTGCATACATTATGTTTTGCATATGTTTATCGGTTACGCTTTAGGGCAACTCAATGATATGCGTTTATTTGTATCATTAAGTCAGTATGAACATGTGTGCAATACAAATATATACGCGATATGTTAAAAAAAAGACAATCGGATATGTATTCAAGTGAAACAAAACAACTAATTACAGTACATCAAGCTTGCAGCGTACCGTTAATACTAGTTTAGAAAGAATAACAATAACATTAAAACTGTATTCCGTTAAAAAAATAATAATACTGAATACCGTTTACCTCATCACCCTTTTATCTCTTCACACACTATGAAATCGACAGCCCCTGTCGTTTGCTGTGTGTTTGCCGTAACATATATACCAGACTAAACATACACATATATAGACACACACACGCACGCACGCACGCACGCACACATGAATTAAGAATTGCTTTCTGTTCCAGAAAAAACGAATATTGGCGTCAATTAATTGCTTGCTCCCCAATACAATACAAAGAAAACTGAGTTATTCGATAATTGTCCACCTGTGCATGGTGGACACGTGCTCAGTATTAACTAGTATATAACAGTATATATATACATATAGAAAAATATGCTCTTTTGATCGTGATTTAGAGCAATACTGTTGTGTCCGTGATTTGATCCTGTGTAAGAGTTTTACACTGTACCGAAAAGAAATGTTATTGTTTACTTTTTGGCTTGTCCAACGGATTTCACTGGCCAAGGTCTCTGTATCCATGCTTGGTATTCATGATACCTAACTTGATGTATTTGGTCATCGCTTTGTTTCATGAATATCTAACCTTCATGAGACCAACACTGTTGCACTTTTTTCGGGTCTTTAAGGCGTAGAGATGATAGTACCTCTTGGTTAATTCGCGTTAGATCTTCATTAATAAAGATGTTCGAACCTTTCAAATTTTTAGCGTTTTTTAAGGTATTCATTTTTGTTTGTCTGTGCACAAATTTCGCTATGATTGGCCTGCACTTGTTTTTATCGTATTTTCCCATTCTATGCGAAATATCGATATGTTGTGGTGAAAGCCCAAGCTTCAATTTATTGTTTATAAGGCTCACGACATTTGTGACAATATTACTGTAATTCATTTGTAAGATTATATCATAACAATTCTACATCAAAGTATGTTCCTAACATTTACACTGTTCGTTTTCTTATCATATGCAATCCCCATCATGTTATCTTATGTAACTGTAACTTGGCTTGTTATACTTTGTATCACCGTTTTCTTGTTATTTTCTGATTTGTAACCATGTATACCAATAACGGATATCCACAATGCTGATAACAGACCTTGTTCGGAGTATGAGCATGATGGGCAAGTCGATAACATGCAACATGGTCGTAACGGTAGCCATGACAATACACGTGCAGAATGGGTGCAACAAACAGAGAGTGAGCACGGGGGAGCCAATAATGGAGGTTAATATCTAGTTTATACCAAGTTTCTGTTATTTAAACACCAATGTGTCTTGTCAAGCCGAGTCAGAAACTTAAGTTTGTGTACCCACTTTACTATTGTAATAAGATCATCGTTATATTTGAAACGATAAGTGAGTCATGATTCATATTTTTTTTATAATTAACCTTTTTGTTTCAGATTATTCTGAGATATCCAAATACGAAGATTTAACAGACCGAGTTTTGACGGGAAATCGGTACAGCGATATTATACAAAATCCGAATGAAAACATGAACATATAAATACGAGCAAACGAATATCGCTGGTTGAAATATCGACGATTGAAGTGTGTTATCCCATGTTATAACGTACATATAACCATGTTGGAAATATGACCCACATTCCGTGTTTAGAGGGAGTTGTTTACCCGTTTCAGTGTCCTATTATAATTCTGATGTTGATCATTCAAACCAAATGTTAAGTAAATAGACCCGTTACAAACATATGTATTAGGTGAAACATGGGACTTTCCTGAGCAGAAGAAGTCCATCGTTACAAACTGCAAATAATTATTGAGCGTAATTATACAGACATGACAGAATAATTGAAGATATGGCGAAATATGCACTGTGGACTGATTTTGAACAAGTGATATTTGTTTGGGGTGATATGAATATTAAATACATATTTGCTTCCTGAATTTTTATATTGGTATCGTTATTACATATGTTAATGCCTAACTAGACAAAATACACTTTCTTAAAAACCTTTGAGATATCATCAACTTTGTAAATGCTTAGAACTTAGTAAATCAATGTTTATTGTTTTAAATTAAGATTAATCTATATTGTTGTTTTATTAATTGTGGGTGATTGCGAAGCTGAACATCTAAGACGAAACCGCGCTTAATGAACCAAAGTTCCCATATTAAACCTCAATAACTCTGTTACCCGGACATTCTCGGGAGTTTCCGTCAGTTTCGTACATACACACAGCAATTTATAAGTATACTTATAAGTGACATATATCCACCAGTAGGTAAAACTGAATCCGAAAGAATGATAACAATGAGTCGAATGAAACGTCATTACATAACGTAAGCTTATTAATTTTAGAGAATAACAGATACTAGCAATATAGTAATCATGTTGAGGCAGTTCGTTTTCCAATGCTTTCTTTTTGGCTTCTTCTGTTCTATTTCTCTTTCCGGTTTTATGACACTTTGAAAATATTAAAATATAAAAAATAATAAAAGTTAAGAATACAGAGATTACTGAATGTATTTATATGGCTCGTTAACGTATTTGAGGATAGACTATGCCCCGTCTGCGAATTAATCACATGAACTGAGCAATGTTATGCAATTGACTTGGTTAATATCCCACCTGCAATGGTATGAACTAGAGCCATGCCTCCTTAGTTAAACACACACATTTCCCTCAAACATGATGTTTGCTCTTTGGAACCTTTTAACATGTGTATGTATTTATAACAACACATACATTTTATAAAATAAACATGTCATTGAATGCTGTTCGAGTTTTGCACATCTAGTTAATATGATCAGTTGAGCCTCAAGGGATTTGTTTATTGTGTAAGAATAACATGAAAATATAGAAATAAGTATTATGTACTTACCAGCCATTAATCCCATAGTACATGTCTTCTATTGACACCAGCATCCTAAACAGATCTGGTTTCACTTTTCAAAGTTACAATTACAATGAAATCCTTTCCTCATTTCAAAATGATATAACAATCTTTCTAATAAATCCTCCAATCAACTCACAAAATGAATATGTGCTAAACCCGGTAATTGTTAAGCCTTTTGACAATAAAAATTCCACTGCAAAAATGCAACTTCTATCCTAGCTGAGAATGTTTGTGACTAAATTCAAATCATGTTCTCAAAATGAGGCATTTTCGTTGAAAGGTCACCTCACTGACCTAAGGTGAGGAAATTGGCACTTTCATATATTAATTGGCTTATAACTGGCTTATAAATGCTCTCCAATATCAACTTTAAATATAAGTGACATATAAAGGACTAATATGTCTCCGTGATCTGTAAATATAAGCAACTTACACGTATATTACTCAAGATAATAAGTGACTTACATGCGAAGTATATGGGACATATGAGTTACATATAAGCTGCATGTAAGTTGCATATAACATGTATAAGTCCCTTATATTGTTGTATATGTAGATTCGTTAATGGTTTTGACACTTAAAATCGTCTATCTACATATCCATTCCATCCTTTGTTGGTTGCCAAACTGAGTCAGATCGAAGTTCATAAAAACGAATGACCAAACCTTAACTTGAATATTTAAAATAAAACATTTATTTTTAAGCTCGCTCACCCCATACTTCTGATTCTCTGACTCATTTTCATTGTTTGCATATTATTCAATTCATTGTTGTTGTTGCTGTTTTTCATTTGCAATTCATACATCTCCGTTTACATATAATTGCCTAGTCAAAAAATAAATGCATATTGACAAATTATATAGTATTCGAGGAAAGGCCGTAACTAATGAGGTAAGCATTTGTTATTGTGGTCCAACGCATGTGTATAGTGGCAGTAAAATACATTTAAAACAAACTCCTCTGGAAGCTGACAGATTACAACAATCCTCTGTTAAGGGAATATATTTACCACTGTAAACTCCGCACTACTGATATTGAGATGATGCAGATTACAGGGACCTGGTCCATGGCTAAGGTTCAACCATAACACATATTCTTCAAAATACATGATCTAGAGCATTTTGTTACAAAGCACAACTTACTATGTTAGAACAAATGTTTATGCAAAATAAATACTAAAATGTATTACATAAATATTGATAGTTTACTCAAATATGGCACCATCATGTATCAATTGTAAAACGTCTAAAAGCTACATTGTGCACCAAAACAATTAAAATCACCTGCCTGCAACAGTAACAGTCGTTACATAATGACTTATACATGTTGTGTTTTAAATTAAATAGAACTAAGTAGATGCCATGTTTGATATTTTGAATTTAGAGCCATTTACTTTACAACGTTAACCTGAGTTGACTCAGCCTGTGCTGCAACTAGATTCGATAGAGCGGAGTTGACCCACCGTGTTTATACAAGCGTTATGTTTTTGTCGATTATTGAATTCATAATTAATTAATTTCAGTATTAACAGATTAACGATGTTTGATTACAAAATGTAATGCATTTGTCCCCTTATGAAAATGTGCTTACACAGGGTTTAGTTTTACAAATATTCGTATTATATACTGAAACGGGAAAAAAACGCAACTCGGGAATTTCCGATATATATTGTATGTACAATATGCTGTTGCTATATAGTGTATGTACACTATGCTGCTGTTTTAATCGAATGATACATGGCTACGTAAGACCTTTCCTTTCGGAAGAAATAAACTTAAACTACACATAACACAGCAATTAGTATTCCTTCAAAGTTTCATTATTGACAGTGTACGCGTTTGGCTCAAGCATGTGAGCAAACTTAGGATGCAAACAAATTGCAAACTCAAAGTTACGTTTCTTTTTCGCTTTAGTATGTCAAAGCACTGTACGAATATTCCTGTGCACTACCTCTTTAACATAAATGAATAAATGCATGAGTGTGTTGGCTAGTTACATTCTATGAATGCTACACATCATGATTGACGTGTTGATCTTCGCTTTGATCTACTTTTGTTTACATTAACTCTACATTACATCTACATTACATCTACATTATATCTACATTATATCGACATTATATCGACATTATATCTACATTATATCGACATTATATCGACATCATATTTATTTAGTATCCGCTTTTTGTATCTGCGTAATATCTCAATTATATTTAAATTACATTTACTGTTATATATTTTGTTTGTTTGTATGGTGTTTTACGTCATTTTCAACACATGAAACGTTAATATGAAGATCGATTTTTTTGTGGTCGATGAGAACCAGTACTGTACACCTCCCGTCATCCGTAAGAATCGACACGTCCTCACTTACACGTCGAGCGCCGTGTGATTCGAACCCGCAGCGGTGAGAGGCGAGAAGGTTTACAACGCAACGTCGTTAATCCCCCGACCACGTAGACGCTAATATGTATTATATCTGCATTACATTTACCTTCGATCGCCAAAATCGGCATTCGTATCTTACTCATATGTTATATGATATATGCCCCGTTTTCTTCTCTTATGCATGAGTTAAATGTGTGTTTTACTCATTCAAATACATCGAAATAAAACATATGCTTGCACAACGGTGTTCTTTTTAGTACCATCTTTTTCAATCAGCTAGAACAGTTTATGTTAAACAGTTTGCATTGTTTAGTGAGATGATGCAATAGCACATTGTCCGCCATCGTCCGTCCTTCGACAGTCCGTTTGTCGCCTTCCATTAGCTAATTAATGTAAACAGGATAACTTTATTTTAAGATGATTTCCAAATTTGTTCTTAAACTTTGTTTCGTTTTAATAAGATATCAACAATTTCGAAAATGATCAAATGTGACGTGTGCATAACAAATTTAGTAAAACTGATTATTGAAAGAAAAGGAAAAAAAAAGCACAATTCAGTATTTGTTGGAAATATCACAGTCTGTCTTCTATAACTGTAACAAACGCTCGTTGAGAGGTTGTGGCACTATCTGTTTGCAACACACTGCATGCTTACCGGGTCGCCACGTTGTTTTTCTGTTTAAGTGTGGGAAGTCCCAACATTGTGTGGACTCTATGATAATGTCTACCTAAATCTACTGTTTAATGTATGACTTCAATATTGTCTTGGCATGCCCTTAACGGTTTATGTTCTTGTTGCTCTGACTTTTGTCAAATCAATGAGTACTAGCTTTATACCTTCTTATTCTTTTATTTTGTTATATACATATACATTATACAATATCATCTTTGTGTTTGCTTATACTGCATATTAAAAATACATTGATTTTCTAGATGATATAGCCTGATATGGGATTTTGTTATTTACACCGTCTTGTATAATTGTGATGACAACACGGTAAGATTGAAGTTTGGTGCACCCTAGAACATGGTTTAAATCCACAGCGGCCTGTTTGCCACTGATCGCTCCAAGACGGTTCCTATATTGTCAACCATTTTGTCCTGACTTTCATGCCATGTGTAAGCATGCCAACTGCCATCTGACGTTGAAGTAACTTCATCGCGGGGCGATGTCCTATTATGAGTTGTCTAAATGCTAACAGCGGTTATTTAACTTGTGGTAAAAAATGCCTATAAATATACGTTTCGAAACAAAATTGACAAGGTGTATATTGCTCTGCACGTCGTAGTGGTCCTTATTGAATATCTCGTTGCGTCCATTATGCGTGTTTAATCAAGCGTGAACAAAATATTGGGAAGTCTTCTCTAGTGGACTGCTAAACTTTTCCAGTGCATACTTGTCCTATTCGAAACTATTTCTATACAGTTTTATTTCCTCTAAAAAACTTGCTTAACTTTTTTCCCTCAGTACACATCATATTAGATTTTACAACTTTTACATATCTTTAAGATACTCATTTCCACACAGACCTATATTATAGCCTTTTGGAATACCCTGAATTCCCTACATTTCATAGCAATATATGGCATACCCTTGTCTAAAACATCCATCAAGGACCACAATGGAAAGAAGGGAAAAGCTTTACCCCTTTTTTGTTTAATTGACTTTGATGTGCAAAGCATGGTTTAATATCTCATGCATGCATTTTATTTCTATTTTATGCATTGTGTTGTTTGTTATAACCATGTATAAATATACGTTTCGAAACAAAATTGACAATGTGTATATTGCACTGCATGTCGTATTGGTCCTTATTGAATATCTCGTTGCGTCCATTATGCGTGTTTAATCAAGCGTGAACAAATATTGGGAAGTCTTTTCTAGTGGACTGCTAAACATTTCCAGTGCATATTTGTCCTATTCATAACTATTTGTATACCGTTTTATTTCCATTAAACAACTAGCTAACCTGTTTTCCCTCAGTATACATCATAGTAGATTTTACAACTTTTACATATCTTTAAGTCACAACTCATTTCCACACAGACCTATATTATAGCCTTTTGGAATACTCTGATTTCTCTATATTTCATAGAAATATATGGCATGCCCTTGTCTAAAACATCTATCAAGGACCACAATGGAAATAAGGGAAAATCATTTCCCCTTTTTTGTTTTATCGTTGGCTTTGATGTGCAAAGCATGGTTTAATGTCTCATGCATTCATTTCATTTTTATTTGATGCATTGTGTTTGCATCTGTATATTTTCAGAAATAAATCTATCTATCTATCCAAGTGCCATATTTAATGAGGAACTTTTCATTTCATAGCTTATTTTATGACAAGTTTGTCATTTCTTTGTCCGAAGAGACCTCCACCCACTCCCACCCACTCCCACCCACTCCCACCCACCCAGTTTAGATTACCTACCTTCAAATGTCAGTCATAATTTTAAAATGTTCAAGTGTTTCTATTTCAAACATTATAACTCATTGGTAAACATTAGTCTCTCTCCGAATCCCTAGATTTGTTTGACCAATCACTGACAAATCACAGTCTGTTATATTTAACTGACACATATCATTATCGTGAAATACTTACAAGTGATCTCAAACATTACTGAACAAATTCTTACATGAGATGTCAGAATCACAAAACAGTACATCGGCAAAGTAAGTATAAACTAAGCATTGAGGAGCATGACCAGTTTAGGGTAGACTTGCGTATCGCCTTTCACTTTAAACGATCAAGCACTGATAACCTACACAACACAGATTGTTCGAAACTCGTTCCACAGACAACCATCTGTGCCATTTTATCAGATAGTTTAACCCAATACACATGTTAAACTCAACACACTCTGACACTGTTAGAAATAAACATGGGGAATTGGACCTTATGATTATGAATAATGAATCACTAAAAGATGTTACTGAAACAGTCATTGAACTGTTACCATCTACTATAGAAGGAATACGCATAATGAACAGAACACAATGTCACAACACAAGATGAAGTAGTGGCTGCTCAAAAAACACACCATGATGTGGCTGATTGCTTGATTCATACAACACACAAACTATTTCCATCAGTCGAAGCCACCACAGTGGAGACTAAAAGCACAGCCATGTCAGTATTAAGAGCCTACAACTCCCTTGACGCAAAAAAACTACAGATTATACAAGCACAGATTGTACAAATAATGCCCTGGGACAGGAGAAGTTGAAACATATACATGTATTACACGCACTAACTGGATCTGACGCAACATGTCATATAAATGGCATCGCGATAATATATTTATGAAAAAGCAAGCAAATACAACTGACCACTGGGGGTTGGGAATAACATTTGTATAGATAACTGCAGTTCACTGTTAGACATATATTTGCATGATAAAATGGTTTTATTCAATTTAAATGGGATGATGAGACCCGTCCATTAAATATTTTGTTTGCAATAAACATATCAAAACAAGGAAAGAGGTGTTTCATTATTTGTGTTTTGTTTTTATTGTTCTAAAATATTAAAGAACTATCAAAACAATTTTTTTGATTAATATAGCTAAACATTTGACTTTTTTTTTTGTCTTGATCAATGTAACGTACTATATACATGATATAACTATACCTTTAGATAATTTTCCCAATTGCAAGTATTTTCAAAGAAACAAACTGTAACTCTGCATTAGTGTAAATACCTGGACAAATCGGCCAATGACAGTGTTAGCAATAAATAATCATGTTTTTTATGCATGTTCGATGACCAGGCAGCTTTGGAAAGTATGTGTATAATAAAACTAGTCTCATCAGGAAGGCCCATTAGGCCAACACTACCCTCACACCTTCTTACCTCAGTAGAGTACGCAGAAAGTTCCACTACACTATTAATGTAATACAAAGGGTGGTGAAGTACTATAGGTAAAGAAATAATATAAAGTGAAACAGTAATCAAACTTTAGCTTTTAAACAAATACATAGAATTGGTTAAATAATAAGTATTTTAGTCAAATTAAAACTTATATATAGTATAAACTATTTTAACATCTTTAAAAAATATTAATTGTAATACAATATAGCTTTAATTTGCATTACGTTCTCAATATTTAAGTTCAATCAATGCTAACGAGTCAAAACATGTAAGACATGACGACCATTTTGAATTTCAAAATGACCGCTATTGTGGTGACTGAAATAAATGTTGCCAATGGATTTCATGTATAGAAGCATCTAGACTGTCATAAAATCAACTTTTCAAAGCTTATAGGACAAAAAAAACATGCATACGCAAAACCACGCGTTACGTCATATAACGCGGGCAACAAATACGAACAACGTTTCTGGTTTCCTTAAGTATTCATTATGCACTTACGCGAGACTAAATATACATAATGTGATCTGTTTTATTTGACAACTGGTGAGATAACATGATAGACAATGTTGTAACAGGATAGACATTGTTGTAGAGAATTAAGTGTTAGCCAATATATCGTTAGAGGGGTTTGCCGTCTCCCCGTTGACACATCGTTTTAGATTACTATAATGGGACTTCATTTTCAGACAGAGATGAGTTGAAGGGTGAAGTTTCCCATCACAAAATGCTTCCACCAGCGAGCGAAGCCACACGTGACAGAAGCCTACTGAATTCAATACCAATAGGAATCCACTCACAAAGGTCATTATGCCTTTCATAACGTACGTTCAGTTTCTGTTTGTTGAAAACAAATTTGCGTTTAATTTAAAAAAAAACACGCAATATTGCAATGAGGCGTACGCACTACACACACGCATGCAAGGTGTCTCAATAGTAAATGGCTATTTCACTGTCCTATATGCAATGACTGTAACTCTCTGGCACGTTTTATATCACAAGGCACGTCATTGCTGCTTATATTGTGATGAAAATAACGTGCTTACTTAAAAGTAATTTGACATTTACTAACGGCATCTTAAACAGCATAAACATAATAAACGCCGAAAAAGAAAAGCTAAACAATTCTTCAATATAATCTTACTTTTTTACTAACTAATGATCAGTCAACCACAATATGTAGATCTATGTTAAATTTGAGAAGTTGATCAAATATACCCATTACAAAGCTCCTTCTCAAAACTAAAGCGCAATGGCGAAGTTTAAATCGCAATAAACCAAACAATAAACGAATAAATTGACCATAACCATTTGTATTCAAATTATATTGACTTATAATAAGCAGTTAACATTTTCCCGCTAATCTCAATCAGCACGACTGACATACGGTAATTTTATGTTTGAAATATGGTGGCGTTATTTGTTTACATAATGAACAGACATAATGACAAACATATTGGACACTGTGCAATGTACCTGAATTTTACTCTGAACAGTGCGAACATTTCACAAAAAATTGCCCAACTTTAAACACTTGTAGCATGGTCGGTGACATTTCTTTGGATGAATGCAAAGCATTAAATCGTTTAATTTAGAGTAACTAAACGGGCGTGGCTATACCGTACTACAACTACCAGATAGAGGAATTTAAAGTACGGACGTCACGCTGACGTCACAGTGTTACTAAGTACACCATATTACAAAAAGGATAGAGAACACGAGATCTCGGTGTTTAAATAAGCCATCTCGCTGAGATCAGACTCTATCTATTACTTATCACAAATTTAACTTTCCTTCTAATGATAGCATTTTCCTTATTCTACCAGTGAAACGAAAAACGAGTTCAACGGAAACGTTTACTATGTCAAACCTTGATGTTTAAGAGAAATACAACAATAGTAAGATTTTTTATCTTTAAACTGCATTTTATACAACTTCTTAGGTCAGTGTATGTAGAAAATAAAATATAAAACATATTTTAATCCAATTTTGATATTCATTATGAATTGAATTGAATTGAATTGGATTTTATAGTCGCACCAACAGCTAAGGTCATATGGCGACTTTCCAGCTTCCATTGGTGGAGGAAGACCCCAGGTGTCCCTCCGGGCAATTTTCGTGCACGGGCGGGCACCTGGATAGAACCACCGACGTTCCGCAAGCCAGCTGGATAGCTTCCATATATATTCATTATGAATAATCTGATTTAATTTTCATCAAAATCAATGAATACATGGGATAGGAGATAGAATGAAAAGTTAAAGTGCCACGTGATATTATGGCTACTTCATTGATTCAGATAGGAAGTTCTGATAGGATCTGTTTATTAATATGTCTGTGCATAATGCAAATGTTTGCATTATATATGAAGAGAAACTGGAATCCACGTTTAAAATAATCACAATATTATGTAAGTCGCGGGTGCTTAAACAATATTTATAGCATATTATTCACATTAAATGATGGTATTTATTCGAAAATTGACTTGTAAAATGGAAATGAAAGATGCAACTCGAATCGTTCAACGAACTTGCCAAGACATATGGATCGAACAACAAGCATCTCCTTTTTATTGAAATGAACACTTTATCTGTTTATATTATATTTGTATACGATAAATTACATCTATCCACAATACATGTACGACGCAAATACTGCGGCATACAATACACTTGATGTACGGACATTCGACAATCTCGATTTATTATAACTAACGGTGTCCCGTTACTTTTCAACATAACCACTTCACAACCACATCAGCAATTACATAAATTCTGTTTTAATTGGTCGTTCTTTTGTCTAGCTATAGAACACGAACAAAACAATGTGTATATGTCAGTTTATCGATCAACATTAGCATTATAAACTAGGGCATGGATATATTAAGAAAGTATTGTTAAACTGTATTACCGTTATTGAAAGGAAACGTGTCGTCAACATCCCATTGTTTTCTCCGCCAAGAAGCTTTATCAATTTATGACGATATTGTCGAAACAGTTGAGTCAGAAAACTAGGACATTGATGAGAGTAAAACTTGCAACGTTAGATATTATCTAAGTGACCGACCTACACTATCTGAAGACAACTTTTGAGCCTTATACATTTAAGTCGAACTCCCTATCTATCCTATTTAGTACAGTAGCGGATATGTCTGGATTTGGTGTTGTATAGTTGTTTCCATGTTTTCTAATGCTCGTTTTACTAAAGAGCTGTTTTAATTAACTTTTATTCAGAAACAAAGCAATTTATGAAAATCGTCGTTACTAGGAGATAATTTGCACGTGAATGATGAAATACTGTAATGCTCAGATGTTTCCCTCTACGTTCACTTTAGCGTTATGCGCGTAGTCATTTTGACTATATAATTATTATGTTCAGCATAACTATACTTACTTAGGAAAAAAAAGTGGAAACTAAGTTTTGTTTAGATTTAATTGTATAAATTGACAAATTCCAAAATGAATATGCCATGTTTGGTACCAAAGTTTGTATCATTCGATTGCCATTATCATGTTGTCATTTGTGTTTCAATAGGTCGAATCATTAATGGACTGTCGTTTGATAAATAGGATAGAGTGTAAAGTAAAAGTGTCAAAGGGTCCAGTTTCGTTTGCAACTGAGTATATGTCCATAATATTGTAACTTACCTTAGGTTTACGTTTATCATATTAGGTTACCATTTCTTATCGCTGTTATCACTTATTCAAAGCAGCGATGCTAGTTTAAATTTGTAAATTATCTTTCCGGTCACTATTTTGGATCTAGAATTACGTTGAATGATGGTTTGTTTACCATAGCAGCTATTTGTACAGTGAATATTTGTTTCGAATGTAAGGGTCATGTTATATAATAATCGTTATATTTATATATTTTTTGCCACTTTTCTGATGTTGAGTTTATTGTGTTTGTTTGTTTTGTTTTAGTATAAAGTAAAGTATTCAATATTTACAACAATAATAACAGTATTACACATACAAACATGCGCAGATAAAATATGTCGGAAATTGCATTAAATATCCCTTACTGATCAATTACATTAAGTATAGATGTATCGTTCAAAAGAATCAGATATCAATCAATAAATTGTAAAATAATTGTGTTATGTGAAACAATTGTATTATTTATAATATTTGCATTCGTAAAAGTGTTTTAATTCTTGTTTAAAATAAGAGAGTGTCAAATCACACAATATTACAATCAAAACGAACAGTTGACGTTGAGGTTTATTTGCCCAAGTCCTCATTTGCGAGATTTTCGCAAACAGTTTCATTTGTGCTGTTTCTAAAGTTAGAGCTTCTGCAGAGACAGGACTCCAAAATTCATATATAAGGTAAAACACTGCGTGTAATAGGTTTAGCTTAGTGTTTGTTCTTGCTTTTGAAAGTTGAGTCTGGTACATATAGCTTGTTCAATATTATTATCTTAATACTATTTAAAGCTATAGACGCCCTATATCAATCGATTTCTTCTTTGTAGGCGTGTCTTTATTTGTAACTTCATGTACACCAGCTCATGTCGAAATCGGGTATTTAAGCGAGCAAATAATTTTTACCGAAAAAAAAGTTAGCTTCTTTTGGGCTCGAACACACGACCTTCTGATTTTAAGTCCTGTGCTCTATCCACTGAACTACAACGATACTTGAGAAAATAGTATACTAACTACCATATATTATGAGGCAAAATAACTAAACATATTTGAAAGCAACTAAAGATGGATCAATAAATATGCAGTCCATATTGTCGCACGTGTAAATTAACATTGCCTGGTGTAATGCTGTATCTTATCAATATGAAACTAATACTTCGTCTCAAATCAAGCATATATCGACTTGTTATTTAGCGCTTGATGAGTTTGTGTGCGCGCTCTTGTTATTACGTAATGCCTATTTAGTGTTAAAAATGCTACAAAATACCAATAAATAGCAGTGGTCTAGAGGTTCAGCGTACATCTTTAAAATCTTACAAGTGCAAGAATGTGGTTCAAATCCCGTTCCGGGCAACTATTTTTTTATCACATATATTCTGGAGCCGTATATTTATCGATGTTACCTGTACGGAGGCTAAATAAAAATGTGAAATTTTACGTATCGATTTCTCCTTATATACCGACTTTTGGGGTGTTCGTCGGTTTGAAACTACTTCACACGTGACTCATTCAGTTAAAATAGGGACTGTACAGCTTTAATGTAGAGATCATCATTATTTTGTCAAGGCATTTAAGTAAACGAATATAAGGTCATCATTTGGACTGATACTATTTAGTTATTCTAGTCAACGAGATTATTTATTAACGATATTTGTTATTGAGGCGCCTGTCTTCAGGCGCTTCATTAGTATCGTCTTCATCAACACTTCTCGGTATATAATTGGTTTTCACACACGTCACAAAGGTCAAAATTCCATTTCCCTCTTTACATCAGTGTAAATACGTCTGAAGAAATAGTGCACATCGTAATTTAAGTTTTGACCATTTCGCAACAAAAATTGTGCCATTAGAATAAAAAAGAATAGAATTTATTATGACATTTGTCTAAGTTTAACTCAAATTATTTGTGGACTTTATCGGTATTTTGGGTCGAGCATCTCGATTCATATTCTTAACTAACTTGCGGAGTAATAACTTGCTAACGATCCGTGACTCGAGTATTAAGAAATGACTAATGACACGTCACCGGAGTATTAAGCCAAGAACACCGGCGCCGTATGGTGTTTTTCAATGCATTTACTTGCTGACACAGCAGTACAAACTTTAATTTCTTGTTAATCTTGTTATTTGATACCCTTAAGTATTATCAAACTAATTCAGCTCGTGAGTGCACGTGCTATCAGCGTGTATCTGAAGTAGTTAAATATGCTGTTGTATTGAAACGGGTCTACACAAATGCTTATCCCAGTTGCATGTCTATATATATTTACTCTAGATGGAATGGACAAGACCATTTAGCATATTAATCTATAATAGTTCAAATATTCATAAAGCAAGTGACGAGGTATTAATCATAGGGGTCCGATATGATGACAATTAGATTATGACATTCGCAAAGATGACTTGTTCTACGTATATTGAATTTCAATCAAGATTATTGATACACAAAACCAGATTATAGCTGACATTATCACACAACTTACGGTACGGGAGTGTTATATTGCCATTATATAACTTTCGTATACAACTAGTGTTATTACTATGCAAATGAGATACGAATCTTTGATCGGGTGTTTAACTGTTTCTGTTTATCTCTGTTTGCATGTATAAGTGTAGTACCGACGCAAAGGTTATATGACGTCATATTTTAGATAAACATGCCGTATGATGTCATAAAATTGCCTCATGACGTCATGAAAATAAGAAAGGAAATGGACAAAAACTAATATATTCAAAATGGATTTTCTGTTCTTTCTTAGCATAAGTTGCTAAGAATGTGTTGTTTTCAGAGTTATGTGATAAATAAAATCTCATATTCGTGTTCATTTATATATTATTGTAAAAGATAATATTTTTGCAAATTATTTAAATGAAAACTTGAAAATATGCAGTTTATTTCGCTCTTCGGGGCATTTAATTTTATTAGATACTGGGACCATACGCCGTACGACATGGGGAAGTAGTACACTCCATGTCCACCGCCATATGCATCCCATCTTCGGGATGGTTAACATTTTGTACTATTGATTTTATGAATATTGAGTTCTGCTCAACCCGGGGCTAGAGGGAGTGAGCGGTATCTAGCATTTGTTTCACTACCGCTCATGAACAGTCTTAATCAAACCGAGACTGCAATATTTCGTATGTGTCGTGCTCCACCGTTTCCAAAGGTCCATTATAATACTCTTTTTGAGTAGGACGTTCACTGTCCGGTCATGACAGGTTAGATCTTTTGTGTGTCTTACGACTAATTTTCCTTTTATACCAAAACCAGTCGTGGTCCAATTTAGTTTAATTATATCAGTTGACATATTCCAAGCCGTGTTGTATTTTTTAACACAAACAAGTCATTTCATTATGGCCTGAGACTTAAATAAATTCCATTATAAATTAACACTCATGTAAGATCCTCTAATAGGACACTATTATATAGACGTCAAATAGATTATACTTAAATTTAAGTCTATTTGATAATATTAGTGATTATAATGTTGACGTAATGATAATGAATTTGCAATTGAGTGGCTATATGATGTAAAGGACAGTAATATAAAGACAAGTGTTGATGTACTGATGAATTCATGTGATGCTCAAGCCCCAGGCAGTACCGAACTGTCGGGGGCAAAAGACTGGCCGGACCAGACCAATTCCGTACCAACGTAAAACACTGAACAATTCCGGATCTCGGTAATTAACTATAATAACAATATTGAATACAGGTATTATAAAGTACTTAATTTTTATATTATCCAAGGATTATACATTTATTAAGTTTATAGATGGCAAGTAAAAATATGTAATTGACACATGAACCAAGTACACGAGTTCAATGAAAAAGGTTCTGACAATTATTATGTTGATCAATCAAATCTTATTTCATTTTCCAGACCAAACAAAATATCGAATATCACGATAATTGTTGATGATAGATCAAACAATACCAGCTGTAATTTATTTTTAGTGTTTGTTTATTGAAAACATTACACTAAGATAATGAAAAAGGTTAATAACGGTCATTTAAATAAAAAACATTCTGGTACGGATTGAACAAATTCAGGGACTAAATCAAGCACATATTTTATATTGAAAGCATTATTTTGAATCAGATTTAAAATACACTCGTATTTGTTTGTTTTTCATCGACACACGTATCAAAGGTTAATAAAAAAAGGTAAATAATATCAATTCCCAATTAAAGATATACACATCGTTCATACTGTAAATTACGAAGATTATATTGTAAATTACGAAGGCCAGTCTTTTTCTCCCCACCTACGTACCGAATTGGAAGTAGATCTAAGTCAATTTTAACAGCTTAAATTTAATCATTTTTTACCGAAATAATTCACTTGTAGCCTCTGAGTTTGTAGCTAAAGTACAGTACAAAATTGAATGTGACTGCTAGCACGTCAGCACGTCATCGAGCAATCTCTACCCAGAGTACACTCGTTCCTCATTTGACTCTGTCAACTCAAAGGAAGTAGGGCGAACGGTTAGGTCTCGTGATTATTCAAAAAAGTTATGACGATGTTTATAATAAATCCTTTTGGGTGATCTGCAAGGACAAAATATAGACCTATATTAAATAATTTCAATTTTTATTTCTATCAGTTAATTTGTTTTAGTTATTTTCTGCTATCGAGCTTCGGTTTGAAATGTTTACATATGCGTTTCGATTGAGGAGACCTAAGCGTAGTAAAATAGTCCCGATTAATACTAAATTGTTTTCATGAATTATTTCAAATCTTGCGACATCTAATTTGCAAATAATCTGAAAATTATATTTACACAAGAAATAAATATGTTTCAGGCAAACATATTCCAATTTAACAGGTTTTACCAAAATCTTGTAATTTAGTAGTAAGCAGAGATATATATGAGTGCAAGGAACGATAACTCTGCGTGGAGACTGGTCATCGAGACGCTTCTCCAACTCGGTGCCGTAGTTTTAGACGGGTGATGTGTTTATCCGTTACCGGATTAGGAGTCAGCATGACCTCAACTTACGGGTGCATGGACACCTGGATGCTGAAGGAGCGAAGAAATTCAAAAGGTTTATAAATATTGAATTATACTGATCCCCGTTGAAACGTTGATGTAACTAATTAAAGCTTGTGTTTCATTATTACCCCTATAGTCTATAAAGCTTGTTTAGGAACGGAATTATTCATTGTGGTAAGTGGAATAAATATAACCCCCTGACCCTTGTAACAGGCTTGTTTATTAGTATATGTATCTGTAAGCTCAGAAAGTTGGAATATTTCGACGGACATCCACCTTTAGTGGGTATCTTTTGCATATTTTTTTTAAGAAGTCCGAGACGGTCTTTTTCATATTATAATCAGACAGAAGATTTGTCTATAACTGGATTTTAATTGGGGGAAACAATAGCATCACTAGTTAGCCTGGACTGAACAACAACAACAACAACAACAACAACAATTAACTGATTCAGTTTAAAAATCAGGAAAGTTGAACAGGAGTTATAATCAGAAGTTTAATCAGGAGTTGAAACTGAATGTTGAACCAAGAGTTGAAATTAGGTGTGAAATCAATTTGAAGTATCGATCTTCATATTTGAACAGTGAAGCATATTTAACCTATTATATGTAATAGTGCATCATAAATTATATGTATATATTCTCAATCTTGCATTATGGGTATTCCGGTTCAGATATGGCGTGTCCGAATTGATTGTTTCCAGAGTCATCATTTTGGTGTAAATTTGAATGATGGAAATGACTCTTAATCACACTGCAATTAGGCACCTCTCAGGACCTGTCAGGACCTTCAGTCCTTTGATATATGTATTGATATCACCATGTTATTTTAGGTGTTTCCTTCCTACATGTAAAATATAAAAAAGAGAGGGACACATACTAGTGATTGTATACCTGTTTTTGACCAATTTGTTCTAAAGGGATATAGATAGTCGATAAGGTGCTCATTTGATTTAACTTTCTCGGAGTCCATGTTATTTAAAGAGACGAGGCACGCTACCCCAGCTCGTTACATATTTCATGGTGGCACAGCGGCAGAATATAACTATTACGTGATAGGTTCAGCGATCGATACCCAAATTCGGAAGAAAATAAAAGACACAACAATAGAGAAATGTCAGATACAGATGTCCTCTTCAAGATGTCAACAGTCCCGGGACACAAAATGCAGACCAGCAATTCATCAGCTGTTATAAGAGGTGGGGTGCAGAAATGCGAAGATAGCCAGCAAATGTCGGGACCACACGACAGAAGGGAAGAAATTCACACTTTCATTTTTGCAGAAGGGAAAGATACTGACGAGTGTCTTGAAAGGGGCAAAAACAAATATGAAGGCAAGAAAAGAGATTTTCGTATGAATGGATCAAAGATACAATGGAAATAATGGTTCAAATATGGAACCAACGTGTCGCTCTGTTGTTAAACGACATGAATACCATAGAGATGAAAACAGCTGTCAAATCAGGAATTTACACGAGAATGCGTATAACCCAGACCAAGCGGCAATATTGGTAGTGAATAGTGTTCCCAACGAGCAAACATATTACCATCTGTCTCAAATTATCAGAAGAAATACTACATTTGCACAGGAACAGAAGAGAATGTATTGCTCTTGGTGGCCAGTAAGACACGCTCTACAGTCGCTCAACACAGGATTCTGAGAGAGTACCCTTACACAAAAACAGCAGAGAATATATTTTTCTTGATGGCCAGCAACACACGCTCAACTGTAGCTCAACACAGAATTATGAGAGAGTACCCTTACATAGAAACAGAAGAGAATGTATATCTGTTGATGGCCAGCAAGACACGCTCAACTGTCGCTCAACACAGAATTATGAGATAGTACCCTTAAACAGTAACAGAAGAGAATGTCTTTCTCTTGATGGCCAGCAAGACACGCTAAACAGTCGCTCAACACAGAATTTACCTCGCGAAAACCAGCAAAACACCCGTAACAGTCATTCATCAAAAGTTATTAGAGACCAAAACAAAAGCCGTTTCTCTAATAACATAAGCAAATCCGGACTTCTACGGGGAGAATTATTGGCAAGTTTTGATAAATCAGTTTGAATCAGTAACCGACCGACAGCGATAGAGCGACGATTATATGCTTGATCAATTATTTCCAAAATAACAGGACAATCCTGGAGAGTTCGTGTGTACCCAAATGAAGGAAGAAGTCATAAACATTATACAAAAGAACAATAGCCTAGATGTATGTACTCAATGACTTGGCAGAAGCCAGAGCAACACGAGAATAAACCATTAAGGGCACGACAAGACAGAGCATAGACAAACATCAAACGCCACCGTCCCAATGGACCCTAGGTAGGCGCCACCACAGGGTCCACAGCCCGTCCGGCCATCGCACAACCAAAGAGGAAAGCACAGTGGCGAACCGCAAAAGGGCCCACCACCAAGCACGCAGCACGCCGCAACACCCCTTAATAAACTTCCCAACAAGCCAACAAAGACAGCACGAAAGTGAACATGACCAAGAATCCGACGAAGTTTGTAAATCACACCACCACATAAGCCAGGTCGCGACAGCCCCTGCCGCAGAAGAGTCCTTTAATTACTTTTATATTTGTAAAGAAGATCAGGGTTACGATAATAAAACTCTGCAAAGGTCCTCCGAAGCCCACGGCAATGGAAACCCCGATTGAGCAGCTCTTCAGCCACACAAAGATTACGAATATTAAAGTCCTCAACTCGAGTACAAGCTCTTGAAAAAGAATGTTTCTCTGACACGAGTGAGTTATTCTGTCTTTGCATCCATCGCATTCAATTACATTGTCAACGTTATCGATAAGATACTACGCCTTTTTGACCATTCCCGATCAAAGGAATCTCCGAAACTTGAGCAGACGATAGATACTGCTTAACTCTTTGCAATTATTCTTCCTAGCGAACATGATGCAAAACGAATCTGGCCTTGTGCTTCCAATCTTTCCGTCAAATGTGTATCTATTCAAAAGCAATTCAAAAAGCTTGTTCGCCAACTCCGTTTGAACAGCTTTTTCGTCATCTAAAATTAGGTATACGTTAACCAATTTATTCAGTTTTCGTATTTCTTTCTCATTGTCATTTTCTTTGGCATCATCCTTTTTTGAGCTAAACTCGCCCACCAGCTGACAACCACCGTTTGTTAACTATAACTCTATGGCGCCTTATATATTCATTGGTAAACATCGCATAGACTCATTATTTTTGTTCACTTTGCTTCAAAAAGGACACATTTTAAAAAATGCAATACAACAACATGGACTTGCCACCATTACCCCCAGAAATTCGTCAAAAAATATATAAACGTTTTGTTTGTTCAAATACCAAAAGCGAGGAGTTTTGCAAAGATATTTAAAACGACGTGTTTTTGAAAAGCCACAACGGCTTGTCAAGGCTTTGATGACGCATTGGAAATTTGCAAACTGATATTGCAAATTGGGATCCGAATTTGTCGAGGCAAATTGTATCGTTAGATTTGCTAATTTTATGCGCTTACATTTTGGCTCTCATGAAGAAAACGGTGATGCATGATCAAATATGTTGTTCTTCAGAAAATACAATCTTTCAGCCTCTTTCTACGTTTTGAACATATATATTTTTTGACTCAACTAACCAAACAAGTAAACGTTAAACGACTGTAAAAAACCTGCAACAGACCTCCTGCCAACCAGTAGGAATAAAGGCTGCTGCAAGCGACTTGGATTAGTCAAAATTTGTCTCTGAACATTTTGAAAAAGTCTTCGTAGGAAATTTAGCAAAAACATTGTCTAGGAAATTCAGTAAAAAGTCTGCTTTTGAAATTGTGAAAGATGCTGATGAAATTTTAGGGAATATAAATATATTGGATGCTAATACCCTAACACTCCTCTGAAATTTACACACTGGATTTTTCTGAAATCTGAAAGTTATGAGCGCTTTTGAAAATCATGAATATACGACCGATTTCAACTTCCCAACAATCTCCTCTAACATCGTGCAAATGCGAAAAGGACTTATTTCTAAAACTCCAGAAACTGCTCTGAACATACTGAGAATACGGACAATATCCGAAACTCTTGACACACACCGATCTCGAAAGATCCATGGGGAAAATGTTGAAATGTTTACCGCTGGGACCAAAGATTTCCACATTCGATTTAAAGTAGTCCCTAGAAATACCTATGTGTGTATATGAGCGAACGTGCGTGCGTGCGTGCGGACGTGCGTGCGTGTATGTGTGTGAAATCCCTACAGACTCGATGATCCCAAGGAACCAGATTATAACACGACTGAAATACGTTTATCGACAGATATACAGGACTTAGGAAAGTTAATGTGAAGCTTGTATGACTTTTTTAAAATTATTTTAATGGAGTTTTACGTCATTTTAGCACATTCTAGGTCATATACGACTTTCGTCGTTTTGTGGTAGAGACAGACCAACCCCATTTTTTCTGAGTAGAATCAGTACTGTATACATTTCGACATCCGTAAGAATTGATACTCAGAACCCGCAGCGGTGAGAGGCGATAGGGTTTACAACGCAACGCCGTTAACCCCTCTACCACGGACGCGCTTCTTTTTTATTGAGTTGGTTAATGTAACACATATGACACACCCTTATACCGTCTTCAGTGGTATTCTATAAATACGTTAAAACAACACAGATTAGGCTTCGTGATAAAAATAATCAGTAAATAATAACCGTTCTCGAGTTTGTTGAGTCTGTTAACGAGAGGTATTGCACGATGCAATATTTCATACGCCACCTAGATCCGACTTGAGAGCAGATTTCTACATTAAAGACACATATATTAGACTCGTTTGTACCAAATGACCAGTACGTTATAACGCTACTGTTACATAGCACGCGGCCATCACACTACACTGGACGAACTCTAGAATGAATGGCAAAACATGCTGTAATGGTTGATTAAGAAATACGTTTGTCCTTGGCTTTAACATACATTAAACTTAACTTGAAGCAAGTACGTGGGGCGTAACATGGGTTGTGCATGTCGACCGAAGAAAATAGAAAAATGCCATCGCACACAACTTTTTCATGTAATATCAAATAATCCCAGTCGTGGTCGAGGGGTTAACCACGTTTCGTTGTAACCTTCTCGCCTCTCACCACTCCAACTGGGAATCCAAGTGTGAACGTGTTGATTCTTACGAATGGCGGGAGGTATACAGAACTGGTTCAAACCAGGAGGAAATATGGAGTGGTCAATCTCTACCACAATACAAATAGACCATCATATATGACTTAAGACCCTGACCGTTCCAAGGCGGTAGCCCTATTGTCAACCCTTTTGTGTTTGTGATGTCGTATGTATCTATTGTTACTTTTGCCTTCTTGCTTGTCTGTTTGCGCGTTTGTTTCTGTGTTTTGTGGTTGACTGTCCAACTTGAATGCTATTTTCCCTGACCTTAATATCAATGCTATATCTTGATTTATTAGTTTATAGACAAAGTCGTACATAGGGGTTTGTGATAGGGTGTATTTATTAATAATAATTTCTGTATTAAATTTTCCGTAAAATAAAATACAAAAGTCGAACTGTAAATGCATTCAAAGAACACAGTCAACCATAACACGCATTCAAATAAACAACAATTAAATAGAAACAAAGTAAGACGCCACGGAAATAAAATAATCCAAGGGAATGTAGCAACACAGTCAAACAATGTTTATTATTGAGAGTTCTAAAAAACTTGGAAAACGGTAAAAGAATTATCAATATCGGATGATAAACGAAAAGAAGATATGCTTATTTTAAGGTTCTATGGAAACGAATATGGAAGCCGCCATTTTGAGAGCTATGACGTCAAAGTTATAAATGATCATACATGGAACATTTATGAATATGAAAATGTACTGATAAGGAAACAGTAACTGTATGACAAATATGCAAACTTAATGACAATAATGCTTTTTATGACCAGTAAACGATTTTGAATTTATTTGCAGTGATTTACTTTGCTTTAAATTATATTTATCCATAATCCATGTATGGTAATTTGGAACTGTGACGTCATAGTTTTAAAAATGGCGGTTCCCATGTCCGTTTTAGAACAACCTTTAAATTTCATATATTTTTGTTTTATCATCCAATTTTGATAATTATTCCATTTTTTCCGAAGTTTATCAGAACTCTCAATAACAGAGCTTGTTTGGCTGTGTGTCTACAGTCTCTTTAATAATAGTGTCGCCGTCTTGGAACGGTACACCAAACCTCACTCTTACCGTATAAAGTTCATTAAATCATTATAAAATATGAACTTGTTTCAGCTCCTATATTCAGTTATATCGCAGACATGGTCTATATACATGTAGATATGCCTATCGATTAATTAAATTAATTATATTAATGATATTTTAAAAATACCGAAATAAATATGTTGTCGCAAACAGCATGACTTTTTCTAAGAGAATAAAAAAATAAATTGCATTAAACATCATATTTTTTAAATAATTAATACTAGTTTACGCCTATCATTGATAACGCGGCTCGAAGATAAAAGCTGGATTTTGCTCCGACATCAGCGATACCGACGTTGTGATAACCAGACCTTTTATTTCCTATCAAGATAACGAGCCTTAAGTTTGAATCAAGTACAACTAAGTTTTACTTCCCTCCTATTTAGAAGAAACGCTTGTCGCAGAGCAGATAGATGACTTGGATGTTTCTGAATTTGTGTTAATGTTTTTCAGGATTAGTTTTATTTTCATCTTAATTTGAGTTTAGTTCAGTTTCAAGACAATTATCTATATTAATCTCATGCGCATAGCTTCTTTAAAACAGATAGTATCGTGAGAGATACATTTCGTGAGAATCACAACATCAGCGGTCTCTCTCTGGTAGAAGTCGTGAGAAGTTGTATATGTCAAATTAAACCCAGAACTACCAGACTGTAGATCATAATGGATGCAAAGAGAGTATCCGCCATTTACGTGTGTGCATGTTTTTTAATGCTCGCCTTAAATGTGAACTATATGCAGACTCAAGACATACAGGCTATTTTGAAAGGCATGAGATTCAAAGAAAAAGTAATGTTTTTTGCGGACTTCCTGTTCAACCACAAAGCAATATTTCAGCAGCTGGAGGATATTCTCGTGGCCGCATTACCTACATTGGCGTTTGACCATCCGCCAGAACTATTTACAAACGTTGTATTGCCCTGGGCGCTAGATAAACTTCCGGATATCCTGCAAAATGACGAATTTCTTGGTATTATGGAAATATTAATTACCGAAATCAATAATCACACCATTACAAGTGACTATTTTCTCCACGGAATCAATTCTGCGCTTGAAGAAGCAGAAGGCCGCGCATATTTTATGAAGAAACTGTTTGCTGTTTTGGATTACTACAGCATGGCATCCGACATATTGGCATACAAGAGTGCGCGAGATTTCTTTCCCTACGCATCGACGGACAGAACATTGGGGGGACAATCTTACAAAGGTACCATGGCGTTCATCCAAAGACTTCTTTTCGGAGAAAAATTGGCCTTAAACAGTGAGTAGACATTGATTTCAGTGCCTTTCATACCTTTGCCATCGCCTTGATTCATTAAGGAGTGAGCAGTTTTACTTAATTGATTGAGTAGTATATATACCTATTGGTGTGTACGAGTGTGTCCATATTCAGCGTCCGTCCGTGCGTGCCCCTTAATTGAGAACGGCCGAATAGTTGCAACTATTGTTTTCTGAATCCATGTTTTCAACATTTGGTTTAATTTTTTGATTAAATATTGTGTGACCATCGTAATATTAAAGAAACCATCACGTAAAATAACAGTCAAATGACATCAAAGTTACGCTAAAAACCGTTTATCAACACCCTATCCAGGTGTTCAGGTCATATAATAATGTATATGTGCTGATTAAAAATACAGGTTTTCATTTGTTCTTAAAATTCCGGTGATTGATTATACGTAAAATTAATTATGAGTAGGTAGCTCTTAACTCGACGCTCCAGTTTGGGATTTGGACTGGCTGGTTAAAGCCGTTTATATTTTGTACATATATATATATAAATACGGTAAAAAATAGTATACATCTTACTAGACCCTTTCTAGAGCACAGGATCCCGAGGATTCCGGGAAGACAGGTATTTAAAAAAATAAATCAGTAGGTGCGCAGCGGTATCATTTCGCGTGCCTGAACGGCATAACTCAAACATAAATAATTGGGGTTGGAGGCAACGTAGTTCGCATTTTGCGAGCACGTGCAGATGCGCGAATTTTATAGTACTTAGTTAATTAGTATGTCGGAGATTCAACAAACAATCGTGTTGACAGGTTGTATAGAGATATCATAGTCGAAAATCGCGATACAAATGCGAAGAACGAATTCGAAATTGCCAATGTTTCAAAACGGTCACAAAAATTGAATATTCTTAATATTGTTGAAATTGTCAGGAGTCGAATATCATTACCAATTCTACATTTCTGTTGTTTTTTTGTTTTTTTGTGAATATACATGTTTTGTGACCGTTTTGAAAGTTGGTACCTGCATTCACTCTTTCATATCCTATTCAAAATAGCGGCGACACAGAATAACACCCAGCCCAGAGCAAGTCAGCCGCACGCCACAAACCCCACTTCTCCCTGGACAAATTAACATATCATAATGTCACACAGTCACTGAAACTAAATTGTGAATTGAACTGAACGGTTGTATCCAAAGGATGTGTTAAAATAGCTCACACACATTCAAAGGTCAAATTATGCTGATGCGTCTATACAGACATAGATAGATCCGGCCCGATAGATCTATGGATTATTTGTACAGGAGTGGAATTAAATCGTTAAGTCGAAACAGTGTTATAATCACGATCGTATATAATTCCAAGTTTTGCATTAGTGCGTAATTTACAAACTACAAACAAATAGATCTATGACAGTAGAATGTCGGAGAATTAAAATTGAAAAGTGTTACAGACCAAGCAAATGCCTGAAATGGGTCATGGCATGTATTGTCTGTACTGTAGCCTATGTAAGTAAATACACTTTTTAATTACTGTATGACAAGTGTTTAAAATAGTGGTGGTTCATATATATTAACTTAACTCTGATCAGTTTTCAGAACACATGAGTGATGAATGATTGACGAAAATGTAAGCCTTGAAAATACTATTTGTTCATGAATGCCACCTGTGACTGCGTTTGTGACTTACATTTTGGATAGTATCCATCTTCTTGAAAGCACCACATTCAATTCCAGTTGTGTTTTAAGTAAAATATTATGGAATGCTGGCATTGATAGCATTGAGAGTTGGACTGAGTTATTAATATTAAAAACAAATGAAACAATATCATATAGGGTTTTTACAGGTCTGCGAAGTTAGAGGCAGTGTGCAGTGTTACCACAGCCAGATTCAAGACAAGTTTCCCAGTCTCACAGTATAACTACAGCAAGAGCCTTGTATAAAACAGTGTGTAGGTAAGCGCAGCTTAAAAGCTTAAAAAAATCTATGAATTTATCAATGTATGTTCTTTGCAAAATATGTGGCAATGTGCACCTGCACTTAGTCTCAGACTTTTTATACTAAAAATAAAAATGGTGTTTTACAGTACATCGACACATAAATAGGTCATATTGTGCTTAGTAACTATGTAAAATGAAACAAACAAAATAAAAAGGTCCTTGTATTACATCTAAAATACTAAACTTAACCAAGACCCTGACTTAACATAATGTGCTGGCATGGCCCAGGAATAGCACGTTGGACGATAGCAATCTGGAGCGTCCGGGTTCAAGTCACACATGCACCACTGAGTTTCGTCTGTGTTTTCGGGCAATACACCTTCCCTCAGACTTGTTTGTTCCTCAGCCTCGTTTGTTGGATTGGGATTGAAACTGCAGAGTCTATCCTCCGAGCACGATAAACAACCATAGAAATATATTTATTAGTAAGAGTAAAACAGTTTCTCGAATTCTTACGTGTCATTTGGGGCGGCTCTAAATAAGGTATACCGGTAATGTGTTGATTAGCAGAACACATTTTATTCATCTGTTTCAACTCACAAACTTGTTACCTGTTTAAGTTGAAACAAACATATCATATGTATGGTTACACAGAATCTGTTGATTGAATTGAATTGAATTTTATAGTCGCACCAACAGCTAAGGTCATATGGCGACTTTCCAGCTTCGATTGGTGGAGGAAGACCCCAGGTGCCCCTCCGGGAAATTTTCGTGCACGGGCGGGCACATGGGTAGAACCACCGATGTTACATAGAATCTGTATCATTTTTATTTTCAGAGCCTAATGTCCTGAGAGGCTGGGAGTTAGATGAACAATGTTACTGAAGTCATAATGTATATGAGAGAATTTTATTGAAACAAGTGTCTAGTCACATATATAATAACTTTTTATAACATTAACAACAGAATCAGAAATACTTAAACGAACAATAATAGTATAACACGATGATATACAATATATTCTTTTATTTTTGTTATGAATCATGAATCAGCAATACCTCATACGGACAGTACTAGCATCAACTTCAAAAAAATATGTCTAGAAACAGGATTACCTGTTCAGCCAGCACAATATCATATCAACATGCATGTTTGACTGTTGACAGAGGTGGATCGATGGCGACATTAACTGGACAGTTCATTGGAGTGGCTCAAAATAAGGGCGTATACGAAAATATAAATGTGTTTCTGTTAATCTGACCGACCATGCCCAATTTCTTTATTGGATTAAAATGATGTTTTCTGAATTTTATTGGATTATATAAAAGTTTGTGGAATCACAGATGGCAGGAGGTGTATATTACTGGTTATTCCCAGAAGAAAAGTGGGTGGTCTGCCTCCACCAAAAACACAACAAACAGATACATGTATATATATAGGCCCACATATGTTGCAAATGACTTGCTTTATATAAACAATACAGGCCGAGAGGTGAGCATATTAAAGGGACATGCCGCAATCTGTTGTTTTTTTAAACTCCAAAATGTTATAACTTATAATTTAAATATATGCAAGCGGGTGTAGAGTGAAAATAAATTATTGATTAATTAATCGAGGTGCTAATTTTAATGATTGATAAACACTTCAAAAATGCTGTGTCCCTTTAATAAATAAAAACAATTATTGTATGATGCAATTTAATATGTTTGTAATACCCTTTATATTTGAGATGTTTTGATGTAAATATTTGAAATAAAATGTTTTAAATCAAATAAATAATTCATTTGATATCTGACTTGTTACATGTTTTTTACTTAGTCATGAAAGATAATAGTTAAGACCTTAATATGTACCTTAAATGTTTTTGTTTACCATCGAATGGTGAGGCGGCATATGGTGTTAGTCATCTGTGCGTCTATATCCTTCCACAGTTTCGAAACTTTGCATGATCTTTATCTATGATGTCTAGAGGAGCATATCGATTTTGCATCAAAATAAACTTTATTTACGAATATATATTCTTGCATTGTACAATTTTCCACGGATTGTTTTCAGTGCGGTCATTCAAGTCCGATGAACATATTGAGTTATGGAGATGTTCGGTTGCCTTTTTTTATATATGTATACATTCTCATTTTCACCTCTCACCGCTGCGGGTTCAATTCCCACTGGGAGCTCAACTTGTAGGTGAGAAAGTGTCGATTCCTACAGATATCAGAAAGTATACAGTACTGGTTCTACCCAGGAAATATGGCCGTAAATGTGCTATAATGACATAAAACACCATTCAACTTTAACAAATAGCAAGTAAAATACATGGCCTTCTTTACTTTCCTTCGATTTACGACAGTGTTTCTGTCTGATAAAAAAGTCATCGTAGGTTTCAACCGACAAATGGTCTATATTTAAAATAATACAAGTAAGATCCCCTCAAACCCTTTTATCTGTGGGCGATATATTCCACGGTTGATTCTTGATACTAGCATGGGACAGCTACAGTACATATGACAGTGCTGAGTGCAGTTGCGGATGAATTGAACTGAATGTGTTACGGCTCATCAACACAGTACAGGTTATTTAGAGCCGCCCCAGAGAGAGGGGAAGGATACATAGGAATCCGGGAACCGTGTCCTACTCTTATTATCAGATAGATTCCTATGGTTCTTTAACATGCTCTGATGATAGACCTATACGCGGGACCGTTGGTTCACGTCCCCATCCGACGGACGAGGCTAAGGGAAAGTGTCTTGCCCAAAAACACAATAATAAAATTCAGTAACACCACCTCCGGTTACAAATCCGCTGCGCTACTGACTGCGCCAAGCTGCGGATGACAATTAGACACTGGACAGTCTAGTCAAAAACACAGCAACAAATATATTATCTGAATATTTTTAAAAATGTATTCTTGCAAGAGCTTTCAAAACAGACTTTCATGATTTTAGTTGGGGTGGGAAGGGGATGGGCGCATCCTTTTAAATCTCAGCTCAGCTGCCCTCCCCTCCTTCTCTCCACCCCAACTCCCATCTTGAACAGTAGCGATTGTTACGTACACTTTCCACATATGAGAGGGTGCCCAGTACTACCCGCTCCATCGAATACGCGCCTGCAGTTCTTGCGAGGAAAGTCGAGTCAAAATTACAGTTGAGTCAAACAACTCGTATTTTCGTGTACTTTTGATAAAGAAATAACATGCTTTTCTTGACATGTAATATGTGAGCTAAAACAACAATTCAAGCATCTCCTCATATTTTATTTAACAAAAGACACACGGTTGTTGTCATTTTAAACGTATTCTAAAAATGGCATATTTTAGAGTTACGGGTCTGCATTTATCACGGAATAAAGCTTCTAAAAAAATGTCGGTACAGCCGAAAATCACGAAACTTAAAGCGGAAATGAAATTTCATGATCAAAATTTGTCACAATCTTCCAAATAATGTGTTTTAACAAATCCAAAATGGCGGACATTTTTTTTTTTGACGTTGCAGAAAGATGACGTACTACTTTTCGTTGCCATGTTTTAACAAATATTTAATAGATGTAGGAAAATATCAAGGCTTCTCCCCTACTGAATGTGAAAGAAATTATCAACCAAACAGTGCTTAAAGTTCTCCGGCCACGTTTTGTTCATGAACATGTTTATGTTTATCTAAATTAAAATCAGTACACAGCAATAGATATTTACAATTCACGAGTTGCAATATCTGTTAAAAGCGGCAATAAGATTTTATTTGATGACGTAGAAAACTTTGAACAGGTAAATTAATCCACAAGTAAATATATTTATCAATTATCTGGCAATAGTTGTGCAGCTATACAATTCAGATTTACCTCATTTCCACGCAGTGGTAAAAGTAATATCTACGTCATGAAAATAATACTTATTTTTACATAAAACTTAGTAACGGTTTTCAATATATGTTTCTCTCCGAGACTATCAGGAAATGTTCATATGATGTTTAAGAGATAATTTTTTTAATTGATAATACTACAACAAGGTTGACCATTCATCTTTAAACTAACAAATATCGAGCGCTTCCGGCTTTAATCGCCTTCTTCAGGATACCATTACTGGCATAGGCGCATAACTATAAAGACTTTTACCAAAATATAACGTTTAAATCCTATCAACTATGTATTATACTAAAATATATGCTAAAGGATAAAAAAAACGCAACTCAGAATCACCGTTATATATTGTATGTATATTATGTTGCTGTTAATCGAATTATACATGACAACATACGACATTTCTTTTCGGACAAAATACTATAACGACACATAACCCACCAAATAGTATCCATTTAAAGTATCATTATTTATTAGGTAGAAAACGCATTTGGCTCAATCGCAAACTTAGAATGTAGTATTTTGCAAGCTCTTTACATTTAATTCAGTACTGAAATAGCTCCAATTTTCAAAGCGGAACTTCAGCATATGAGTTTCATGTTGCAAAGTGTACTTTGATGAAAACTTCTACAGCAACACCATTTTGTCATTTCTCTTACTATATGCAACTCTTCTTTTACCAAACATCTTGGGATATCTCTGGAATATTACGTTGACATATGTGTGCAGTGTATACAGTATATAGCGGAAATTCCCGAGTTGCGTTTCTTTTTTTCTTTAGCATATATGTTGTAACTATGCTAAAACCACACTAAGGTATTGTTATTTCTCTATTGTTTTTAAAAAGTAATGTTGCTTTTAATCTCTAAAAATACATGTTTTCCTGATACATAAATGATTTCTGTAATTATAGTAGTGAAATGTGTTTCAAAATTGTCGAAAAACATAACGGCCAAACAATTTCCCCACGCATTAAATGATTTCGAGACGTTTTACACGTTTTTGAAAAGTAATGTTGCTTTTAACCTCTAAAAATATATGTTGTCCTAATACATAAATGATTTCTGTAATAGTAGAGAAATGTCTTTCCAAATTGTCGAAAAACATAACGCTCAAACAATTTCCCCAAGCATTAAACGATTTCGAGACGTTTTACAACGCCGTGTGCCATATCGCTGCAATTCGCCCGTTATATGGTTCACTGCAGCAGTTTATATGGTTTACTGCTGCAGTATGGCATTCTGCGTCGCAAGGTGTAACGCGGTGCTACATGTGAACTTTTTAATATGGCAAAGTGCAGCAGCGCCTTGTTAATATTGAGATTATGGTAACAAAAGTTCTTAATACATTATTAAAATAAAACAATTTGATAAAACCATATCTATATGAATGAACATGGTTTATTATTTCGTGTAAAAAACAAAAAACAGACAAAATCTGCGAAATTTATTTTTAGGTGGAAATCTGAAAACATATTCATAACTATGCTAAATTGCAGATCTTGCAATAGTAGAATGAATAAAGCGTATTTTCATGGTAGTTTAATTATTTTGTTTGATTTATGCAGATTTATTTTGTTCGTAAAGTTTGTTTGTTTAGTAAGATACGCACTCTGCCATGTGGCCGTTTTTCTGGAGTATTTTTCCACACAGCATACTGCGATCCTATATACATGAGGTCTTCGAGTACTATTGCGCTAGCAGTTACAAACTATAATATCTGAAATAATTTAAATTATATGATAGAAGTAGATTGGACGTAAACGAATTGCTAACGAAAACAGTAATTTATTGCAATATACGTATTCTGGGTCTATCTGGTGAAAATTGGGTTAAACTAATTCATCTAGGTAGTGAAATCAGACTAAATATCCGTCCAAAGGAGCTTTCGAAATTAAAATTAAATAATACTTAACTCTAGAAATGTAATTGTTGAAATCAGTAAACTTTACTAGAACATAGCGCAGAAAACTTACTGTTATACATCACAAACGAAGTTTGAGTGGGTGTATATTGTAGTCACAATTACGAGCGGTCTGTTGGTCAGTCGGTTAGTCGGTCTTTTAATTGGTCGTTATAGATGTTGCAGCAATTTTATGGAGCGAAAAAACTTCTATATTTCTAAAGATATTGACTTGCAACTAAATATACATGATCATCATCAAGTGTAGATTTGTCAAACCACTGTATTTAGTACAAGCAATCTAGTGGAGCAAACTGATTCAACAGTTTTTGAGATATTGCTTTCAAACGTGGTATACATGATCGACATTAAGTGGAGGTGTGATTGACATAAATTTGGTGCAACTCAGTTTATGCCTTGCACAGTTATTGCCCTTGGCTTTAGCAAACATCACTTCATTTTGATCAAGCCTTGTTGCGGAGCAATCTACTTCAACATGTATAGGGTATGGTCAGACAGTACCTCGTGAGAAGAGACTAAAAAAGTATGAAGATCGTACATGGTAATGCTGAGATTCAACAAAAACAGAATGTTGACGTCCGTCCGTCGTCAGCCCGGCGTTCGCCAACCTATAAGCCGGTTTTTGAAAACCCGGCATAACATTATTGCTTAATTTATTTGTTTAACTGATAACTGATATTCCCCTCACTTAACTGCAGCAGTCCCCCGATAGGTATCAAGGAATTGCTGCACTAAGCCATCTTAAAATATTATATGTAGTACTGCAGCAGTCATTACTACGCAGTATGCCATAGCTGCTGCAGTGAGCCATAAAAATGGCATACTGTATCAATATGGCATACTGCGTTATCACATAGCGTTTCTGTAAATAGTAATGTAATGTTATGTTCTTATGGCAGATAACCATATTGTGTTCATTTTTTGAAATGTATAAAGTGATTCTAGTACATTTGCCCATAAAGTGTATTTGTTTTATTAATAAACTTAGATGATTGTTTCCTAAGTTTATTATGTCTTTTATATTCATTTGGTCTTCTGTTTTCAAATTATTTCTTTTAAGATCAATCTTCTTATCCAGGTAAGGACCATATTAAATGCCTTAAGATTTATCATGTGTAACCCTCCTTTTACAAGTACTGTATGTTTTATTTTTGAAGGTATGTATCAAATATGTAAAACATATGAATTTCGTGCCTAGATATTTTTCCTGTGTATAACCTGGTTCAATTGTATATTTATTTATTTACTAATGAGACATGAGAAACATATCGAGTCTAGCCTGTTTAACAGGATATTTTTCTTTTCCATGTATATCGTTTAAGTACTGGGTAAATTTCTCGATATGGATCTATTAAATTAAATTGTTCCATAATTTCTAAAACGTTTTCTTGCACCTTTGTATTATTTATATTTTTATAGTTAAAATACTCTATTAATGGGTCTTGAACACTATTAAAATCTCAACATATTATGAATTTATCATTGTTAATATTCACTGTAATATTCATAATGGTCACAAAAAAAGAAGGTGAATCCGAGATTGGTCCATATAAACTAATTAATGTAAAGCGAATATTATCTACTGTTAAGTTTACAATAAGAAAGTTTCCCTCAGGGCCAGATTTGTATGTGTGTATTTTATAATCAATGTTTTTGTTAATTACTATTGCCAAATCTCTCGAACTGATATGCCTGAACTTAAAAAACAGCCATTACCCCAATGAGTGCAAATAAATTTCTCTGTAGACACTGATGAATGAATATATTGTGAACAGTACAAAGTTTTTACATTTTAGATATTTAAATACATTTAATTGTTTTGACACAGAGCCAAGACCCTGACATTTAAACTATAACAGTTTAACTTCAATCAACAAAGGTTATATATAAAACAAGAAAGAGCCAAGTTGGAACACTTTGAATGACATTTTGAAGTGTGATAAACAAAGGTGTAAATGGAGATGCAAACTAATAAAAAAAGTATTTGCTCATGAAAAGGTAACGGAGTGATAACAAGTTAACATTTTGGTCTTCACTTAAAATAAGCTGAATATTATAATTTAATTATCGATTAATTTCTTTGACAATTCTGAATTAAGTTTATCTTTTCATGTATTCAATATTTTGTTTAAAAGGAAGCATTATTGAATGTGGTAATACTTAAAACAACTGGGTAACGGTAAAGTCCTTTTTTCTTTTTTCAAAAAAAAAACGGAAAAGAAAGAAAGAATAAAACTTCATAAAAATGCAATATTTATGAAATTAGTGTCAGTAATGTAACATACAGAGACATAGGGAATATGGGAAACTCTTAAAACAATGTGGTTATTCATTGTATTATAAGCTTTGGAGGAAATGTTACATGTATCATCTACAACTGGGAGTACAATTAATTGTTTATAAAACAGATGGTTTAACCATTCAATAATTGAATTATTTCAGCTACTATATACTAATATGAAATTCTTTTAAATAATGGGGTCCAATGCAACAAGGGGAATGGTAAACTAAAAAGTTATAAACAAATGATTCAATAATTGGGTCATTTGGAACAACATGTAGTATGCAAAGTAATTTTAATAGGTACACATTTTAGGTTAAATGCATAACAAAGGGTCATGTTTAAACTCAAAGGAGTCCATGTATATGGAAGTAGTGTAATGCGCAATGGGTCCTGTTACAGGGGATCATTTCAATTATTTTTTCCAAATATGGGCTTAACTGGGTCATACATCACAGAGAGTATATTAACATGTATGTAATCAGTATGGTAGCACCATTGGTCATATGTGGCATGGAGTACATGGAGTCAATGTATATGTAGTTGTTTATACAAGATGGGGGTCAATAATTGGGTAATGTTCAAAAAAGGAGTATTTATAATACCTATTTACATATATATACAGCAGTGTTAATGGTTGGCTATTATATGCAACAAGGGTATATTTCGCTGTCAATATACCATCAGGTCATTTAACGTAAATAAAAGCTTATGAACCTGTGTCATGAGATAAATCCATATCCAATATTCACAAGATGTGATAATTCCAGTTACTTTTGAATTATTATGGGCTATATCCAGGGACTCTTAAATGTTTCACTGAGTTCTAAAATATACAATTGTTGGCATGTATGAAATAACGTAATATGCAGTGATGAATGAACGTCTCACTGAGTTCTAAATTATTTTACATATACATGTAACAGAAACAATAGTACGCACACACAATCCGACACAATCCCAAATTAAAAGCAGTTTGAAACTGCAAAGAAGTGATCCATATAAAATCTCACTTAGTTCTATAAATTTCACTTCCTAACCTAATTTCTCAACACAGATTCTCCTGCTTGCTCTTCAATATAGAAGATCTTGAAATTGTTTTTTCTCGAGTATTGCTCGTTGTAGTTGGCTTTAGCCAGAGCTTCTTTTGATCTAATTTCAATATCTTGGCTTAGACTTGTTGTCTTTGACATTTGAGATTTTAAGGTGGTGATGTCTTTTTTCAGCTGGTCATTTTCCTTCTGAATTTGTGCCAACTTTTCATTTAATTCCTTTGTTTTCTCTGTAACCTTAATGTCAATGGTAACGTCCATGTTCTCACAGAGGTCCGCGATTATTGATAATCAGATTTCACTGTGTCTTTTATCAAGATTTCCTTTTCATCGTTCTTCATAACCATTTTGAAATCTTCCCTAAGGTGTTTCTTGTCACCTGTTAATTCCTCAAGTTGGTGAGGGATAACAGTAATTTCCTCTAAACTGCAGTTTGAAGAAACTTCATTGAGTGGTCGCTTTGATGCAGGTTGTTTTCCGCCCAAAGCTGTGTTGCCAGAGCTTTCCTTTGAAAATGGCTTTGCTGGCTTCATTATTATTCCACGTTTGTTGCTCATGTTGACAGACAATTGCAGTTATACACAGTAATTTTTTAATCCTTTAATCCTATAATACCCTTTGGGAGAGTATAAAAACACCTTATACCCAGAAAGGATAAATTAACACAAAGAAACCTGAAACAAATAATTTTTTTGCTATTGGTTTCTAAAATAAAATCACTTTTTCAACTAGTTGTTAACTAAATCTTTATACACATATCATTCATTTGGTTGCAAATGTTATCATTTCTAAAGATCCAAATTGTTAGCAATGAATAAACCTAGCACATCATTGCAATATAGCCTTAGAACAATTAATTTGTTGGTCAACTTCGGTATAATATAAAAAGAATAATGTATGGTGCTGAGGTTCATATGCAAGTTTATGGACTGGGCGGTCAGACCTAGAATGTTATATGGACCGATGCTCTTCGCTTCGATCCATATAACATTCCAGGTCAGACTACCCAGTCCATACACTTGCATATGGACCTCAGCACCATACATTATTGTTTAGTATGCATAAAGCACTAGTATTTGAATAATTCAAAAGGTTCTATGCAGTGAGTTCTATCTCGCATACTACTAAGCGTAACTTGCATTAGTTTTAGTAGTAAAACCACTGCGACACCAAATACAGAGACGCATAGTAGAAGAGAGTCCTTCTAGAATTGCAGTATGTTAATTCAGTGCTTGTAGCGCATGTAAAACGTATATAATAAGGCGAACAGGCAAAGTACCATTCACAGTACATATATCCAAAAACACGCATTCACAACCACAAATAAACAAAATGATAAATAAATTGGTTCAAACAGGGATACTGCATTGGAATAATCAGTGGCAAAAATGCCTCTAGGGGTTAAAAAGGGATTTAGGGTGCACCAAACCCAACTCTTACCAAATTGTCATTCCAATTAAAAAGGCCAGATTAAATACAGATTACATACCCTGCCACATAGTATTTACTCTGTGATTTGCTGAAGCCGGATTAAAAAGAAAATAAAACAATTAGGGCAGGACGAGACGAGATTGAAGAGATTATAGAATATATGTAGACGTCATTTTAGGATGACAATATTTCGGGTAATCCCACAATGAAAGAGAGAAGATGAAAAAAAGATATAAAAATCGAACAGAAAAATTAGCATTCAAGGACGACAGTCAACCACAAACACACACAGAAACAAAGAACAACTTTAAAGATTAATCAAAGGAAAACATTTTCACTGTGGCGTAGTGTAAATATGACATCCACGAAGCATGAATTGTTTCGCAAGATGATACTGTTACACTTTCTTTTCATATAAACTTATTTCCCATTCTGTATTTCCCTCTCATACTCTTAAAGTTGCGACTCTGGATATTTCGGTGCTGCGTGTCAGTATAGCTGCAGTTTATATCAAGACAATGCTGGTTCTAAAGCTATGTGTACAGCTAGCTGGGTTTTTGGACGGCTACTACAGCATCTCATTAATGCTATAAGATTCTGATGACTACATTAAACGCCGATCGACATATGTATCCTGCTCTGCATAATGCATGATACAATATGTAAAGCTAATATATGTCCTTTAACCATTGATGGGTGTGATTATGGTTTTATAGATGGGTACTACTCGGTGTCAAATGTGTGTTGTCTGTGTTCCACTAGATCCTTTAAATGCTATGGAAATGCATATTGTATTTGGACATAATACATGGAAGGATATACACTATCCGATAATACAAGTATATCATTTTCAGTTAGAAACAGCTTGTTCTGTCCGGTTTTGTTCTATACAATTTCCTGTTAGAAAATAATATTCTATATAATTTCCAATTGGAGTGAGAGTCCAGTTGGAATATAATGTTCAATATTACGTTCAGATGGGCGATATACATGATCATCTCATACCCTGTGTACTACTGACCATAGCAAATAATACACTTGATGATTGATATAACTACCTCTAACAGTTTACAGGACGATCGTTATTGTATCTTGTTTCTATATCTGTCGGAACGGGTCTTGATAGCTCTGAGTACTTAGTCGCACATATGTATTCTTCTAATTAGGGTAATTAATTTCGAATTAATACTAAGGACCTACCGGAATTAACCCGACGGTTATGATACTTGAACATCATTTACCGGATGTAGATATCCAAATAAATCAGAATAAACTCATGCATGTCCGCGTCGAAGTCACGAATATATGTAGATTATTTAACTGTTGGGATCAATTATAGGGAAATCCATCAAAGATGGTAGACATGTAGTTCATTTTCGAACGACTGGATGCGTTATTTTGACTTTAATCGAAATATTTCGCTTTATTGGATGTTATGGGCGGATCACGTCGCTTTAGTGACATAAAGTCGAACAGGAAATGCAGCTATCACAGAACACAGTAAACTCAAATTGATGTGACTCATCGTCACAGTTAGCTATTTTTGTATTCGGAGTTAATTATTACTATTTAGTGATCATGAATTTTCTTTCACAGAGACATCCCTATGTTGCACCCATAGAAATGTAGAAACAAATAGTTGTATCAGCAAATAACCTGACGATGAGATATCTTAATTTAAATTTCGCCATGTTCCGTATTTTGACTAGGACTTCATTTCATTTTGACACAGAAGATGTGGAACGATGCTATAGCATATGAATTCTAGTATATAATCCGAAAATAATGTAAATAAATAATAGACACATTGTGGAGATCTTGAACAAAACAGTTTAATAATCTGCTATTCAATATCGTGACTAATAATAGAAACGATGTAAATTCTTTGTTAAATAATGTCACAAGTAAAATACGATAGGATTGCAGATCCACTGTTTTTAAAAACATATTCAACAAATAGAAACGCATGTTTTTTTATTAGTCCTTTGTAAACAGGCTGAGTGGTTTGATTCAGAATTCCAGTAGGCTAGAAGGTGTTATTTAGAAGCATAACGTGCATTTAATCGGCTAAATACCAATTATAAAGGGAACAGTTTAGCAAACTAAAGAAAACATATAAACTTATTTGTCGTAAAAAAATAAACCAGTCTGAGTAACAAAAATACTATGTGACATGGTCTTAAAAACATGGCCTTAAAACTATGCGACATGGTCTTATTGCCGTTAAAGATCACGTTAAACTATACTGTGATAACACTTATGAAACTCCGGGATTAATTTATTTTGGCCTATAAAAAGTTCAGGAGACTTTCTTGATAAAATTTTCAATAAAGGTCAAGTTTCATCAATAAACACTTATGACTTCTCTACACTATATACAACCTTACCACATCACCTTATTAAAGACAAGCTAATTTTTCTTATTAAAAAAACATTTGCTAGAGAAAATACTACATTTTTGGCATGTAATAATATTAAAACGTTTTTTACTAACGGCAGTTTAGAAAATTATACTATGTGGACTTGCTATGAAGATTGTGAAGCACTCATCCTCCTATTAGATAATATTTTCGTCAGGTATGGAACACCGTTTATAAACAAATTGTTGGTATCCCTATGGGTACGAACTGTGAACCACGTGTCGCAGATTTGTTTTTATTTTGCTATGAAAGAGATTTCATGTTGAGTCTTTCACCAGATACCCAGGCAGATGTTATTGAAGCGTTTAATGACACCTCTCGGTATCTGGATGACATATTGAACATTGACAACCCTTTCTTTCCAAATATGGTTAATAATATTTATCCTAAAGAACTTCAGCTTAACAAAGCCAATATATTTGATAATAAAGCTTCTTTTCTTGATTTAGATCTCTCGATTGAAAATGTTGAAATAATTAGCAAAATCTATGACTTTAATATTTTTAATCTTTGTATAACTAAAAAGCTACTCAATCAGGGTCACCGTTACCATAAACTTCGTAAATCCTTTGCAAAATGTTATTACCGTAAACCTGATCTTCTTTCCAAATATAATAGTAATTTAAAGACTCTTCTGCGACAAGTACTATCACAACCTGACTTCTATGGTGATGTATAAACTTCGAAAGATTCTTGGTCATTATCACTTTCATTCTATCTTTGTTAAACTTGTTAAAACGTTTATCAAAGGAGGTTATGGGTGACCCTATCATTTTGCAACGTACTGCATGCTTGGTGGTGGACCCTTTTACAGTTCGCCACTATGCTTTCCTCTTTAATTGTATGATGACCGGATAGGCTGTGGACCCTATGATGACACCTACTTAAAGCCCATTTACACTGTCCTGTTTTAATGGGATGACAGTAGGGTAAGTGTGATGTTTGGTGCACCCTAGAACCGGTTTAAAGCCCCAGTGGCCTACCTTACCACTGACCGTTCGAAGGCGGTAGCCCTATTGTCAACCCTTGTGTGTTTGTGATGTCGTTTGCATTTATTCTTACGTTTGCCTTCTTGTTTATCTGTCTGCGTGTTTGTTTCTGTGTTTTGTGGTTGACTGTCCTCCTTGAATGCTACTTTCCCTGTCCGATCTTTTTATATTTCTTCATGGAACAGCTAAAACGGGCGAAACCTTAGGATTTTTGGACAAATTTTAAAAGCAAAAATAACCAGAGTCGAAATGAAATCCCGTTTGATGAGTTTACAAATTATTTTTTTTCAGAATTAGGTAACGATATGTTCCAATGTAAAAATGACAAAGCTGAGGATTTTTGCAATACTCATAAGTCATAACTTCGACGATTTAGTAACTTTGAGGAACCTGACAAGCCCATAACTGTACAAGACATATTAGATGCAGTTAAAAACCTGTGAATAACTATAGGAAGTGATTATATAAAGAATGAATATTTAATTGAAAGCATTGATATTTTCTCTTGTAATTTGTGCGAATGTTCAATATTATACTTGATTCTGGATATTTCCAAGAAAAGTGGACTGAAGGTATAATTATCCCATGCATAAACAGAGGAGATTTTAATAATGTTAATAGCAATAGGGTATCACTTTATTAAGTTGTTTATCTAAACTTTTAACCACAATATTAAATAAATGAATAGTAAAATTTTGTGATAGTAACCATGTTTTATCTGATACGCAATTTGGATTCAGGACTACTACTGATGCATTGTTTGTCTGACTGAATACTGTTCAAAAATAGCTGAATGAAAAGTAGATATTATATTATGTGTTTGTTGATCTGAAGAAATGTTTTTGTTAAAATTTATAGAAACGCATTACTGTTGAACGTTTACCAAATACAAATACAGGGTAAAATGTTAAGAATAATAACAGATGTGTATGAAAAAATCAAATCATGTGTAAGACAATGTGAACATTATTCAAATACTTTCGTATATGCGATTGGGTTAAGGCAAGGGGACATAAACTCTCCGATATTTTTTCCTCTTTTTATTGAAGACCTAGGATTATATTTACGAAACGACATTAATACTGGTTTACTATTATTTGCGGACGCAATGGTTATCATGAGGAAATCACCTGAAGAATTACAAAAAAAACATGAATTTACTTTATGACTATTGAGAAACAAATGGGGATTAGAGGTGAATACTGTTAAAAAAAAGTTTATGGTTTTTAGAAAACTGGTGGTCTATTAAACATGAATCTTGGCATTATATTGCAGAGAATATAGAGGTAGTAAATTATTTCAACTATTTAGGTACAGTTTTTAATTATACTGGAAATTTTGCTTTGAAAAAAGAACAACTTGGAAAAACATTGAAAGCATTAAATGTTCACTTAGTAAACTGCAGAACAATAATGTTGAAACCAAATATATCATGCCAACTATTTAATTTATTTATGGGGTCAATTTTGAATTATTCTTAGGAAATTTGAGGATATACAAAATCAAAGCAAAACGAAAGTAGGCATTTAAAATTTTTAAAAGTAAGAAATAGTTCTTGAACATAAGGAGTACATGGTGAATTAGGTAGATATCCTTTATTTAAAACGCGTTAAGTAAGAATACTTAAATACTGATTTAAATTATTGACAACAGATAGCAATACTTAAAATCATTTGCAATACGTTTAGACAAAGAGTTTCTGATTGTTTTATACAAAGATGGTTTCAAGGCGCTAGCCCTATTGTCAATATAGATATACAAATCGAACAGGAAAAGTAGCATTCAAGGACGACAGTCAACCACAAACACACACGGAAACAAAGAACAAATTTAAAGATGAATAAAAGGCCAAATAATACATCACAAACACAAAAGGGTTGCCAATAGGGCTACCGCCTTTGAACGGTCGGAGACAAAAAAGGCCGCTGGGGGTTTAAACCAGGTTCTAGGGTACACCAAACCTCACACTTACCATACCGTCAACCCAATAAAACGGGACAGTGTAAATAAAGAAATCCCCGCCATGAACTATTCTCTAACCAACAAGGCAGCATTAATAGGCAATATAAGTCAAACACAAAGATGCTCGTGTATATATAAATGAAAAAAAACACTTGCCTAAAAAGCCACAAAGAAGGTATTCAATGACTTGGCAGAAGCCAGAGCAACAAGAGAATAAACCATTGAGGGCACGACAAGACAAGACTGCAGACAAACATCACATCATTTGGGCTTTAGGTAGACGGCATCATAGGGTCCAGAGCCGGTCCGGTCATCGCACAATTAAAGAGGAAAGCATAGTGGCGAACTGTAAAAGACTGCAGACAAACATGAAACGTCACCGTCCTTTTGGGCTTTAGGTAGACGGCATCATAGGGTCCACAGCCTGTCCGGTCATCGCACAATTAAAGAGGAAAGCATAGTGGCGAACTGTAAAAGACTGCAGACAAACATCAAACGTCACCGTCATTTTGGACACTAGGGAGACGGCATCATAGGGTCCACAGACTGTCCTGTCATCGCACAATTAAAGAGGAAAGCATAGTGGCGAACTGTAAAAGACTGCAGACAAACATCAAACGTCACCGTCCTTTTGGGCTTTAGGGACCCTTTTTGTGTTTGTTACGTCATATGCCTTTATTATTTGTTTACATTGCCATTCATGTTTGTCCTTTTGCGTGTTTTGGGGTTTACTTTGTTCTGTGAAAGCTGCATTTCCTGTTCGACTTTTGTACTTATTTTTAGAATTACTGCAGAAACGGGATAAGAATACATGCATATGATATACACTTCCGATAATTAGCAATATCATGTTAGTATGCATAAACTGAGTTTATAAATGTTATGGATTCATATATAAGAGAAGTGTTTTGTTTTCTTAACAATTTGAAAAGGAAAAAAGAAAAAAGAAAAAGAAACAACAAAACAAAAGAAAACGTACATTCAGATAAATAATTATAGAACATAAACAGAAATATTCTAATTATATTGCAAACATATATTAATAGTTTTCAGAGTGGAGAAAAGTGGGTTATTTGTTGTAATATGTATCATCACGTTTCTTAAAGCTCTTAAAAATTTATGTGGATATATTTTGTAATGTTTTAATCTTTTCTGGAGAGAGAAGCTCATAAATTTATATAGTATACGCTTGTACAAACATCTAACCTTACCTAAAATGAGTTTTGTCATTTATGTTGGTTTAAACATATTATTTTTCAGAAATGTTACAACGTGTATACTATATAGTACAATACATAGTTAATAGCATTGGAATGACAGACAATTTTATAAAGTTTCTCTCCTTCAATTGAAAGCATTAATGTTGTAGTGACTAGTGGCGATTTGGGTTTCAATGATTCTTTATAGAAGAATAATTTAAAAGTCAAAATTCAAAAATGTACGAATATAAGAAATATTGGAAAGACGAATAATTTAAATCAAAGCAATTCTGTACTCAGGATATTAACCAGTAACGTCACATAGGATTCTCGGTGCTTAAGCTTTAGAGCTTCAGACCTCTGCCAAGTGTCGTGTTGGAACATGTGTAATAAGAAACGTCATCCTTCTTTGTAACTCCCTGTAAGGTCGCCATATAAACCTTATCAGACGTAAGACTCTTACATTTTTTTTCAAATACTGTCTGATTCTGGTACGTTCAAATAATGTATGCAGTTATCGAATATGTATGAGTCCTTAGCAAAATAAAATAATACAGCAAGAGCATGTACATTTAAAATCGTTCGTCATTTGTTTGTTTGTTGTTGTTGTTGTTTTTTGTTCTTGAGTTTTGTTTTATTTTTTGTTGATTTAGATTTGACAAAAATACAAATTAAATGTTACTCATTATTAGCGTTTTGTATTTATACATCCTGATGAAGGTCATTGTTGACCAAATCTAGTCAACATTTAAATGTCAGCACTATCCTGAGTTGTTCTTGTGTCCAATACACTTTATATTTATACATATTAAAAAGCGATCAATATCAAAGAATGTTTTATTTTCTAATAACAATACGTTCCGTGCAAAGTTGGGTATGCCAACATGTATTAGTTTCAAATGCTAATCCTTAACTTGTTGTTTATTGATATCTTGTTTTTCTTTTTCATTTTATTTAGCTTTAAAAGCAGAACCTTCAGTCGGTGGTGGTGCGGACAGTAATATGGCTATATATGCTGGTGTTGGTGGAGCGTTAGGCGCATTTGTCATCATGGGCGTCGTTTTAGTAATAGTCCCCAGGTACATTTGGTTTGTCCTCTATCTATATATAACTATATAATCTAAGTTTTATTCGCAATTGACATAACATCGTAAATTCAATTGGACATTGATTGCTATTTTATTCTGTAAAGTATTTGAAAACATTGGTTTAAAGGAGTATGTAATTTGTTTTAACTTCCGTTTGTGATATAACTAGTCAAATTTCCTAAGTATCCATCTAATAATATGCCAATAATAATCTCATTGTTTTACGCAGTTCACGTTTGATTAGAGATACGGTTGAACTGCAAAATTAAAGTTTCAATCGTCTGCTCTGATTGCATAAACATTTTTTTAAGGTTCTTAAGTCAATGTGTTTTCTTAGAAATAAATTGTATCACATATACAACTGGGTATACAGGATTTTGTTAAAGGTGAAGTTTTGCGTCTTCTAATTAGTGCAGTTTTCGATGTTCCTAATTCTGAAATATGCTAATTAAAATTATTTACATATCAATGTCATTAACAATACCAAATTAAATTCGTTTGCAACAGAAATTTCGAAATAATTAAGGTTAACGCTGAATAACAGTTACTTAAATTTCAAACGATATGCAGTTAAGTTTAGAATGATCGATGTTTCATTTTATTATAGATGGAACATCTGAAATAAATAGATAAACCTTTTATGTTGTTGTTTTTATATTATGTTCTAGCAAATTTAAGAAGTTTGTATCTTTAAGTGGACTTCAATTCATACTATGTGATTTATCAGCACATTTCATGTTTTCATTTGAATTAAAGATTATTTTTTACAAACTTTTAGTTAAAACAAAGTACTTATCATACAACTATTTTAAAATATGTTTAAAATAGATTATTAAAATTGATTAAGAAACAAAAGTAATTAGGAATGTTGTTCTCTATATGACCTTGCTATATGTATATAAATGATGAAGAAAAATGCATGATATCCTGGGATATGATGTGTATATTATCTTTATTGCCTTTCTGATCTTCAGACAAATGACGGATTTTGATGCGGAAAAGAGACATTTAGAGGGATACAAGTTTTTCCTATGAACATCCATTTATAAACGTCTGTATTACTAGTGTATTGTTAGCAAATATTGCGTACTTTAAGATAATGAAAGAAAATACATATGCCACCATACTTGTTCTTGCGAAAAGTGCATTTTCATTATAGGCCTAAACTTTCCGAAAATGTTTTGTTTCGCAGCAAAACAAAAAGAAGCATTGTTTCTTTAATTTTCTTTAAGTTCTACTTAATTAACACCTTTTTATTTAAGATAATTCTTACCTTTCAGACAGAAAATACCCTGTGGTTGCCGTGGTAAAATACAACCACTGCAAATCCAGTTAGATGCAGAGGGGTAAGACTCCCCCGCCCCGCCCCACTCTTTCATGTTCATTTTGTCATTTTTGATCATGCTCATTCAAGGTCTTTATCATGCGTGCGTGCGTGCGTGCGTGCTTGCGACCTTGCGTGCATGTATGTATGTGTTTTTTTTCTACATTGAAATCGAATTATTTTAATATTGCTTGTGATTTAATAAATACATAGAGAATAATGAATGGGTATTTTCATATCACACCCTATACCAGGCCTGAGACACCATATCAGCATGAGAGCTTTAGCTCGAGGACTGTTATGGGTCGAGGGCCTGATAAAGAATGTGATATGAAAATAAAAAGTGTTTATTCTATTTATCATCTACTTCAGCAATGACGTTGTTGAACTGTCAACTTCAGCTAACTTACTATGCTGTTTCCCAGGGAGAAAACAATACTATTATTAATAGATGTAATCCCATTCTGCTGTGTTCACGTCTGTCGCGTAAGTGTAGATGTACAAGACTTTATTTTCCGAAATTTGATTTAACATGAATGCCATTGAATTTCAAATTGTCTAATTCAGAAAAAGAATGGTCACAAGTGGTTTATGTTTCATCCACGGATGGTTCTATACCATTGAGCGTATTATAAATGTGTTAAACTCTCTTTATGATCCGTGAATTATGCCTTATTAGTTTCTTTATTTTACTTTTATCTATCTATTTTATATCATCATTTTATATTACTAGTCAAGTCATTTCCGTTGAGTTATGGTCGAAGATTAAAGCTCAACGTACATGTATAGCCAATAATCTGGCGCAAAACCAGGATGGCATGCATACGACAAATCATACGCGTGACAAATCGTATACAAACCTTATTAATCGGTTATGTCCGTATCACTCCGCTGAAAGAATCATAAAGAACATTCGATTGTTTTCGTGATTTGACATTTGTTTACCCTTTATTTCACGCGTGTGATAAAGCTGTATTGTCCGGCAATTAAATCCTGATTGATTCATATGATTAGCTAGGTCTATGTCGTATCGTATAATTATTCAAAAACAACGTATTTATAGGCAAGTATGTGATAAAAACATATATTAAGAACACCATGCATTGTAGTCATATCTTAGTGTCGATTATTCTGATGATAAGTGTTGTTTAAAGGGAATGTTGGATTTTATTTTTTATTGATATTTAACACAAACTTGTAGTTGTAGTTAGGTAAAAAATCATTTTAAATTTCCGTTCAATTGTCTCACTTTGCGATGAATAACACTTAATAAATAAACATATATACAATGCAAATGTAAGATTGTACTCCATTAAAATAATCTACTATTCTACATGATATATAATACATCATACCAGTTTTCCAGTCCAGATTGATGTGCTTGTAGTTTGTCTTATTATTTTACAGCAAGATGCACAGCAAAAGCTATTCTACCGGCAATCAAGAATGTTTAGGTGAGCATTTCTATGCCTACGTCGTGGTATATATGAACATTTGAACATGAACGCTTTTGTTTCAAAATAATAGACATATAATTGAATCTATATGTGCCGTCTAGATATTAACAATAAGAGTATACGTTTTCATATACTGCTTAAACTATGGCATATTTCCGTTGCATTGCAAGGAAATAAAATCGGGTCGCATCAGACACATGTTGTTCAATTAACAAAATGTCCTAACATATAATACGAGGTCGTTGTGTTCCACGATTTTATAAGTTAATGTTAAGATTTGAAAACACCAAATCCGTGTTGAAATATCTATAAAAACGGAGTGTTTTTGTTTATATGTTTAGCGGACCCTTCAAACTGATCCTTTAAATAGTATACAATATGCAAATCTAATTACTTTCAACTGTTTAATCTAAATAAAATAATGAATAATAATAATAATAATAATAATAAATTCTTTATTTAAAGAAGGTAAACACATTATGACATAATACCAAGAAATAAACATAATATTTTTAATGCGGCCTTCTGTACATAAATTAACAAACATTTAGTGATTTTTAACAAATACAATAACAATAAAAGTTAACATTCAATCTTCGACAAACACTCAATTATATTTGAATATAGAAGAAATCGTAATAGTCTTATATAATGTACATATATATCCAAGCAAAAGAAAATAAATATTGACTTTAGTATCATTCATATTAATGTGCATTTTGCTACAAACATTTTTTATAATTATATTTAAATGACTGAATAGTAGGAAGAGAAAGTATGTCGACCGGTATATTGTTCCAAACCTGTCGACCAAAGTCGCTAAATGTGTCTTTCATGTATTTAGTTTGCGGTTTCTGTGTAACAAGATCATTTCGTGTAGCTGATCGCAGATTATACCTATTATTACATGAGAATGTCAAAAGGTGTGATATGTAATTAGGAGCTAGGTTGCTAACTGACTTATATATCAACACACCGATATGATAATGGCATCTGTTGTGAAAAGAATGCCACTGAAGTTCAATGAACATATCCTTAGAATTAGTTCGAAAAGGTTTGATTAATATTATTCTAGCTGCTCTTTTCTGAATTTTATGTATTTTATCTTCTATTTTTATTTGCTTTTACCCCAAACAGTACAGCAATAATCAAATGCAGACATGATCTAGGCATTATAAAACATAATTTTCATATCAGATGTTAAATAGTAAGATATAGAATTCAATAAGTCAATTTTAGAATTGAGTTTGGAACACATTTTGACTATATGTACATTCCAAGACAAAGTTCGGTCAACATAAACTCCCATTACCTTTTCAACTGCGACATTTTCTATATATAAACTATCAACAGTAAATTTCAATATATCCACATGTTTGAGCTTAACTAAATGGTAAGAAAACATAAACAAAAATATATTATAGACCATAGATGAGTAATATCCGTTGTTCGTTTTATCGCGATCTAATTGTATACGGATACATCGTATTGCGATATGTATCAGGATATATTGTTTTATATTAGTCCAAAGTGTTTGTAAGTTATGCCATTTAAGGGAATATGCATCCAAATACTACAGGAAGTGTTTTTTTTAAATGAGACAAAGGATACCGGCAGCAGTAAATGTACATTTAAAATGGTTTGGATATCACCCCTGGTGACAACATATTATTTTTTTTTAAAAATAAAGTCATTTCAATTAGGACATTTACTGGGCTAACTTTTGGGTTAAATAAAATATTTCTGCACTGAATGTCTGGGAAAAACTCATAGGTAGTATTCACCTCCTTGCAAAATGTACTGTGACACCGTTTGAGATGTTTTTGTTCGGTTGACAGTTACCTGCTAAAAATGGCGCGGATGACTATGTATTCTGTGCAAAGTGTGGCACTTCTTGGATTGTTGTCAACAAGAATGGATTTTTTTATTGTCAAAGTATTGCATAACAGGTCTATTTATTCCATATTGCTATAAGGCAGGCCTATGAGGATGGAACTAGATGCATATTCCCTTAAAGTATGTATTTATTCATTGTGTTATTATGTGCTGAAATTTGATTTGCAAATAATTATTTTTTAACACAATGTGTAATCCAAACATTTGATATGCAAATAATTTCTTAAAACAGTGTGTATTCGACTATTAAAGCCCGTATTTCTCTACCTTAGTTGAAGTATTATGAACATTACTAGATACTATGGTCAGATTATAATACATCAAATAACGGCGAGAATATTAAATTAACACAAGTTATTAACACATTAAATTTTGTGAATAGTTTTTTTTGTTTTGGACTTCATCAATTACTTCGAAATTGTTAAAATTAAAAACAAATTAAACAGTGTTACTCTTGTTCTAAACTGAAGTCTACTATCGCAGAAACTACATGTACTGACAAACTGCAATACATCCCTGTGCTATCAATGCGCAGATTATCTTCGATAACCAGTATCTATTAATTACCGCGTTGCGCCTCGTTCTGCATCGCGGCTAAAAATAAACGTCAAAAACTAAACTGATCTGATACTGCGATGGGTCTCTGTTCTATTGTTATACTATTACTATACAATTGCAAAAATAATGAAACCAAAGAAAACGTTCATTACTTTCTCGCCATAAGCACGTTTCTAAACCCCGGATAAATAAAGCCCGCCGCTCAATTGCGCCGCCCGTGCGTCAGTTTAAATATTACTGCATTGATAAACAATGGGATGTACCATTTATATATCTTGCCTGTAAGGATTAATATTGAGTGTAATGATTATTATTATTATTATTAAGTTATGATTGATAACTTTGATAATATAGTTGGTAACGCATCAGTCTTATATCGTGTTCATTTGGTTAATACGTTATTTACTTCATTATTTTCTACATCACCATACTAATGCATGATATTAATTAATGTTAATTACAGCACAGAAGATTCTACAGCATTTTTCAAAAGTGTAATGTATATACTTGTCATACATTTTAACTCATATAATTTGCATTTACCACATACTTTTATCGTTGTATTGTATTGAATTGTATCCGCCTATATTGTATCGACGAACATCATTGTAATGTTTCCTCCAAATAAAGAATTTGAATTTGAATATGTTATATGAATTTAATATATTTCAGAACCAATTATGTTAGAACAAACGTTATTTACAAAGTCATTGTATATCCCTTGTGTTTGTTAGATGATAGTGCCTCAAGGTATCTCTTTTAATACTACAACTGTTTGGTATGCTCATTTAAGTGAGAGGTCTTGTACTTCACATTATCTCTCATGAACAGACTCAATAAAACCGAGTCTGCTACTGTTATCTTGTTTGTGTTTGTTGCTTCCAAGGGATCCCCTGTTCAGTATGTATTGACATGTACACTAGCGTTTGTTTAGTGCTGTGTAAGCAATCGCCCCGACTACAAATCAGTAGTGTCAATACTTACTGGTCCTTTGTGATCACCAAGCCCAATTTGTGTGGCTTTAAAGTAGAATACGCTGAAGCCGGTGCTAGGAGGCGTGAGAGGTATACATGTATCACTTTACATTATCTCTCATTAACAGACTCAATAAGACCGAGTCTGCTACTTTTATCTCGTGTTTGGGTTTGTTGCTTCCAAGGGATCTCCATTTCAGTAGTTATGTAATGGCATGTTTGTGTTATTATATCCAGGTATACCAATAACATATATCAATATCCCTGGTAACGGCACCAGTTCAGAGAACGAGCAAGTGGATGATATGGCACGTGATAATACGGGCAGTAGGCACACAGACTAGTGAGGGTGACCTGGATGCCAATGATAAAGGTTAATTAGTAATGAATCTTACGGACACATAATAAATAACTTCGCAAACACAAATAATTAAGATGTATCTGTAGTAGATGCAAACTATGTTTTACTACTATTTCGTGCTATTACTATTTTGCTGTAGGAAAGTCAATAAACGATAACGTCTAAATTCTGTTGATATTTGTTATTTTAATATCTTTGTACCTTCATATCACGTATTGTCAAACAGTACGTTATTTACTGGAAAACCATAATAACACGTTATCAGTGTATAAATGTTGGAATCATCAAACATTTATAATATAAGTATACAATTTCTAATATAAACTTTCCAATGCATAGTCCAATTTTCCTTGACTCTGGATAACCGCATGGAATCACGTAAAAAAAAACCTGACCAGATTCAATTATCCTTTGCATAAAATGTGCATTCCATAGCGGTTATAATGGAAACGAGGACAATATAAACGTCTAATTCATATCTTTTACAATACACGCTAATTTAACTATTCTTAAAACTAATACCAGTCAGGTGTGAACAGCAATCTTGTTCAACTTCCTTTGTGACATAATCCAGACTGCATGATCGTGTATAAAAATCTAATTGTTAAACACACAGATATATATAGACAACGTCTTAAAAACATACTTATCACATAAAAGCCGCTTCCAAAGTTATATTTAAGGCCATTCACACATGCAGTGTTTGAATGCACAACAACTAAAAATAGTCAACATTTTTGCAAAATATAATACAAAAATACACATTTACCGGAGCTCTCCATAAAATAAAATCACGAAATACTACAATTTAACAGATGCAAAAATAGAATAAAAAATATAGCATTCACAGAGCGCAGTCACAGAACAAAACAAAAAAAATCAATAACAAATAGAACTGTATGCACTCAACAACAAACTGTGAGACACCAAGATAGAGCGGTAGTTCGAAAAAATGATATTATAATCGATAATGAAAATTATTTTGTTTAGGTTAAGAAAAATTCTCATTTAAATATCGAATCGAATTTATTGCATGTGTTTCTATATATAGTAACAAAAACGGCCTGTTTTTCGTGTAATACAAGCATTGTGTATGCGGTCATATTAAACAAGTGCGTGAAACGGCGGGCCAAATATCTATATGAAGGGCAAAGAAAAACGTATGGCGGGCCGAAAATCCATATTAAATCTAGACTGCGTCACATATATTTAGCATTTAATTATAGATATTTATTTTAATAATCAACCATCACATCAACATCGTGCATCGGCACGTGCAACCAACGGCAACTGCGACGGTTGAAAATGGCATCAAGAAAGCTCACTACCCTGTCACGATTACAATAGTGCACGCAGGGGATCGTTAGAAGACGACACAAAGATGAGGACGGACATTAATGAAATTGTGGATTAATGAAAAACAAGAACAATTTAGTCTTAATGAAAATATGACGTGAACTAAATATGACGTGAACTAAAAGTGTGACTGGCTCGGAGATGTTGAACGGCTTGAGGAAATCCAACCTGAAGAACTAAATATGCATTTAGAACTGTTTTCTCAGCCATTACGCAAAAAAGATGGATCAAGGGCCAAATATTCATTTCTTTTTGGGTCTCTCATGCGATAATTTGTAATTGAAAGCAGTCAATTTCATGTGAAAGTACCACAGGAATTCGGAGATAGTGCTGACCCGTTTACCGACAAAGAGACGACCATACTACGTACCTACTATTAAGAATAAATATTTTTGATGATGGTGTGGTTTATTTAACATATTATATTATACATGTAAATTATCAACTGCGTCGTTTTATTTGATCAAACTGTCTTCAACAACATATTATGAAAATCTACTGCCGTTCGGGCCTCCAGTACTCCAATTCATTTCAAATAAAAGTCATCCAGGAAACACTAAATGTTCAGTATATGAAATAATAATTATTCTCCTACCTTTTAATCCTTAAATTATTTTTGCGAAACCAAATGCCATACATTTGTTTTCTTCTACAAGCTCAAACGTAAACAGAAACACTGATAAAGTCAAGGCCGTTGAATAAAAACGTCACTCGGAAAAACAACGTCACCATTATGTCGATTTTCTTAAAAATATGACGTCATTAATGTTTCAGCGTAATGTTAATTGAGGGGGTAAATTGGTGGTAGGTACAGAATTGCCTATTTCTAATGGCACATCCTATGATTGAGGTATTTTAAAGTCATACATTTTTTATTCGTGTAAATCAATGAATAAAAACGGATCTAAAGAAACAATCATATTTAAACAAAAAACATTCAAGTAGATAACAAGTATTTTTACTTTGCGCAATCTAATAGATCTATCTAAAATATTATTGTTTTGGTTAAACATGTAATAAACAGGTTATTAACTGGGTTAGGTGTGCCTCTTTGTGTCATTGGTCCTAGATAGCCATATGAGCTAAAGCTCTCGGGCCTCATATGGCTATCTCGGGCCAATATCACACAGAAGCACACCTACCCCAGTGAATAACCTCTAAATATACAATACAACATACATGTTTGACGGTACAGTGGATCGTCTTGTATGTTTCGTCTGAAAGGTCAGATAACATTGATTACATATTTACATATATTTTCGATATATTGTTTTAAAAGAATGAATTCTTCATTGAAAACATTATTGCATGACAGCTCAGGAGATCAGGTTGCATGTTTCGTCAGCTGGGCTTGACTACAAGGAGGTTAATGTATAACGAAATGATAGAATACATATACTTAGTAATACTAAGTTCAAATCTAGTTTTTGGATAGTATGATTGTAAACCTGCGTAAAGTGCTGCTGTCTTAGGCTAAATCACACATACACATACTATTGTTAGGACTGATAGTTTAACCAACACTAAATAGACTGCAGTTGCCCTGTCGTGTTTGTGTATTATTATTAAACAATGTCGACCCTGTTGAAAAAAATAGGTACGATACTTCAATCAGAAAACATGTCCCAAGATCACTTGCATATTCAATATACCATCACTATTAATTATTACGATCATCTTACAGAAGTATTTATTGTGTTGTTTAAATAATGTGACAATATGTACGTAATTGTTTAAGATTTAAAATGTAATTCTTAAAAGTTTAATATTCATCTTGTTAAAAACATATACAACTGACGAGTTTTAAATATTAGTTGTATATTGTATACACATCACGTAAAGGTTGAATCCGTCTTAATCAATATATCTCAAATACCACCTTTTTAGCCAAATCATGAAGTTTCTAAACATTTCTTATTCATTTTATTCTGTTTGTACTATTGTTTTAATCATGTTTGTATCAACTGTAAATACATTATATTTTGTCTGAGGGCCATATGTAAGACTGGCTTTTAGCCCAATATGTTACTAGAATCCTCTTGAAATACAAATATTATTATAATTATTATTATTATTATATGACTCCCTTATTTTGACGAGCCTAGTCAGAAACTTTGTTTGATTTATTGTGTTTCATAATTAAAATAAAGTAAGCGTTTAATATAAAAAGAGAAAGAAGTGTGTAATTATATAGCTTACTTTTCATTTCAGCTTATTCCGACTTATCCAAGTATGAAGATTTAACAGACCGAGTGGAGATGGACAATAAGTATAGCGGCATTTCACAACATCCGTATGAAAACATGAACATATACATTTAGCATAAAAAGGGGGCATGTGTCACTTGAAGGTAGGAGCGGGTGAATTCTGGCGTATACATTCGAGTAATATTGAAGAGGGTACCAACCCCACCCCCCACCCCCCCCCCCCCCCCCACCCGTGGCATCTGGAGTACTGGCTTTGTTTGGGCATGGCATCTGGAATACTCCGTAACAGAGGGTTGGCATCTGGAATACTATTTGAACCATGCGAGGCTGCGCAGCGGCCGAGCTCTCTAGGGGGGTCCGGGGGCATGCCCTCCGGAAAATTTTGAAACCTAGGTGCTCTGAAATGGCATTTCCAGCAATCTGAGACATAAATTAGCTTAAATTTAATTTTTTGGATGGAAAAAAATATTTTTTTAAGAAAAATACGGCGTACGCGTATGAAAAACTGCGATGTCGGCGTACGGCGTACCACAACCCGGCGTACGGAATACTGGCTAATATAGGTTGGAATCCGGCTTACGAAAAGGGGGCCGGTACCCTCATTGATATTTTATATTGATTTTTAAAACATCTTTAAACGCGGGATTGATTTAATTGAAATGAATTGGAATTAATTTATAGTAGCACCAACAGCTAAGGTCAACTTTTAGCTTATCTTTGTGGAGGAAGACTCCACTGGGCAGGTGCCCATCTAGACTATTTTCATTCACAGGCGGGCGCATGGATAGAACCACCGCAAGCCAGCTGGATAGCTTTCTCACATAAAGAGTCCTGGACCCATGAGAGCTCGAACCCACAGAAGTGAGAGCAAATGATTTCAAATCAGAGACTCTAACAACACCGGGACTGATTACAAATATAATAGCCTTAAACAACTATAATTATCTCTCCATCGAATAGGAAACACAAAGATAATATAAACCAAACAAGAGGTCAATGACCTTGAAGCTCTACTGATTGATTTTGATTTCAGGAAGTAGTCGCTACAGACTTGTTTTTTGAAAATCTATTTTTAACCGTGGTGGCCATCTTGAATTTCCGGCCGACCTGAAATTTTGGTAAGATCAATAAGACATTAAGAGCAACATTCCTGTGAAGTTTCATGAAAATCCGTCAAGTAGTTTCAAAGAAGTAGTCGCTACAAGTTTTCATTATATAACTCTATGTAAACAAAAATGGCCGCTGGCAGCCATCTTTAACGTCAAATCAAAACGATTTTCGACAAGGACCAACATCATGTCATACTGATCATTTTAGAAAAAGTCCCATATCAATATCTCTTATTGTTTTGAAGAAGTAGTCGCTACAAACTTATTTATTTTAAATCTATTTTTAGCTGTGGCGGCCATCTTGAATTTCCGGCCGACCTGAAATTTTTCTAGGATCAACTAGACATCAAGAGCAACATTCCTGTGAAGTTTCATGAACATCCGTCAAGAAGTTTCAGAGGAGTAGTCGCTACAAGTTTTTACTATATAACTCTATGTAATCAAAGATGGCCACTGGCAGCCATGCTTAACGTCGAATCAAAATAATTTTCCACAAGGATCTACATCATGTCATGCTGATCATTTTAGAAAAAGTCCCATATCAATATCACTTATAGTTTTCAAGAAGTAGTCGCTACAAACTTATTTTTTAAAAATCTATTTTTAGCTGTGACGGCCATCTTGAATTTCCGGCCGACCTGAAATTTTGATAGGATCAATTAGACATCAAGAGCAACATTTCTGTAAAGTTTCATGACAATCCGCCAAGTAGTTTCAGAGGAGTAGTCGCTACAAGTTTTTACTATATAACTCTATGTAAACAAAGATGGCCGCTGGCAGCCATGTTTAACGTTGAATCAAAACGATTTTTGACTAGGATCAACATCATGTAATGCTGATCATTTTAGAAAAAGTCCCATATCAATATCACTTATAGTTTTCAAGAAGTAGTCGCTACAAACTTATTTTTTAAAAATCAATTTTTAGCTGTGACGGCCATCTTGAATTTCCGGCCGACCTGAAATTTTTCTAGGATCAATTAGACATCAAGAGCAACATTCCTGTAAAGTTTCATGACAATCCGCCAAGTAGTTTCAGAGAAGTAGTCGCTACAAGTTTTTACTATATAACTCTATGTAAACAAAGATGGCCGCTGGCAGCCATGTTTAACGTTGAATCAAAACGATTTTTAACTAGGATCAACATCATGTCATGCTGATCATTTTAGAAAAAGTCCCATATCAATATCACTTATAGTTTTCAAGAAGAAGTCGCTACAAACTTGTATTTTAAAACTCTATTTTTAGCTTTGGCGGCCATCTTGGATTTCACATCAACATGAATTTTTGCTAGGATCAACTAGACTTTATGGGCAACATTTCTGTTAAGTTTCATGAATATCCATCCAGTAGTTTCAGCTGTGAAGTCGCTACAAATAAAAGTTTACGGACAGACGGACAGACGGACGACGGACGCCGCACCACGGCATAAGCTCTGCTGATCTCTGATCAGTAGAGCTAATAAAATCACTAAAAATATTTTGGAAAGGTTTTGGAAAGGTTAGCTTTGCAATTCCTTGAAATATGAATTTCGTTTTACATGAGGACGCACTTACATTATTAATAAAGATGTGATCTTATCGCAACATATTATTTGCAATAACAAAATATTATTTATTTAATCAGCTTATATTCACAATTATTTTTAAGAGTTTTGATAAGTGTAAAGAGACTAGTAAGAGTTAGATAGAGTTAAATATTGTACTTGACTTAATTTTTAAAATGTATTTGTTCAATATAATTTTGAAATGTATATAAATGATATATTGATGGTTGGCTCTATTTACTGTTGTTCTCTACATATGTGTTTGTTCTTGTGTAATTTACTATTATTGATTCATACAATTTAAGTATATGTACGAAATAATGAGTAATACAATTATCAAATTAAATAGCAATTAAGCTTACTATTTATAAAATGTTTCCTCATTTATAACGTTAGGTTGTTGCAGTTTACAAGTCGGCGTCAAAGCATATAAATGACGTGCTCCGTGGCGGCTTCAGTGAGGTTGTAAAAACCTGTATTTCTTGAAAGTTGTTTCAATACAATATTATAATATTTACTGATTTGAACGAGAGAAGGTTGGTCTTTATTGCCATATAATTTAACTAACTCGATTTATAAAAATGAATTAACTATAAACATTGTTCAAGTAATAATTCAACTGCCCTCGTTTATCAATTTGATTAATGTTGAACCATATATTGGCAATTATTGGAAATGTTTCGATATATGCATTGAAAGAAAACTCTCGATCAGAATCACTATTTTTTGAACTAACAAATACACGTACAAACAGGAAGTATTTGCATCTCTAAAACTGTTCAAAAGGTCGTGTATTATGATGTAGAAATAAGCTGTGTTTCAAGCACATTCAAACATGCACAAGTTGCAAGTGGATACCATAGTTTATTTATATAAATATTATTTAATATTCATATGATGATGAAGTATATTAAAAAGTTGACTGTTTACAGCATACACAGAAGTTTTGAAGTATAACCTTCCTTTGCATGCATGTATATTCATGAAATCGTGAAGTCTATGTATGTATGAAGAAGTCTGCAGTTTTCAGGTCATGCGACAGTTATTATTATTTTGTTTTTGTTTTTCGTTTATGTTTTTGTAAGTGTGAGGTTTGGTGCACCCCAGAACATGGTTTAAACCCCCAGCCCTATTGTCAACCATATTTGTGTTTGTGACGTCATATGCCATTATTCCTTATTTACATCGCCATTCATGTTTATCGTTTTTCGTGTTTTTGGGTTTACTGTGTTCTGTGAAAGATGCATTTCCTGTTCGACTTTTATACTTAATTCTAAAGCATCCATCACATATACATTTTATATATTGATATCTATTACATACATCCTGCAAACAAAGTGTAGACATATTCAATAATCAGCTCATGCGTTCTATTCTACTGTGTTTAAAGGGCACATGTCAATCTCGACTTTTATTCGATCATTAAGGACAATAAAGTTACAAAAGTGATGGGATATGGTCAAGTGCAATTTTTGGTGTTGACTTACTGTCATGTACTACATGGTTGACATTGCGCATGCCTAAAGTATGCATTTCCCTTGACCATACCCTATACAGTTTGAATCTTTTTTTTGATAAAGCTGACCGACCAATATACCTTTAAATAAGCACTTCGATTATTAATCTCGCCTCATTTTGACATTAAAACTCCTTTCCTATGAATAAATAAACAGTTGATATCTCACTTTTCTTCCATATTCTACAAAATTGTTAAATGTATTGCTGGCGCAATGTCACCAAAAGTAATAAAGTCAATAACCTATGCTTTGAACTATTTGAATACTTAATATTAATGAGCAAAGGTATGCCTTGTAAAGTTATATTGAAAAGCTAATCTAGATTGCTATGTAGTTCCTTTAAAATTTACTCAGTATATGCATACAGTATCTTAATCTGTAATATTTTAAATACAAGTATATAAAGGTTAATATCATTTCATGTAAGCAACAAAATGAGATTACTGTAGAGTGCAATGGGGTGTGCCACCATGTGGCTTATGTATCAGTATATTCAACAGTACCCTTATTTATAGACATGCATCTATGTATTCACAAGTACACACTTCATATCTCATATATAGGAAATATTTTCAAAAATGCACCGTTCTATATTGTATGTTAAGATATTCTATGTATAGACAATTATAGACAAGCACTATTAGCTATATACATGCATCTGTATATTCCCAAATATATACACATTTAAATATGCAAACATATACACATATACGTACACACATATCTATGCACTCACGGTATGTATTGTGCTATTGTATGATCCTGCTTTATTAACAATAATAAACCGTTAAGCCTTGATTACTTGTTGGATGGAGGGGTTTAACAATAAAAAACAAAATTTTCTGGAACATATATACAGATATGAAAAAAAGCCAAAAATCAAAGAAGCTGAGAAGTAGACAAAAGTGTTTTACTATGATGATTGTTGTGGTATCCATGAACATTGAATTGATCAATTAAAAAGTCTGTACATGTATATTTATTTCATAGTCTTATTTTACCAATGTTTATATATCGACTTAAATGTCTTCTAATTGGTTTACTTTTAAATGCTTGTATGAATCCCATTCACTTTTCCACTTCGTTCAAAGATATAATATGTTTTTAAAGATATCTAGTAAATAGTTTTGTTTTTTGCATCTTTTGCTGATATATAAAGAGGTTGTGCTGCATGATAATGTTGCTCAAATGTATTATTTCAAAATTAAATAACTGTTTCTACCCAAATCGTCAAAGTTATATTATATGTATCTCTGCAAGCTATGACCAACATATAAACAGCATTCTATATCTATTTTCCACATATTCGATAACCATATACATACAAAGTAGTAGTAGTGTACACCATATTTATAGTTGCAACGTCTGCGTCTGCAAAATGAATACAGAAGGGCAAAACGCACACTTATCTAGCAAATGCATCATAATTAAATAAATGTTATAACACATCAAGGAATGTTAATTGTATTACGTATCATCAAACGTGTGTTGAGTATTTCTTAGAAAACAAATAAAGGCTTTACAAATGAAATCAACTACACGAGAGCGGTCGCAAGAATTCGGCTTCAATTTGCAGAAACGTTCGAAGTAGTTGATAGTATGTAGCAAATAAATTTCACAATATTATTTTTACATTTCAAGCCATTGGAGATACTGTCTTCCCACATGTTTGATAATTCTTACAGGGCATTTTTATTGATTTAAAATGACCAAAAGACATAAAAGAATCATACTCAGTACATACGATTTGCTTCACTTCAACTATTCATCTCAATTTATTAACGTTTGGGACAAGGAGACTTGTGTACTAACATAAAATACAATTTTGATTTGAACAAAGAAACAGCGAACGAAAAATAATTTAAAATCAAATATTTTGCGTTTTTAAATGTACTGAGTATATATAGTGCTAAGAAAACTAATTAGGAACACACTCACATATGTGAGATAAGAAAGATGGATTCTACTACTCTTCTACTCCACCTGTGCATGTCTTAAATTTCCGCTTGCGGTTACAATACGCCATTTTCACTACATACTGGGAGACTTCAGTGACCTGTAAAGTACCTTCCTTCACTCCGCATAATCATTTTCAGCTTGGTCCTGATATTTGAACTCCTTTGTGTTTTCTTTACATTTCGACGAAGCGCGTTTATTTTACTATTTCTTGTATAAATGATGATTTCGAACTGTATGGTATTCATAAACAATACTTGTTACTGAGAGGGTATTTGTCTTCATAATACATACACATTTTAAACAATGATAAAAAAAACAAAAGCATGAGTTAGTTAGGGTTCATAAAAAGGTACCGAAATTCATCCTAATATATAGAAACTGATTAGGTAAACCAAATGGTTGGACCAAGTTGTTTGGAGCGTGTTATCAGGGGAGACAAGTCACTGATGTTCCTCGGTATAGTGCGTAACATGAACGACCTTTCCGACTCACACATTACACATAGATGCGTAATTTTCCTTTGTCGGTACGATTACAGTTGGGGGTTTGTTCAGCAAATTCTGCGATACTCTTTTGTATATTTCTGAAAAGGAGAAAGAACAACATTCTGATTCAGAATTGTCATTCATGTATCTGTTTGTCTTACGTTTTTCTATCATTATAAGATATTTAATCAGTATTGAGTACAATACTGCATATTTTGGGACGATTAATCAGCAGACAGAATCCATATCTGGATGAGGCGAAGCCGAGTCCAAGTATGGATTCTGTCTGCTGGGTACGATTATTTTGCTCAACTCTGTAAAATGACCTTTTTATTTCACCCCAGTAAAATATTGCCAAATATTGTATTTACTCGTATAGTTTATAGTATTATTATTTACTGGTCCTTTGGGATCATCAAGCCCATTCTGTGTTGTTTTATGGTAGAATATCGCTTAAGCCGATGCTAGGAAGCGTGAGAGGTTTTGCATCTTATAATTATCATTTATGAACAGACTCGATAAAACCGAGTCTGCTACATTTCTCTGTTGTTTGTGTTTGCTGCTACCAAGGGATCACCTTTTCAGTATTTAGTGACATCCACACTAGCGTTTGTTTAGTGCTGTGTGGCGGCCGTAAAAAAGTCGGCCAGACTACAAATCAGTAGTGTTATTATTTACTGGTCCTTTGGGATCATAAATTCCATTCTGTGTTGCTTTAAGGTAGAATATCGATAATTCGAGTCTGCTACTTTTCTCTTGTGTTTGTGTTTGCTGCTTCCAAGGGATCACATTTTCAGTATTTATTATTCTTTGTTTGTTTCGACTATTTGAGGCGGTCTATTTATTCCATACATATCATTAATTGTGTCATGTTTGTTGTTCGGGTAATTTTGTCACGTAAGGAAGATAAAACAGCATGTTATCTTGTAAGGAAGAAATACAACTGTTTGTCACATAAAGCAGCAAGAACGTAAGGGAGAGAGAATTACATTTTGACAATGTTTGGTCACATATGGGAGAGCGTACATCATCTAAATGGGGAAACAATATAACACGGAACTGTTTCGTCGTGCAATTCCTGTTTTCGTTAATTTCTAAAAGCAACAAAGAACAAATTGTTTGACGGAATTGATGTCAAATGGGTTGGCAAATATCTGTTTTTGTCGTATTAATTTGCATTTTTCTGAAAGGGAAAGGTTTGATTTTGTAATGCTGTTTGGAACATGTCTTAAAAGGCGAAAGCACTACATAACTTCAATCATATACGGAAGGATTAATGATAACTGAATTTCTAGTTAGCTTACTAGAATAGCAAAATATCAATTAAGGACATATTTCCCAAAGATAAATGGTCATTGAAAAAGCATGAAACGCTTGCTTATTTACTACTAACATGCTTCATGACCGATCCGCTCAGGTATATAAATTGAGGCCCAAGTCAAGATTTCTATGACTAGGACTGTTATATTGAACAGTATCTGGGGTACAGCTGTATAGAACTTTGAATATCACTATGAACAAAAGCATCAACTACAAATTAACAAGTAATCTGTACTAAATACAAAACTTTATTGATAATTCATTGTCTTTAGAACAACACTAAAACTAAGAAACAACTAATGAAACATCTGCTTTTATTGTATCATACACAATCTGTATTGGGTGGGCCACATCATCTGAATATAAAATTGAATAACACAATTTGCTCATGCAAGTGTATGTCTAACAGTAATTACAGTTACCTTTACACATTTTCTCCACCCCTCCCCACTCCCACTCGTACCCCAATACAGTAGGCTCGAGAAGGACCTTAAGTTTATCGGTGACACCTGTTTTTTTTAATATGGCTATAGTACATTGTTTTTACCATTTCTTTCAATTAGATAAACAAGAGTTTTAAATAGTTGTTGCTTATACAAACGGATACATGTATAAAGATCCTAAAAACAGTTTTAAAATTGAAAAAATGTAGATGATATTTATTTAACACATGGCTTTTATTGAGATGACAGTAGGGTAAGTGTGAGGTTTGGTGCACCCTAGAACCTGGTGTAAACCCCCAGCGGCCTTTTTTGCCAATGCGGTGGCCCAATTTTCAACCTTTTCGTGTTTGTGACGTCATATGCCTTTATTCCTTTTTAACATTGTCATTCATGTTTTTCGTTTTGCGTGTTTTTTGATTTACTTATTTCTGTGAAGGCTGCATTTCCTGTTCGACTTGTATACTTATTTTTAACAATATAGCAAACCTCGTGCAAGTCTGTACATGAATACAGTCTAATTCAAGAATTCTTACCTGTAACAAAATTTCGGAAGGCAGTTTCTACGTTTGTGGAATCTAGTGCAGACGTCTCTATAAATAACAGGTTATTTTGTTCTGAAAAGAAACAGCGAGAGTTTAAAACAAGTCATCGATGTTGTGGATTTCTAATGCTGCCAGCGTCCAACCTCGGTGTTATTTTATCAGGACCTACCGACACATGTACAATGTATTCTCAACAAAATTATAAGGTTATACGCCCGACTTTCCATCTATTTTCAGTGTAAATATACGGTATAATTGCTGATTGGTAAACATAAACTATAGCTGTAAAATGGTGTCACTATGTTTGTGGTGTTAAAGGGACACTGTCCGTAAGTAAGCAGATATTGAGCATAACCAAATAACTGTCTGACTTTTATTCATTGAAATGTATACATGAAAACATGAGGATAGACCCTAAGAAGTATGTAGGAATACATTCGTGAGTTTGAAAAAAAATCATTTTAATTATTAAATGTAAATAAAGTGGGACCCACAATATTTACCTTTTATGCGTTCACGTGACTTCCATAGCGCACTAGGTTTTAACCATAGTATGTATTGCGTAATATGTATAGCCCGCCTAGCTCAGTTGGGAGCGAGTTCCGACAACTTTACGCTCACGCACACTTATTTTTACTGCGAGTTTGGGCTGCGAGTTCAAACCCACGAAGTGGATTTGCTTTTTTTTGTACCGCGATTGAATTCCGTTAAACAATCTTGCTTTTAATTAGTAAATATTGAAAAATGTTTAGTGTATAATGTTTGCGAACATAATTATTGGGTGTTTTATCAGCGCTAAAAGTTACGGACAGTGTCCCTTTAAGCAACATGAATTCATCTTATATTTTGCAAGAAGAAACTAACGTTTCCATTTGGCCAGGTTTAGATCCCAGCATTTCCGTAGCATTTACACTGAATTCATTATGGTGAGTTTTCGTTAAAATAAAAAGTCCTCTATTCTGTAGATTATGACATGATACAGTAACATTATTTCACATTTATGAATTACATGTTTTTTCCCCTTCTTCAACTCAACAAAAATAATGAAAACGAAATGGGTTGGTAGTACCTTTTGATCAGCCAATAATATCCAAACAACTGTGCAACTTATTTAATCCTAAAATCGTTATAAAGATTACTCATCATATACAAATATGACGAAGTTTATAAATAGATAATATTTACATGCTTGAAAATATATATAAATTATATTTCTACATGCACATACATACACTTAAGGAATGAAATGCGCTCTTTTGGTTTTCATTGGGATATGAAAAATATATGAGTGGTTTAAAGTGTGTGGAAACCATCCAAAAGAGAGCATTTCATTCCTTATATTTACATAAATATGTACCTTTAAAATGGCGTTGACTTCTCTATATACGCAAGATTTACTACTTATTTCGAAGGAATAGTTTATTATACGATGATTTTTATGGAGTAAAATGTAACAGCCTTTACGATCGGCAACATTTTAGACACACCCCTCATGCGCAATATTCTATTAAGTTAAGCTCCGCCCATTATCCATTAAAAACCGTTAAAGGGCATATCATGAGGTATTCCGAAGGTAATGGTATTAATTGGAAAACTAAATGCAGCGTGTCAAATAAGATTCATCATAGGGAATGCAATAGCGATGTAAATATTCACAAATAAACACATTTCAAACGTGCAATTATAGAGCATGCTGTTTAGGTCAGTACGTAGTATACTTTTGAAGTGAGGGAACCCAATTATAAGCAAACCGGGTGTTTATAGACCATACTACATTTACTATACATGTACTTACTAGCGACCGTTTTGGCCTCAATTGTAAGTACAGACCCATAGTGTTATGTAATAGGCGGGTCGTGTTTTTAAACAAAACAAAATGGCTAGGTTATGATAGAGGGCTTTTGAAAAGCATATCTAAGCATGTACCAAAATGTGGAAACGTGTAATGTATATTACCCGAGTATGCTTTCGCCTCTTCTGTGGTTACAGCCCGTGTGTTTCCTAAATCACTTTTGTTCCCCACTAACATGATCACTATATTTTCATCGGCATTGTCTCTCAACATTTGTAACCAGTTTTCCACATTTTTGTATGTTGAACGTTCCGCAATATCGTACACTAGCATCACCCCGACTGTGTCCCTATAGTACCTGAAAAATGTATGATATATACTATCAACGCACACACGGTGTCTCTATAGTACCTAAACAAGTACGGCGTAATATATCAACGACCCCACTGAATGTTTCAAGTGCCTGTACAAGTTCTGACATACATATCCCACTCGATGTACATAGTGTCTGACAAAACGAGACGGTGTACACTACCAATGCACCACACACTGTCTATAGAGTCTAACTAGGGGTATGACATGAACGATCAACGCCCCCACTCTTTGTCATCGTCGGTGTTCGCAATAGTACAAAGTGAATTCCGTCAATATTTGTAATTATATCACTTTGTCGTCGTCAGTGTTGTTGATGACAAATGGCAATTTGTTAGCATTGGTAGTACATGTACTAGTGTTACTAATGTTCTAGATTTATTAGGTGAAATTAGTATGTCGCTTATGATAAGTGATGTTGTGTGCTGATATCGGCATAGTAATAGAACTGTGACTAATATGTGCTGTGTTTTTGGCTATGAGCACAGATACGACATTGTGAAATTTGAAAATGTCACAGTGATAGCTCGTAGTATTGATAGTTTGTGTTGAGAGTATGTCGTTATGTTTTCGTTAAAGCTTTTTTGTTGTTTTTATTACAATTGTTTTCTCTTAGTTGTTTGTACACACCCCCTACACATAACATGGGGTCAATCAATATGTATACTGCCACTGAACAACAGTTTAGATACATCCCATGTATTGGTGAAGCAAAAGATAACGCTTAACGCAATTACAAGGAAAATGCATGGATGGGGAAATAAGGGAGACAACGGTAGAGGCATTAGAGGGTCTGGCGACAATACAGCGTGGCACACTTTGCTGGACCAGAATACCTTTAATTTTTTGAGGAGATGGAGCAGAGAGACCAAAACACGAAATAATTATTAGCATAAAGGGAGAAAGCAATGTTAGAGGGGAATGCAAAAATAGTGATAGAACAGAGAGGATAGAGAAAGATAAAATGAACAATAGAGGATGGCATAAAAAAGCAGGCTGCAGAGAGATAAAGGTAATTACTGGAGGAGAATGCAAGGAGAGTAAAAAAGCTTATAGAACTGAAAGAGAAACAACGTCGAAGGACGTTGGATTATGAACAATATATTATGGGGTTAAAGGAGGAGAGAGACGGTGGAAGGAGACGATGTGGGCAAGAAGAAGATGATGAACGTAGAACTATACAGGAGTGATAGACAAAGGCAAATGGAGACAACGACTAGATCATATATTGACAGTATGATGGCGATAGTGAGAAAAAATCAAGAAATGATTGTCATTGATGGCTAGGGTTACTGGGGTCTCAATAGGTGAGACATCACCAGTTAGAGGAATTAATATGGAGAGGCATGCACCAATTAGTAGGGAGAGAGGGGGTGTGAGAAGATGGAGATGGGAGAGGTTAAATAGTGCTAGTAATGGAAAGGGGAACAGGGATATAATGGAGATGGAACGAAGACAAATTTCCCCATACCCATATAGGGATACTCGAGGTTATTTGCCCTTGAGAGCTACTTTGAAAGAATAATGGGCCGACTTACGTATATAGGGACAGGGAAGGATCCCCAGTAGGGCTGGGTCCAGTAATATGCCATACAATTATAGTTGGACTGGCACAGGCAGATAGGGAAATGTCTTATTTCCCTGCCGCAAGAGATACTACAGGGCTTAGTCTCCGCCGAGACAGTCTTATGATCAATATTGGTCACCAGTCAGGTCTTATTCACCGGGGAATGGTAGGAATTGTAGTTCCCCAAGTCGGGGACCAGGAGCGTCAGATCCGCGATTGTATGGGAACAACTCCAATTTGCGTTATAACTCCCCAGGTCGAGGACCAGGAGGGTCAGACCCATGATCGTATGGGAATATTCCAAACGTGCCTTATAGTCCGCCAGGTCAGGGGCCAGGAGGGACCGAAGCAAGAGGTTATGGGCAGAATCCCAGTTCACCTTATTTAGGACAGTCACCCAGTAGTGGTGATACGGGGATGAATAGACGAGGGGACTTAAACTCCCAAGGAATAGGGTCACCGAAGACGACCCGTCCCTAGTCCCGAGGAAGGCTGCGGGTCATGATGAAGCCCCAGAGATTGCATTAGGTCAGGATAATTGCTTCTTAAGTAATATGCCTATTACTATCGGGTCCCAAACCCTCTTGCATAATGTAGGCATCGCTCCCATAAATGACTAATGTATTTTGGGACTGACCTGTTAGGGTGTTCCCCGAGAAAGAGGGACACGTGAAAGGCCAGGAGGGGGATCCTGGTGTTGAGGGGTGACGTTCACACCCACGGATATAGAGAAATTAGGCCTTCGACCAGATTCCGCGATGATTGAGAATCATAGACTGTAGAGATTAGATCATGGCGGGCATTTCTTTATTTACACTGTCCTGTTTTAATGGGATGACAGTAGTGTAAGTGTGAGGTTTGGTGCACCACTAGGATATTTGTATCTTCCTTTAAATCCCCAGTGGTCTACTTTTCCACTGACCATTCCAAGGCGGTAGCCCTATTGTCAACCCTTTTGTGTTTGTGATGTCGTTTGCATTTATTATTACTTTTGCTTTCTTGTTTGTCTGTTTCTGTATTTTGTGGTTGACTGTCCTCCTTGAATGCTACTTTCCCTCGGTGTTTAAATAAGCCAACTCGCTGAGACCAGACTCTATATATTACTTACAATGTTCACTTGTTCCCCCCCTCCCCCCCCCCCCCCCCCCAAAAATGGCCATGTTCCCTTGCTTCCCAAAATCCCTGGGAAACCCTCTATGATGGCATAGCAGAAATGCCTATTGCCAAGGCGTAACAGCTTATAAGCACAATACGCATGTTCACAGAATCGGTGCCCTTGCATCCCATACTCGGTCCACTGCCCAAAGTTTGCATATAGCTAGAGCAGTACTGTAAAGGATTAACAGATCTATATAAACAACAATTGATTTCTTTCAGGGATCCTTGCAGATGTTGCCACCTTCTGTCAAGTTTCATCTCCAACTTTCAGCTCTGAGACTGAGCCTAGCCCTGGGTAAGCTAAAGCAATAACTTTAGTATATTTGAACCATATGATGTAAATTAATTAGGCTAATACTATGGCAATATTTCGAGCAACCCAAGAGAGTGGAATACAAAAACCGTACTTAAGCTACTCTAACTAGGTTTTTATACTGAATGAAGATTTTAATAAGCTTGAGAAATATGATTAAACGATTTATTTGAGTACTTTTTGTTTTTAATTCTCATTAAAGTAGCTATCCCGCCAACAACAGCCACATTTTATAAACATTATGTACACTGATGACAAAGTATACATATAACTTACATATTTTGAGAATCCAAACACTACATACGCAATATAAACGGCTTTACCAGCCGGACCAAACACCAAAACTGGATTGTCGAATTAAAGATTTACCATCATTTTACGGATATTCAATCGCAGGTATTCTAAGAACCTGTTAATAAACCTATACTTTTAATCGGCACGTATACATTGTTATATGACCTGAACACCTGGAGAGAGTTCCGATAAACGGTTTTCTAGTGCAATTTTGTAGTTATTTGCCGGGTAGCTGCTTTAAAAAAAGAGGAGTGTTATAAGGGAGTCGGTCTTGTTTCAAAAACACAAATATTTGTTTTTGCCTAGCTATTTGTCCCAGCTCAAAGGGATACTTTACCCATTTTTTTTTTTTTTGAGATACTGTGAAATTCTATTTTATTTCATGAAACAATGGATACACATTGATGATACAAGTGAAAATTTGTCTGTGATGTTGTCAGTTTACATCGATATTATTAAAGAACGCCCAAGTTAAATTGTGCGTTCCTGTTATAAATAATAGGACATTTTAAAGGGACACAGGGCAATCTTGAATATTTTGTCGAACATCAGTATCACATTTTATTAGTCCAGTATCATTTTCACTTCAAAACTGCTTGCATATAATTAAATAAAATTTAGATATGTTATTTGTTTTCGATATTGTACAATATGATTAAATATATTATTGGAGCAATAATATCAGCAGTTAGTAATATGCATAAATTATTTGCTTTATACTATTCTTATAATTAATATGAATGATTGAACAATTGCAAGTTATGTAGAAAACTGACTAACGCCCGTGAAGGTTATTTTCAAAATGGACATAATTATAAAACACACCAAATTTATACAATGTCATACAATAATATCTCACATTCAAAAAACTTGGTTTGCCATACAATATCTGGCATAATATTGAAGTAATTTGTTTGTTTGTTTGTTTGAATTGTGTTTTACATCATTTTAACACATTTTAGGCCATATAAAACGGATGATTTTTATGTGGTACATGTAAGTATGAAATAAATTTCATTATTGTAGTATTTAATAGATGTTTAGTTTATAAATATAATATAAATAAAATATTGTTTTTATGTATTCTTTGGTTCAGTTGTATTATAAACACGATAAGCCCTGCACCCAGACGATTTATGTAAAAAAAAACACTCTATTTACGTATCTGAAACTGAAAAACAGCCTTTGGGGAACACAAGTTCATTTTAGTCTATTTATCCTTTTTTTCAAGCTTTTGAAATAGATATTTTGTAATTAAAGGGACACATGGCAATCTTGAAGTGTATATCAAGCACTGAAATTAGTATCTCGAAACATGCTTTTCTGTATTTAGCATTTTTCGTCGGATCAAGCAAATGTCACTGGTCAAGCCTGGTAAAGTAATGTCACTGGTCTAACCTGGTAAAGTAATGTCACTGGTCTAGCCTGGTAAAGTAAAATTCATTGGTTTGAAGAGTACAACAAATTATCTGCATGATAGATATATTTATATGAGAACTGAACACTTGCTTTTGTGTCGACTGCTTAGCATGGCAGACACTTAGGGATTACTTTGTTGTCGTCCGTCCGTTTTGCTTTACCCAGCAACCAGCAACGTGTAGCACACGTTTCTGCTGCAACCTAACCTTGGTCATCAATTGAAAAGTATTTGACCTAATGTTCATGGAACTTAACACATATCTTCATCTCAGCTCAAGGATGTTGTTACACATGTGCAATAATGTTTGACTTTCATTTTGCACAGTTATTCCCATTTATAAGACCTGCAAGCTAACCTTGGACATAAGCACATGGTAGGCGACGCAAGTGTTTCTATCGAACACACTTCTAAGTTCAAGATAAACTAAGGTACCGCTTCCCATAATTACAGTAAACTAACATTTCTGTCTATTCATAACTTTTACATCCTGTCATTAGTTACAAATATCCGAGATGTTGAGATATTCAGTAGGTGAAAATAAAGGGATTTACTTAGTCTTAATCCTGACACTCTATATAAAAAATCAAACTATTAAACAAAAAAAATCAAGCAAATGTATCCATATTGTTGTTTTAAAATCAAACAGCACCAAAAGAAGATAATTAGTTGTACACAAAAAAGTAAAGCTTTGTTATATAAGTATCTCTACAAATTAGTTTTATAAAGAGCTATTAAAAGCCAATTGAGCATCAACACAAAGTTCACGTTATTGATCACTGATTGGTCAAATTATGTTGATGTCTTGCGGAAATTATGAATACTAGTTTGACATATTAAGCCGTTATCTTTTTTTGTCCACTGGGCCGGCGTGCCACAGTGGATATTGATGTGCACTTTTAAGCACGGGACCCGGATTCAAGTCTCACCGGCGCCACGAGTTTCCCTTTAGCCTCATCAATCGGAATGTTTAATAACCAAAAGTAGGAGTAGGGCGGTTTCCCAGATTCCAATGAGACACATATACGCGTACCTGACCAGATCCGCCTTATTTTTTGACGAGTGGGGTTGCTGGTTGGGCCGGTGAGGGATACCCATATTTTTTATATTTTGACTTAATAAATATGGCTGCACATGGTGATACTTGCTAAATAAAAACATATATATATATATATCAGTAACACACCAGGGGGTGTTGAGTATGGGCCAGAAACTCACCAGTCGAACAGCGGTCGATCTTTTTAAATATAGGCTATTTTTCAGGCGTTAAGGTGTGTTCAATATCACCCCCTTCACCGAATACTCATCTGTAGACGGTCACTGAGGCTCGTTATACTTTTTGACCGACATTGCCGAATTTAGAAAATTTAGCGTTTTAGCATGTACTTTTGATAAAGAAATAACATGGTTTTCGTAATATGAAGCACACGTCATGTACTATATGAACTTAAACAACATATTTTGAGTATCTCCTTGTATTTAATTAAAAACGAACATAAGTGTTATCATTTTTAACGCATTTTAACAACGGCATCTCTCTCGCTTCGAAATTTTAAATAGATGAATCTCGCAATTTCTCGCGCAGTAAAGCTTCTAAAAGTCAATACAGCTGAAGATGAAAAGGGGAACTGAGATTTTAATCGTGTAAAATTGTCACTATCTTCTAAATTACGTGTTTAATAAAAAGAAAATGGTGACCGTTTCATTTGTTTGTGAAGTTGACGGAAAATGACGTACTATTTACCGGGTACGGGAGCAAGAGCACACGGAGTATTTCCACACAATAGTAGTTGTGGCATTGTGTAGAGGTTAGTAGTCATACATCACCACAGCAAGAGCACACGGAGCATTCCCACACAATAGTAGCTGTGGCATTGTATAGAGGATAGTAGTCATGCATCACCACAGCAAGAGCACACGGAGTATTTCCACACAATATTAGTTGTGGCAGTGTATAGAGGATAGTAGTCATGCATCACCACAGCAAGAGCACACGGAGTATTTCCACACAATATTAGTTGTGGCAGTGTATAGAGGATAGTAGTCATACATCACCACAGCAAGAGCACACGGAGCATTCCCACACAATAGTAGCTGTGGCAGTGTATAGAGGATAGTAGTCATGCATCACCACAGCAAGAGCACACGGAGTATTTCCACACAATATTAGTTGTGGCAGTGTATAGAGGATAGTAGTCATACATCACCACAGCAAGAGCACACGGAGTATTTCCACACTATATTAGTTGTGGCAGTGTATAGAGGATAGTAGTCATACATCACCACAGCAAGAGCACACGGAGCATTCGCACACAATAGTAGCTGTGGCATTGTGTAGAGGTTAGTAGACATACATTATTCCTGAGGATAAGAGGTTCAGGAAGTGGTTGGTCGGGGTTGTAATACAAGTTTATATAGAAATAATAAAAAGTGAGGTTGACATTTAGTATTTAAAAATTAAAGACTGAAATAGGAATTTACTAGAAAATATTAAGAATACTACTTATAATAAGATAATGTTATATTAATACCATATATTTATGTGTAAATAAGACTGAAATAACTCGTGTATGGAGTTAAATTATGGATCAGCTTTTTTAAGGAAGGGGAAGAGTGTGGTGAAGTGCATTCTGCACAGATAGAGCTCGATTATCTCGGACGTCACCGGTCGGTTAATCTCGTTCGGGGGTCTTCGGAGAATGACATTTAGCTTCAGTCAGACAGTCGAATCCGGAATGACCAGAACAACATACAAATCCATCCCTCGATACAATGAGCCGTTTACACAGTCAAGAGAGGTCGTCATTACCCTAGAAGCTGTTGTACTGAGAAGTTCAGAGTTGTGTGTTGTTGCGCTGTTGCAGACTACACGTGTTGACCAGGACGACATCAAATGTAAGTATGTCTTACATAATTATCTAAGCCTATAGCCACTCAGGCTAGTATAATAGTATGCATATGAACATGGAACCTTTAATGTGGTATTTTCACAGCCTTCCATATCCAGTATTACTCCGCCGTAAACGACAATTTTGTTCATTCAGTACATTCTGAGATTAGTGCTCCCAACATGTACACGGGCATATTTTGTTTTCGTTTCCAAGAATTTGTGAGGGCTAATCTCAGAAAGTACTAGATAAATCGAAATACCTTTTGCGGAGGAGAAAAGAGCTCAATTTGGAGGGATATTTGCACTTTAATAAAATTAGATACATATTAAAGAAGTTACGAACCGAAATCTTATAATCGAGAGTTTTTGTTTACATTTATTTGCGGTGAATCCGCGTTAAAAGTCACGCGATTTCGCAACCCCATTATCGAAATATGTAGAAGTATTTCCCACGTTACTTTCGAATGAGACTTAAAACCGAGGTCCCAACATAAAATCAATGCACCATAAAAAGTCCAGACATAATGCCGTGCCGTTGAGTTATTCTTCTCTCACCACATATGGTAGAGAGACTACAAATCACTCACTCACACACGCACGTGAAAAATACATGCATAAATATGTATACTTACGAGCGAGATATTGTTTGTCTGTACCTGCAGTATAATCTGTTATGATGGATATACGTTTTCATTGTTTTCCCATTGACCAATATACTTCTGCAACCATAAGATAGTATACAACTATCTATATTTCTGTTGAGGTCAGTGGTTAAAACTATTCATCGAAGGCAAAGACTATTGACCCGAAGATGTGAACTATTGACCGAGACACAGTCGGGGTCAATAGTTCACTGCCGAGGGTCAATTATCATTCCCGAGTTTTAACCGTTGAGAGAAACAGAAATAGATAGTTGTTTTATTATATTGAATCATGGACAAAAAAGTAAGAAAATGTGTCAAGATAAGTATTTTTTATTGAGCGCTTATGGTAATTAAATTACATTGGTAATCAGGCGCTTGAATGATCTGGAATATACTATTGACTTGGCAAGACAACTATTCACCCGAAAGAGAATTATTGACTCGTAAGTCTGGTTTAAACCGGATTGGACACGTTTGAACACGTTTTCAAGTCAGTAGTTCATACTTATGACTTTCTCGTGACTGCTTTTCAGCCAATAAATACTATTTATATAAAATGATATATATTAAAGCATCATACGATATTTAAGCATCGGATAGCTACATATACATCTTGGATAATTATATTTTACAACAAACATATAATGATACAGTACATAGGAAATAGAACGGGAACGAAAGAAAACATCTTATAGAGTACCTCTCCTTAAATTAATCATCTTGCTGACTAACAATATGTTCATAAATTTAGAGAAATGGTCATGTAGAAACCTCACAAAAAAAACACTAAATGGCACCATACTGTAACAAAAACATAATGAAATTACCAATTTGAACAGTCAATAAGTAGAATGAAAGAGTTGATAGACAATGTGGCCTACTGGTTAGCTTAAATCGAGTATATATCTACACAACCTCGCCATTATCCTTTCACAAACTGGCAAAAGTACATCCCGAGCAAGGAAATTCTCTGACAATAAAAGAAGATGTACAAATGTAGTATTCCAGGAGCACAGTCAACATTCAAGGACCACCAAAGTCAACCAGAAACATGTGTCGATACAACAACAATAGCAAGGATAAATAAGAGACAATGTATGTGATATTTCAAACATAAAATGGTTGACAATAAGGCTTACCGCCTTGGAATGGTCCGTGAAAAAAAGCAGCTGAGGGTTTACACCACGTTTGAGGATGCCCCAAACCACACACACCCTATTGTCAACCCAATAAAACAGGACAGTGTAAATAAACAAACACGCCAGACCATGACTGTATCTGTATATCTTTAAAACCAACATCCCGAGAAATGAACATATAATACCCTTAAATGTTGTCGTAAAGATATGTATAAATGCATAATTCTAAACACGTCAGTATGTACTCAGATATGTACTGAAAATATCGCAGCATTTGCCGCCAAACAGAAAACCAACCAAACTGACACAACAATGTAAATAAAAGTACACTCTATCAAAAGAAAATCTCTATAGTCAACAAAACAACAAAGGTAGATTTAAATGTCAAACAGGAAATATAGCATTCGGCAAGGACCAGCCAACCAAAAACACGTATTGATCAAAGTAGATTTAAATGTCAAACAGGAAATGTAGCATTCGGCAAGGACCAGTCAACCAAAAACACGTATTGAGCAAAGTAGATTTAAATACCAAACAGGAAATGTAGCATTCGGCAAGGACCAGTCAACCAAAAACACGTATTGATCAAAGTAGATGTAAATGTCAAACAGGAAATGTAGCTTTCGGCAAGGACCAGTCAACCAAAAACACGTATTGATCAAAGTAGATTTAAATGTCAAACAGGAAATGTAGCATTCGGCAAGGACCAGTCAACCAAAAACACGTATTGAGCAAAGTAGATTTAAATACCAAACAGGAAATGTAGCATTCGGCAAGGGCCACAGTGGGAACGCCAGGAACTAATTATTTAGCTTTTTTGATCATTTTGATACTCCGCGACAGGGATTATTTTTTTAGTGTTTGCCGAAATCTCAAAACGCCGCCATTTTCTTTTTGTAAAAACCTCGATTCAGACCGCAGTTATCAATTTTACGCGTACCTAGTTCACAGGAGTGAACACTTTTTGTAAAATGTCAGTTTTGCATTACGTCATCAATACGTAGAATGTGTTTACACGTTGGTAAACGTTGAAACCACTGAGTTTTGATAGCGATATCTGATGCAGGGTGTTCACACTGGGATAAACAATTGGACATATACACAGGCTATCGTAATGAAGGAAACAGTTGACTGTCTTAGAACTCTGCAGGCAAATAACACGTGAGTTCAAATGTGTACATGTACAACTCTTTTTTTGGTTTGTTTATGCAGTGTTTTCTTGAAATTTGCCAAGCACATAGATGGTGTTAATGTTGACAAACTGTGTAAATAGTAAACATAACTGGATCAACCGTGACATTTGTTGATTTCATTGAATTATTCATATGATTCCTCTCTCAGAATCATTCTTGTTTGTATAACAAGGCCTGTAGCCATAGACATGAGGCCCTTCCAGGGGTGGTCCATGTTCCCTTGTTCCCTGACAATACGACCCGGTGATCCCCAAAATGTTTTGCTTTGTTCCCCAAAAATATGTTCCCTTATTCCCCAAAACCGCTGGGAGACCTTGAGCCCTGAACCCTGCGAAGGGGTACACCTTATGGTATGTCTGTAATAGCCAGTGTCAAACCCCACATATGCTGCATGGCCATGGGACACAGCAATTCCTAAACCACATCCCTGCCACCCCTTCTCTACATTTACCCACAGGCAGCTGACGCATACCCTCCCCATGGACTTTTTACTCTTCTTTGAAGCGGCCTGTAAAAGGCCCCATACCCACTCTCATTTCTTTTAAAAACATGCAGACTTCCCCACCTTTTAAACTTACGTTGGAAATTTCATTCCCCATTTATGTATTCCACCCCCAATTAAGAGCAAAAGGACCCTTCCCCACAACTGGTAAAAAGGCCCTGCTGCCCCACCACTATCCCCAACCCCCTTCCCATCTCTTCTACGTCCCTCCCGCATATTTTCTCTACAAACTCTACTTAAAATGTGTTCAATGAAATGCTAAATACTGCAACATTTGGTTTTCAATTAAAAACAAAATATACACTATACACCCCAGTTCTATTTGATGTGATTGATTCCGCTTAAGTGATCTGTGTACCATGAACAGGCTTTTTTACCTTATGTAACAGAGTTACCTCTAAAAGGCCTCTTTCTCAATTGAGAACTTGACATTTTTTTTCCCCAAATGTGGCAGAAATAGTTGCCAATCAGAAAGCAGCAGTGTCTCAGAATTTGAGAAAAAGCATTAATTCTGCAATGTGTTTTTGTCTGTGGAGTCAGTTCTGACTGAGAAATAGTAATTATAATAATTGTTGGCTGAAAATATAAATAAAGCATAGTATTGTCAAATTTACTTAATTGGTAAAATCTTACATCTTTCCCAAAATGAGAAATAAGCTCGTCTTTTCCACCCAAAATGGACAGGCCTGGGCCTCTTCCCAATTTTGTGGAAAAAAGCCCTGATGAACACATTTTCTAAGTAACAGTACATAGAAATAAGAATTGAGTACATAGAAATAAGAATTGAATACATAGATCTATCTAATTATTATTTAATTTCAGCAAAATGTTCAGATCCAAATGAAATTTGGCAATTGCGTCATTATTTTTTTCATAGGGAGACATCAGTCTCACAGACATGATGCCTGCATCTTACATATTCTGATCTGAAATGCGACTCTTGGTTGGATGAGGTGAGGTTGGAGGAGCTCACAAAAACAAGATGGATTTCATAGAGGTTTGTAAGCAGAACTTATTTGTATGGTGGGGAAGCATTTCACATCAATGCCAAAAAAATAATAAAATAATAATAATTAGATAAATCTAGTAAAAACACCTGGAAACCTTATCTTGAATGGACCTGAGAGACAGTATTAAAGCATGAAAAGGATCTTAAACAATACATTCGTTCTCAGTATTAAAAAACCCATAAACATTTGGTAATCTTTTTCAGTAAATTTTATATTGACTAAGACCGAATTAAATATACAGGTCTGTGTTTACTGTATTAAACCAGACCAACTCCCTTTATACACTGCTGACTCCTTTTTTTATTGGGAATAAAATAATAATCAGTTATTCTGAGGTAAAAAAAGTAATATATTAATCTGTTTTAATATGTTTAAGCCGGCAGCCAGTCAGATTTTTCTTTATTTAATGTTCTTGTGGTCTAAATATAATGCATGGAGTAAAAAAATAATAACAAGTAAATATTTGATACCAAATAAAAATACTGGCCCACTTTTATTGACAATGATAAGTAAACACAGGTTTAATTTTTATTTTATTTGACCTGTATAGGTTCTATATAAAATACATATTTTGTATATTATTAAAAGTGATCAAGTTTTAGTATTTCATGTACAGCAGATATTTAAGTTGTAATACTCAGTGTTTGCATTTTCTTTATTTTTCAGACAAGATGCTGCCATTTTCACAATACAAGCCTGAAGGTTACCGTATACAACTGTAATGGATCCAATTATTGAACAATAAATTGAATGGATTATCTTGAACATGTTGAACTACATCTACAGTTCTTGTTCTCAACACTAATTGACACTCAAGTTTTTCACAAAGATCTCCGCATGCTGGTTTCCTTCCACATGCATTTAGCGCTGTCATCCATGCCAATGAGAGTGATGTGAAAAGTAGTTTTGCTTATTTAATACTCAATAAAAAAACACTCATCATTCCATTTGAGACGGTGAAGTACACAGTTTTATTGAACTGACTGTTACGCGTACATATAACGGAGAATACATGTTGATGCTGAACTATGTTCAAAACCTGTGACACAACTTTACCAAAAAACAGCATAGTGTTGTAACTTGTTTTATTAACATATTTATTATGGACCTTAAAGGGACACACAGCAATCTTGATTTGTTGAAAAGCTAACAACTCGCAGGGTCCCATTAGTTTTTCTACATAATTCACGTTTTTGCAATCATTAATATTAATACTAGAATAGTGCAAAGCTAATACTTATTATTATATTAATAAACTGTTGATAATATTGCACCAATAATTTATACATTTCACTCACTGCCATTACCAGTATGTATTATATGTTTGACATGCCTATTAAACAAATGATCACTGACTTATGAATTCATTAAACCTGAGTTTATCCAACATTTAAACTACACTTGACCTTCCTATAATATATATATCTGTGCCAGTGGACATGGCAGACGCTTAGGGATCACTTTAAGCTCTGTCAGCTCTCATGTAAGATCCTCTATTATCTATGTTCATGAAACACACATTTTCGTCTTACTCTATGAAAATATGTATAAAGTTCTTCCTTAGCAATTATTCAATGCTATTGACATTTCCAATAACTATGAATTTTATTTTGGCAAAGTTGTGGTTAGAGAATAATATTATGTACATTGAATATGAAAATTAAACGCATTACGTATTTGAATAGACCCTATAGTCTTCCACACCGCCTCCAATCCATTTAAAATAAATCAGGAATGATAAATGTCCTTGCTGACAAAAGCACATGACAGACTTGTGTGTTATAATACATGATGCTGTTTTTCATGCTTTTCTCATTTTGGCGACCATCTTAACATTTTAAATACGTTAGAAAATTAAAAAATAGAAGAAGCTGCACAGTAGCCGATTTATAAGTTAAATATAGTAAGGCCAAACAAAAATATAGGTGTGTTTCCTATTGCATGCTCTTTCTTTTTTTTTCTTTTTTCTTTTTGGAGCAAGATATTGTGAGATTCTACATGTATTTATATCATAAACCCCATTCAAGTTGATGATACAGCTGTTGATGATACAGCTGAAAGTTTCTCTGTGATGTCGGTTTACCTTTATATAATGTGATAAATCATTGTTCAGAACATTTTTTTTTTTTTCATAAAAAGTTTTAGGGTCGGAGTTTTAGGGTCGGCCCCTTAAAAATAGGGTCGGTCGGGCCACCGGAAACACAGGTATTTCTTTGTTGGCCTAATATATATAAATAAATATATAATGTTAATAGCTCTTATTTATCCCATTTTGAGACGACACACAAGCTAGACCAAGATACAATATACGTTTTAATTGAATTGAATGTTGTTTAACGACTCATCAACACAGTATTTAGGTTATTTAGAGCCGCCCCAGAGAGAGCGGAAGGAATACATAGAAATCTGGGAACCTGCCCTACTCTTGTTATCGAATAGATTCCTATGGTTCTTTAACGTGCTCGGAGGATAAACCGATACACAGGACCGCCCGGTTTACGTCCCCATCCGACGGACGAGACTAATGGAAAGTGTCTTGGCCATCGCTAACCCGGCCGAATCCGAATTTTATTGAAAAAGAAACATCTACAAAAGGATAATAAGTTTAGGGTTATTACCCTCGAGAACCTATCTACCCTATAGACTGCAGGGTTCTGCCCATCCCTTACTGAGTGGTACTAATATAGTTTCATAAAAGATGGGAGGTGTCATTGGCGTGCGTAGCTCTGCGTAAGCTACGCCTAACTCGGAAATCGAAAATGTAAAAAGTCCAAAAATGCAATAACAATGCAGGAGGTACTGGCGGTGTTGGGTTATGCAGGAGGTACTGGCGGTGTTGGGGTTTGTGTGTGTGTGGGGGGGGGGGGGATTTTCAGGTACATGTGTGTACTTACCTTTACCCCAAACCCCACTAAGATGAGTTAAACTGTGTGTGTGGCGGGGGTGGGGGGAGGGGGTGCAGCAGGGTACACATACATGTAAGTGGTCGATTGCCAATCATGTGTTCTTGGTATCTCAGATGTAAAGGCGCTGGCACGGTTTAATACACAGATTGTTTCAAAGATGCTATTTCACAGACTTTCAAAAAAGAGGCCTCGGTTACACAGTGGAAAAGGCGTTGAACCTAAGGAGCTGGAGCCCTGGTGATGGCATGTCTAATGGGACTATTCACCCATCTTACTTCCCTCTGCGGTCGCTGTTCAAATCTATAAAGCCCTAGTTCATATTATATTTGCGTCGACAATCCAAATAGCCTTTAAAATACATTTAAAATCATAGTTCGCATTCTAGATTAATTCTGTCCATTTAAAAAAATGTGCTGAGTGGGGGTGGGTCGGGGGTGGATGGGTCGAAAGGATAATAGCCAATGATAATTTTTTAAAGGGCTCTTCGACCAAAATAAATAAATAAAAACACACGTCCTTTCGAAGATTTAAAAAATTGTCCGCGTACACCTTTTCACCCTGTGATTATACGAGTACAAGCATTGTGACGTCAGAATTATGTGTTGGAATGTGGTCTTCGGGGAAATACGGTATTGATTTTTTTGCAATATTTTCAATAACAATCGAATTTAAAATATATCATGTTAGCTTAAATATGTTGTCTCTTATCGACTGTCTGTTCACTACAATATATCAGGTAATTTCAGTAATTTATCACACAAGAGCTGACCGATGTATTGCATGCCGTATCCCATATGCCGTGTAACAAAACTACACAAAAACAACGTTCGAGACGCTTGCGTAAAACAGTGACCAAACGTTTTTTTGGGTAGAAAAAAGTACTTTTTTCAAATTCGCTTGAAAATTCACATACTGCCAGAGGAAGGATTAAACTCATCGTTCATGTTCTTGTCTTTTTTCTCGCTGTTAAAATCTTCATACAAATCGAGATACAAAATAAAAAAAATTAAGTCGATCGATAAACAGCTGACATTTTGCTCTTTCGCATGTTTGTTGACTGAAATAATTTTCACAATAACACAACATAGACCTAAATTTATTTTTAAAAGTAGACCATGAAAATGATGGTTATTTTATAAGGAAATGGCTTGTATAAATTATGTTTTAATTGTAGTGGTAAAAATATGATTCTGAACGTTTTTTGTATGAAGCAAACGGTTGAAGAAAGTCTCACTTTTCTGTGTGTAATTTTATGAACGGTCATGAAACGTTTTTTTGGGTAGAAAAAAGTTCTTTTTCCAAAATTTGATGAAATTTTACAGGCCTATAGAGGAAGACTTTTTCTTGACTTTAATGCTTTCGTCTTTTTTCTCGCTATAAGAACAAACTATAATTATCAATTTGATTAAAAGCTAAAATTTCACATCAATTCTCGAAATGATCGGTAATTTGTAAAAGCATAGAAATCGTATTTTTAATAAAAAAGAATCGACAAAACACGTAAAAACTTAAAATTCATTCTGTAACAAATGAATTGATGCATTTGTTTATGTGTGTCATCATTGTACATTGTCAGTTGAATACAGTTTACATCACTGGTCATTTTGACCGCCATCCTGAAATCTGCTCAAAACGCAGTTTGTTTACGTTTTTTGCGCGTGACGTTTTTAAGTAAATATCCCTCCGCGGCGGCTTGGCGCTCCCACTGGCCAGTCAACCAAAAACACGTATTGATCAAAGTAGATTTAAATGTCAAACAGGAAATGCAGCATTCGGCAAGCACCAGTCAACCAAAAACACGTATTGGTCAAAGTAGATTTAAATGTCAAACAGGAAATGTAGCATTCGGCAAGGACCAGTCAACCACAAACACGTATTGATCAAAGTAGATTTAAATGTCAAACAGGAAATGTAGCATTTGGCAAGGACCAGTCAACCAAAAACACGTATTTATCAAAGTAGATTTAAATGTCAAACAGGAAATGTAGCATTCGGCAAGGACCAGTCAACCAAAAACGCGTATTGATCAAAGTAGGTTTAAATGTCAAACAGAAAATGTAGCATTCGGCAGGACCAGTCAACCAAAAACACGTATTTATCAAAGTAGATTTAAATGTCAAACAGGAAATGTAGCATTCGGCAAGGACCAGTCAACCAAAAACGCGGATTGATCAAAGTAGATTTAAATGTCAAACAGGAAATGTAGCATTCGGCAAGGACCAGTCAACCAAAAACGCGTATTGATCAAAGTAGGTTTTAATGTCAAACAGGAAATGTAGCATTCGGCAAGGACCAGTCAATCAAAAACACGTATTTATCAAAGTAGATTTAAATGTCAAACAGGAAATGTAGCATTCGGCAAGGACCAGTCAACCAAAAACAAGTATTTATCAAAGTAGATTTAAATGTCAAACAGGAAATGTAGCATTCGGCAAGGACGAGTCAACCAAAAACACGTATTGATCAAAGTAGATTTAAATGTCAAACAGGAAATGTAGCATTCGACAAGTACCAGTCAACCAAAAACACGTATTGGTCAAAGTAGATTTAAATGTCAAACAGGAAATGTAGCATTCGGCAAGGACCAGTCAACCAAAAACACGTATTTATCAAAGTAGATTTAAATGTCAAACAGGATATGTAGCTTTCGGCAAGGACCAGTCAACCAAAAACACGTATTGATCAAAGTAGATTTAAATGTCAAACAGGAAATGTAGCATTCGACAAGGACCAGTCAACCAAAAACACGTATTGGTCAAAGTAGATTTAAATGTCAAACAGGAAATGTAGCATTCGGCAAGGACCAGTCAACCAAAAACACGTATTGGTCAAAGTAGATTTAAATGTCAAACAGGAAATGTAGCATTCGGCAAGGACCAGTCAACCAAAAACACGTATTGATCAAATTAGATTTAAATGTCAAACAGAAAATGTAGCATTCGGCAAGGACCAGTCAACCAAAAACACGTATTGATCAAAGTAGGTTTAAATGTCAAACAGGAAATGTAGCATTCGGCAAGGACCAATCAACCCAAAACACGTATTGATCTAACAACAAATTCAAAGATAAATAAGAGGCAAAGTATGGAACACAAACATAAATGGGTTGGCAATAGTGCTATCGCCTCGGAATGGTCTGTGACAAAAAGGCCGCTGTGGATTTAAACCAGGTTCTTGGGTGCACCAAACCTCACACTTACACTACTGTCATCGCAATAAAACGGGACAGTGTAAATAGAATAAATGCCAGTCGTGCTATAACCTGTAAATATACATCCAGAGAAATCATACTCTTTAATGTTGTGTAAAGATATATACAAATACATAATTCGAAACCACTCAATATTAGTCATTCACTATACTTAAATAGTAAAGTCTTTGCAGGCAAAGAGAATACCATTCTAGGGTACGACCACAAACTCTGAGGGACAAATGTTTAGGCACCTATCACCCTGTTCAGGCTTTCATGCGGTGTAATCATTTAATCCCACGAGGTTATGCAGCAAATTTGAAGCGCAGTAATTGGCTGTAACTAAGCGCAAATAATAAAGCAACCCGATTCTAGGTTTACTTAATACATTTGTTACACATAAAACTTCCATGCCAAATCCCCTTAGACAACAATGTGTCATTTTTTACTATTTGAAGAGAGAGTGATAGTACAGGGTGATAATAAATCGCAGGGTGATAGTAAAAATATATCACATACAATCCGGCAAAGTGAAATCTGTACTGAAAAAAAAACTTATTTTGGCCTGAGGGGATTTCTATAAAATAATATAAATATCACATTCATGAGAGGGTGATAGTTAGATGTGAATGTCAATAAATATTGAAAAGAGAAAAAAACTTACTTGGTGCGCCAATCGACCGTACCGTGGAAGGTACCAGTGGAAGGAATCGATGAGAACTCATCATCGGTTAATCGCATACATAAGTGGGACTTGCCCACTCCATAGTCTCCAAACAGTAAAACTGAAAAATAATATGTTTCATCAACACAAAATAACTGTCTAAACGTGTGATTACCACGGCTACGTGAGAATCTCACTAGTTGTGTCACACCCATTGCATCACAGGACGTGTCGGCCTGGAGTAGTCGCATAATGGCGGCTTGTAAATAATTCTCATTTCTTTTTGTAAAAGAAGGCATTTTCACAATTTAAAGTGCCATTTTTTTGATAATATCACATTGATGATCTATTTGTTACATTGTTTAAATATTGCATGTTACAATTGTATTTGTTATTTTTATGTGTTTTTTTGCTTATATGGAAATGTGTGTATCAATATAATATTATGGCATCTCAGTGTTTATGTTTTTAAAGGGAGCATTCATTCAAGAGACATGTTATAACTTAGAAGATACATGAACCCCAATTCTTTGTGGATATTTTTGGCAGCATATATGCCATTTGTGATGATAATATAAGTTTTTTGTTGTTTTAAATTTGGGCCTTGAGATATAAATGACAACATGGCATTTAAATTTTGATTCATACACAGCTCAATGCAAAAATCCACTAGGCTACGTTAAATTCACACTTGTGTGATTATCACGTAACACCGATTAGAATATACATGTTCGACTTACAGATGAAACATTCATACTTCACCAAATTTGTGTTAAAGAGAATGTAGCGACACAGCCAAACAAGCTCTGTTACTGAGAGTTCTAAAAACCTTGGAAAAAGGTGAAAGAATTATCCAAATCGGATGATAAAAAAAAAAAGATATGACCATTTAAAGGGTGTTCTAAAACGAATATGGGAGCCGCCATTTTTAGAACTATGACGTCATAGTTCATATTACCATATATGGAAAATTGATAAATGTTATTTAAAACGAAAAAAAATCACTGCAAATGAATTAATTTTTTTTACTGGTCATATAAAGCATTACTGCCATTCGGTACAGATTTTGCATACAGTTGCTGTCATTTTTCCCCATAAATCAGTTAATTTTCATATTTACAAATATTCCATATATGGTCATTTAGAACCGTGATGTCATACCTCTCAAAATGGCCGCTTCCATATCCGTTTCAACCAAAAATTCAAATGATCATATCTTCTTTGTTTTTCATCCGATTTTGAAATTCTTTCACCCTTATTCAAGTATTTCAGAACTCTCAATAATAAAGATGGTTTGGCTGTGTCGCTACAGGAAACACGGGTTTTGTTAAGGCCACATAAAAGCTGTTCCTAAGACTAATACATGTATATGTATTAACACATTAGCTCGGCAGGTAGGAATATTATTTTATTTTACATATTTTTTATATTTTTTATGTTATATGTTGTTCTGTTCTCACTTCAAACCAGGCTTTGTATGAACAATAATTAATGGATCCGCCATGTCGCTCCAAAAGGTATATGACATAGAAAAAAAAGAAAAGGTTATACGTGCAACAGGAAGAGTAGCATTCATATAACAAAGTCACGCCAACTAGTAATACAACGCAAAGGTGATTACAAACATATTCAGTAAAGAAGCACATCACAAATATGTAAGGGTTGACAACAGGTGTACCGCCTTGGAACCGTTGGTGGCAAAAGGGAACATCGGGGAGTTTAAACCGGTTTAAAGGTGCACCAAACTTCACTCTTACCCTTTCATCATCCCTAAACAACAGGACAGTGTAAATAAAAAGAATCCCCGCCAGCCACGATAACCCCATGTCGTGTGAAATCGTTTCTAATATTTACCCTTGAGATAAAGCACATGTAACGCACAAACATACCCAATATACAGTAGAACGCAAGGTTAATGCTTGTGGTCAAACTGAGCTTGGACAATGGTAGGCGGGCGTTACAGAGTTTTACAGATAGATGAATACAGTTTATGATCCAGTTTGAGAACATATCAATAAGATCTACATCAAGCATGACTTTATTTTTATTGTGTTTTTTTTGTGTGTTTTTTGCTAAAATATATTAAGGGTCGAGACAACAACATTTTTAAATTATTATACACTGGATGAAGCTGAATACTTGCTTCATGCAATGTTGAGAGATAGGAATATAAGTAAATATAAAAGTCGAACTGGGAATGTTGCATTCAAGGACCAGAGTCAACCAAAAATACGCATAGACGTGAGAATTTATTTGTTATATGTTCAATCTGTCGGAAACCGTTATGTTAACTATTACACATGTCCATTTCAAATAAGAAAACAAATATCCAATGTGGCTATATTGTTCGAGATCACAACTTAACTTTTGCGGCTTAAACCACTTCGAAACCGCGGGCCGACTGCTCTTGATATCGCTGTTATTCAAGTACCACCGACCAGGCAAGGATCTGTTACAATATAAATCCGCTGGAAATATGCATTTCTTACTTAACATGGCACACGGCAATTCTGGTGTTTAATATTTTTCTACATTACTTTTGCCATTCATAATTGTAAATGTAGTTCATTTTGCATACTAATGTACATACTAATTGCTAAACATTGTTCCAATATAATATGTAAAGCTATATAGAATATGAAAGAAAAACAATCCGAAGTTAATTCCTATTTATTATAATGTGTATGCAAAAAGGAGTACAGTCAAAATGATACACCGGGGTACTAATATTAATGGTTGATAAATACTTCATGATTGCCGTGAGTCCCTTTACTATATCTATGCTAGACTATCCTGATACATGATTGCCGTGAGTCCCTTTACTATCTCTATGCTAGACTATCCTGATACATGATTGCCGTGAGTCCCTTTACTATCTCTATGCTAGACTATCCTGATTCATAGTAAGGCATTATATTAACACTACTTCTATATTGATGTTGGTAATATATGAAATAACACACTATATAAAGAAAGATCACATAATTCACTTAAATAAAAATAAGGAAATATCACATAAATAACTGTGATACAATTTCACATAATTCACCTTTAAAGTTGAAGACACTCTCGCCATTACAGTGATGGCTGACCATACCTGCGTGTGTACACATATTCATTAAACTTGCAAAACCAACAGATACCCTGAAAGCTGTTGTAAAATATGTAAATCTCAAATCTTCTTAACTGCAGTGAATATAATTAGCCCGCTGTATTAAGCCTTATCAATTAAATGCTTTAAAATGTTACTTCCAGTAAAACAGCTAATGCATTCCTTTGTTAGTTAACTACAAATATCAACATTACATGTCTCACGACCATAATCCAGATAGTTATATCAATCAAGGAAGAATTATTTAACTGTTAATGTTGTAGAAATCGGTTATTATGATACAAAATTGACCACACATTTATATATGGGCAGTCGTATCTGCCTGTTTGTGTAATCCATATTAAACAACTATGTGAGTCAGTCACAAATATAATAGAGATCCGCTATGTACAGTTAAAATTAACAACGTGGTCTTCCTGGTGATGTAATCCATATAATTTATACAGCCCTCTACCATGTCTACGTATATATTGACTGAAACTAAAAACAAATATGAACATAACAAACGGTAGAAAACCGACCACATGCATACGTGCGAATGTGTGTATGCCTGGTGATGTAATCCGTATTAACAGCCATGCGAGTCACCACTATAAATAAAACAAACACCAATTAACCACTGTTCAGATCAATGCCATTAGTTGAATACAACATACAATATAATAGATGATATCCTGATTCATATCCTGAGGTATACAGTAATGTGTTCTGTAATATGTTCTGTACCGCACGTTTTATGTCACATCTAAAAATAAAATATGTATATACTCGTATTGCATGGTATACCCTTCGTTAAAATATTGTAGACGTGGAATTTTATAAAATATAATATGTACTTCGTTACATTTACATTAACTCTGTACTGTATTAAAACATATATGATGTTAACAAATGAAATATAATACGTTTAATGATCTATATTGTATGTAATAGCGACTATGAACAATGTAGTAAACAAGAGTAACGAGAGGGCATGATGACGCTCTACTGGTCATGTTTTAGTAAATGAATGTACACATGTGTTGTACTCGTACGTCGCTTTCACAATATCAAGGCACTCCGCAAATGGTTATATGTCATTGTTTGATCGCATATTGTGTCTCGCTATAAATGTATGTACACATGTGTTGTACTCGTACGTCGCTTTCACAATATCAAGGCACTCCGCTAAAGGTTATATGTCATTGTTTGATCGCATATAGTGTCTCGCTATATATTATTCCGCTTGCAAACGTGCACCTTAAGAATATCCTTCTGGCTTTTCCGACAAATGACTATAAATGTATACTCATTCTTCCCGTGGCAACGCATAACAGGGGGGGGGGGGGGGGGGGGGGGGGGGGGGGGGGGTCATATTACTTGATTCTTACCACAAGCACGTGCACATCATAAATCATAGAAGTACGTCATATCAATATTTTCCAATTACTTTTGAATTATATTCAAAACATTCAATAGTACTTTATTTTAAACATTAATATTGTTTCCGTTTCTGTTTCCGTTAAGCCGATGTTGCTGAGCTTCGAGTTGATTTCGTCTTCTTTAAGGTATTGTTCACTTTAAATGTAGACAACATTAAACTTAACATTTCTTCCTTATTTGGGTAAGTAATATACACACAGTTAGTTTTGACAACTTTTTTTATTTCGTTATTTCTTCAAATGGTACATTATAAATTATACAAATTATGATAGTAAGGATCTGAAGACAAGCTTATAAAAGCGTAAACATTCATATCCGTTTACACAATATGGAGCACGGAACACAAACAAACAATTATCGTTCTGAAAAGCAACCAAAATGGTCGAGTGAATAAATCAAGTGGGTGCCTGAGCAAAGAAAACGAACAAAACGCTTAGAATCAATACGTAACGTTTAATAATATGTATTAGATGTTTATGAAAATAAGTTCAAAGTAGCGTTAGCGATCGCATAACTTCTATTTTTAAATAAAACTAACCCGCCAAATAACAACAAATTACACTGCAAAACCGTTTATCAAACCTCCATCCAGGTGTTTAGGCCATAATGTATAATAAAGTATACGGTAAATGTGTTAAATAAGTATAAGTTTATTTATGGGGTTTTATAATACCCGTGATTGAATATGCGTAAAATGAATTGAATGAATGATGTTTTACGGCACGTCGACACATAAATAGGTCATATTGTGCGCAAATATTTATGAAAAATGAAGTATTAATTAAAAATTAATGTAAATATATAAATATAAAAATATTAAAAAAATAAGGGATGATAAGGTGTAATATAAACTATGTATGTAAATCAACAGATGCCCGTCAACGGGTATATAAACAAGTAAATATATATAAGAACACATTACAATGATTTATATAGTCTGATCTCTTTCAGGAAATCTAAAACAAGACTAAAATATACAGTATCAAATAACTCTTTCATAGTATTAACATTGTAGTACCTTTGTCAAATAGGATCAAAGTCTACACATTCCAATAAGATGTGTTTGACCATTAACGGTGCAAAGCAGGGTATACATTCTGGTAATTGCTCACCTTGTAATAAATATGAATGAGTATAACGTGTATGCCCTATCCTGCACCGGGCTAGGACAACTTCCTCTCGACGAATGGGTCTACTAGAAGAACGCCATTCTCCGAGTAACGGTTTAATTGGATGGAGTTTATTGTTAACTGACAAATCCCAAGCGGCTTGCCAAGAGTTACGAATATATGTGTTAATACAACTTTTAAAATCAGTATAAGGTAATTTGGTATTAGTTACATGTAAATACATGTATAATGCTGCCTTAGCAGCACTATCAGCTCTATCATTACCACATATTCCTACATGGCTTGGAAGCCAGCAGAAAATAATAACATTATCAATTATAAGAGAATTGTACTTTTCTAAAAGTTGAAGCACAACTGGGTTATCATGTTTCATATTACCCAGTGCTTGAAGAGATGAAAGGGAATCAGAAAATATTACAAAATGGTCATCATCAGATTCCTGAATTGAGTTGGTAACGTAATTCCTCTTTGTCAGTATGTTTAGAAACGGTGTATATTTATTGTAAAACTTGACTGTTGTTGGTGTGATAGATACTTTACAAGTCTATAAAGTAATATTTAACCGGCCCATAGATCTGTATCATCTGTTTGCGGATTCCTTTAAGGCTTTTATACTCAGGTAATCAGTTAATAAATCCGCCCTCTGTCTAGCAGCAACCTTCTAAATCTAACAGCTGTCGTAGCCAGCCTCTGATTTCCACGGGTTTTCCACACTACGCACACAACTTAAGGCCGAGCTCAATTTCTCCATATTTGGAAGACCGGAATTATATTGAATCACTTACTGAAATCATTTAATAGATAGTTTACTTTCGATGCTCACTGGATGCAAAATTTGGTCAAACTAAATCCCAATTATGTTATTTTAAGCTATATAATATGAGGAAGACGACGATACATAAGTTTTATATAGAGGATATTTGTTTATTTGATTGAATATAGGATTTATTTTCATCGACAAGTGAGAAAACATATTTTCACGAGTGCTTTAGCACGAGTGAACATATTTGAGTTTTCTCATTTCAAGATGAAAATAAATCCTATATTCACGATAAACCAACACATATTCTATTTATTATAAAATTATACTCACAACCTGGAAATTTATAATGCGCCAAAACAATGACGTCAATAACGTCAACAACGTCAACAACGTCAACAACGTAAACAACGTCAACAGTTGCATGACGTCATTTTGAGTGAAAATATATTAAATTTTCACATATGAAATATAAACAATGAAAATATAAGGTTTTATTTTATTCATAAAATCCACTATTTCTCTAGAAAGTATATAATAAATATACTTTCATACACTTTTTATTAAACTTGTCAAAAAGTTTATCAAACTAGGTTATGACGGTATCATTTTGCAATGCACTGCAAGTTTTGTGGTTGACGCATTTACAATTTGTTTGATGTTTGTCTTAAATATTGTCTTGCCGTGCCCTTAACGTTTTTGTTCTCTTGTTGTTTCGGCTTCTGCCACGTCATTGACTTTTTGCGATGTGATTTGTTAAGCTTTATTTCTTTTATTTTTTAATTGTATATACATGATGATCTACGTGTTATACATATGCTGCCTTGTTTGTTAGAGAATATAACCTGACGCGGATATTTTTATTAACTGTCTCGTTTTACTGGGATTACAAATAGGGTAAGAGTGATGTTTTGTGCACCCTAGAAACTGGTTTAAACCTCCCGCGGCCTTTTCTTGTTCACAGACCATTCGGGTTGTCATTTCTTGTCTTTTAATATTGTTTATAGTTGTTTGTTTCTGTGCATGTTTGTGGATGACTGTAGTCCTTGAATACTACATTTCGTGTTCGACTTTTATATCTACGTGTTCTGACAGGAAATGCAACTGTCCCTGTAAAGTCGTGGCTTGCAACTTATTTACCCTCTCATGAAAAGATTGAATAAAACCGAGTCTACTTTTCTCACTTATTGTGTTCGTTGCTTCCAAGGGATCTCTTTCCAGTATTTATTGATATACTAGCGTTTGTTTAGTGCTGTGCGGCTTCTGTAAAATGTCATTCGACTACAATCCAATAATGATATTAATTACAAGTCCTTTGGATCATCAATCCCAAAACTTGTGTGGCTTTATCAATAATATCACAGCCTTTATTCTATTGAGATATGTAAACTCTGAAAATGAAAGGTGTCTGACTGATTTCCCTGCCACTTTACTAAAATAATCAGGAAATTCTTCAGAAAAAGGATTCGACACTTTAGTATTACATCGCACTTCATGCTTTGTGGTTGACCCCTCTACAATCGGTCACTCAGTTTAACTTGTTTTAGTGTGCGATGACCGGACAATCTCGTGGGGCTCTATGATTGCAACTTCTGAAACCATGAAAGAGGAGTGTGGTGCATAAACGTTCGTCGATCATGTATTCATGTCATACCCTTGATTGGTTTTCTCTTTGTCTGCAACTCTGTGGTTGTTTAGCACAATTACGGATACATCCTGAGTTGTTTCTAATTACTATGTATTCTTTACATATTTAACATATACTTGATATATTTACCATATACGTGTACCAGTTTCTAATGAATTTATTGTTAGAGATTTCTTTTAGATTTGATGATCTTTTTACTGTGCGTTCTGTAATAGTGTCTTCACCACTATACTTGTTTTATGTATACTTGTCTTTTGTATTGTATATTTAAATAGCTCTTTGTTTGTGGTGCTGTACGCAACTACGGTGCTATTACGTCTGGGTTCTATGATGACGCCTACCTAAAGCCCATTGGGACGGTGGCCTTTGATGTTTGTCCATGATCTTTCTTGTCGTGCCCTTAATGGTTTATACTCTTACTGCTCTGGCTTCTGCCAAGTCACTGGGTACCTTCATTGTGGCTTTCTAGGCTATTGTTTTTTTGTATCATATTTACACGAGCATCTTTGTGCTTTTTACTTATATTGCCTATTAATGCTGCCTTGTTGGTTAGTTAATAGTTCATGGCCAGGATTTCTTGTTTTACACTGTCCTGTTTTATTTGGTTGACAGTAGGGTAAGTGTGAGGTTCGGTGCACCCTAAAACCTGGTTTCCACCAGCGGGCTTTTTTGCCACTGACCGTTCCAAGGCGGTAGCCCTATTGTCAACTATTTTGTGTTTGTGATGTCTCATTTGGACTTTTATTCATATTTAAATTTTTTCTTTGTTTCTGTGTGTGTTTGTGGTTGACTGTCGTCCTTGAATGCTGCTTTTCCTGTTCGAATTTTATATCGATATTTACAGATTAAAGAATGTTTTACTTATAAATAAAACGATGCTAATTTGTATATATTTAAAAAAGCAACGCAGTTTGAGTTAATTGGCTTGTCATCAATTTAATATGTATTTTCATTTCAGATTAACGTATGCTAAGATAGCTACATTATGTCATACTTAAGTGCTAAGTAACTTAGAGGCACTCCTACAGATAGCATTCCATAGATATACAGCATCATTTTTCTTCTGGCACTTTGCTTGCGCTCTGCCTCAATCGCAATAAACTTTGGGTTTAGTGGGAAGTAGACTCGATTTCACTGCGTCATAATGGCTTCCCGAGCGCCGTTCCATGCACCTGGACCCATGAGCCGGTATTGGAAAGGTGAGGCAAATCCAAAGTAGCACTCCCATGCAAGTTTAGGGTCAGTAAAGAACAGCCTCACTGGAAGACAAACGACTTAATATTAGAAATACATATTAAAAAAGCATGAACAGAGACATATTGAAGTCTCGGTTTGATTGTGACTGTTTGTGAACGGTAGTAAAAAGTGCTTGCTACCGTTCAAAAGTGTGTGTATTGAATATGTTAAGTATAATGTACAGTTTGTTAGTATTCTTCACGCGATAAACAGTTTAGTATAGATATACTTGTTATTACGTTTTGGAAATTACGAAGTGATGTGCATGTGTTGACGTTTATAAGGCTTCACGCACTTTATTGTACATTTGCCATTTACTAACGGCGTTTATGAGCTTCATAGCATTGGCCATTTAATTACTACCATAAACGCAGAAAGAAAATGCAAATCAAGTTTTATATCTAAATTATTTTGCGTCGCTATAGTACCAAAAATAACATGTCTTAGGAGATAATGATAAAGTAGGATAAGAGAGACAACAATTTTCAGTGTATTTTCAGGCAGTACAAGAGCCATTTTCTATAGAGACACATTGGATGCTTGCACAGTAGTCTCGCCTCCTTGGAAAGCGATTTGTGTTCGAATATATACACTATTTTCAAACAGTAAATATCAAGTAATTGATATTCATCTCTGCAAGTGCACCAATGTAAGCATGTACCATTTATTCAAATGTGTTACTTTTGGTCTGTTTCCATTCACCTCTGCAATTCCACAAATGTAATCAAGTAAAATGTATTCAAATATCTTAAAACCTACGCAGATGTTCTCTACTGCGATTCATCTCAGCAAGTCCACCAATGTAATCATTTTTAATTTAGAGTTAAAACTTACGCAGATTTGGTTTGTTGCCATTCAGCTCTGCAAGTTCGTCCATGTAGTCTATATAGTCAACTTGTATTGTGTGACGGAGAGATTTCGTGTAGCGCATCGCCATCGCTTCGCGTTTGTTTTTGATATCTTCCCACATCACGTCCTTATTGGGAAGACTTGCATCGCCCTTGTGAAATTAAAAACAACCTCAAAAGTAGATATAAAAGTCGAGCAGTAAAGGTAGCATTCAAGGACCCCTGTCAACCAAAAGCAAGAATAGAAACAAACACTCATTACAAAGATGAATAAATGCAAGATATGACATCATTCACGTACAAGGGCTGACAATATGGCTACCGCTTTGGAAAAAATGCCGCTGGGTGGTTTAAACCAGTATCTATGGTGCACCAAACCTCACCCCTTACCGTAGTGCCATCCCAATAAAAAGGGACATAGTGCATGTATATATGTAACTGGCTTAATTACTTATACATGAATGTATGATAACAAATCATTATAGTCAATGAGAGCATGGACCAGTAAGTAATAAAAGTACACTGATTCCCAGCAGGTGACATATTTTTACCACCGCCACACATGTTCAGTATTCAACGAACGCCAGTTTCAATAAGGAACTATTAAAAAAGCACATATGGTTGTTGTGAACGTTGGTTTGTAGCTGATGCCAGAAGCATCAAAGAAATGCAATCAAGTCAGTCACGACAGTATGCATGTAATGCGTGAGAGGTGTTGCACTTTACATTACTTCTCATGAACTCATTAAAACCTAGTCTGCTACTTTTATCTTTTGATTGTGTTTGTTGCATTCAAGGTATCCACTCAGTATTTATTATTATTCCCTGTGGTGCATGATAGTGTGTCTGAAGAGTATGTTATGTATGTTATGCAACATAGATGAAGTGTGTAATGTATGAATTTGAAACCGATTTATTAAACCATGTCGGTACCAACCTGTATTACCTTAACCTACCTCGTGATGCCAAGCGACACTGTTGCTCGCTGATGGGATTTATGGCACCAACTGGTTGAACACACCCTATGATAGCCAGCGTGTGGTGTCTTAGTTCCGGAGGATACATAAACTTATACAGATCTACCTCGTTATCGACTACAGCGACAGCAGACTTGTCCAAAAATGGGAATCCAAACATATATCCAGTGGCAAGTATAACACAATCAATATCTTTTGCTTCTGAATCATCTTCAAACTTAACGGCATTGCTCATAAACTCGGAAACATTCGGCTTAACCTGAATGGTTCCTGTTGCTATTCTGTTCGGTAGCTCATCGTTGACAGTCACGCTTTGGGCAAAAGGTGGATAGTTCGGCCTCAGGTTATATTTCTCGTGGTCAAATCGCGCGTTAAATTTGTTGATGTCGGCCTTTATGGCCGTTTTTGGAAAGGTTTTCACGTAATGGCGTAGACTACGAGAAATATGCATACCAAGTGGATCACCCTCGTTCACGATCTTGTTGATGATCCACGCCCCAGATCGAGTACTGAGATATACCTGTCATAAAAATTTGGTTTTTAAACATATATTAATTTTGATGTGGTATTTTGTTAAAGGAATATTTGCATATAAAATAACTCATTTATAATAAGGTTTCGAGGAATCTTTGCATATAGAAATAACTCAATTATAATAAGCTTTCGTGGAATCTGTGCATATAGAAATAACTCATTTATAATAAGCTTTCGTGGAATCTGTGCATATAAAAATAACTCATTTATAATAAGGTTTCCAGGAAACTTTGCATATAAACATAACTCATTTATAATAAGGTTTCGAGGAATCTTTGCATAAAGAAATAACTCATTTATAATAAGGTTTCGACACCGCAGTAATTAGTAATACACACATATGTGTTTGGGTGTTTGTTATGTTTGTATACGCCATTAGAATTTTAACATTTAACATTTGTCTATTATATAAATGTAAACGTAATTTGCACATATTTGCGTTTACCAAGGTGTGCACAGTTACACATTGCTGTTTAGCAATCTTCTAGCTTTAACTCTTTCTTTCGTGCATTTGTAAATTGAATACGTGTTCTTAATGTTGGATATTATGAGCGGCAAGGTTCACAAAGTTGTGTTCCGTTCACTGACCTGAGATGCTATCTTACTAAGCTCTACGGCGATATCCCCTCCTGAGTTGCCAATACCAACCACCAACACGCGCTTGTCTTCAAACCCCGCTCCATGTTTGTAGTCGTGTGAATGCATGACCTTGCCCTTGAACTCGCTCATCCCCGGAAATGACGGCAAATTCGGTTCTGTGTGGTGACCCGTGCACACGAGGACTGCGTCAAACACGTGTCGAATTATATTGTGGTCTGACACCACTCTTGTTACTATACCCCATTGACCACTGTCTGAGAAGTCCTCCGATTGTTTTACTGTAACTACCTACAATATACAGTTTGTATGTTTACTGTGCTACATGTATGTTAACTACTATAATAACACAGTACGGATTCTAGAAGCAATACCTTCGGAATATGTCCACTTATTGGTAATCCCACTTAAGTTGCAGTTGAAAATGGTAAAAACAAATAGAACTTAAATAATACTGCATTTCTTTACATCAGACTTTCAGTTTAAAATATACTTACTTTTATCTTGATAGTGCTTCCTTTGAATAGAAAATACAATATTTGTAGATATGTAAACTCATAGATTGTCATCAGCGTTTGCTCTTGAGTAAAGTAAACGGCAATCATTGGTTAGTTGCCTCACTTCGAGATAAAAATAAATCCTATATTCATGACAAAACAACAAATATTATTTTTATTATATATTATGTTAACGTTAGAAATTGTCTTAGATCTAATAAAAAGAAGATAAAAGTGACGCGCAACAACAATGACGTCAATAACGCCAACAAGTTAACAGTTGCGTGACGTCATTGTTTATATTTTCACAGTGAACATATAAACAATGAAAAATATAAGGTGACTGGAACGTGTTTCTTGTAAACAACCGATGTGTAAACAGTTAATTGTGATTTATACATATAAACGTAAAGTAAGAAACTTGTTTGACGTACTTCCGTATTGAACTGTATGTATTTCCTCAAGTCAAATGTATCCGCATACAAATGAAAATACTTGTCGACTACCCTGTTGTGCATAAATATAGCATTCTCTTTTGGTATAGGGAAGTCACTGTAGCACATCATTTCTTTAGCGGTGTTTACAACTGTGGACTTCATCACGCATCCCTGTCCATTCACTACATCTTCCGTATAGTGCCATAGACCACTGATATGGTTTGTTCTTTCGAAGCAAACGACATCCAATTCTTCTTC